>OY725351.1:21225447-21556691 GCA_963243735.1 Neocrepidodera transversa
AAATTTTTGTAAGATTTTTTTGTGATTTTTTGAAATTTTTTTGCCATTTTTTGTGTTTTCTATATTTCAATATTTCCCAATACTTCCTGATTTTTTCTTTTAATTTTTTTTGGATGTTTTCCTTTTTTTCGCTTTTTTTGCGGTTTTTCCGATTGTTTTTTGTTTCCTAATTATTTTCGTTTTTTTGCAATTTTTCGGATTTCGCGAGTTTTTGCGTTTTTTGACATTTTTTGCGATATTTTATAATTTTTCTTATGTTTTCGTTTTTCTCTAATTCTTTCAGATTTTTTGCCATTTTTTTTAATTATTTTTAAATTTTTCTTTTTTTTATTTTTTAGATTATTTGCGATTTTCTGCCATTTTTTCGAATTTTTCCGTTTATTTGCAATTTTTTGAGAGTTTTTTGGGTTTTTTTTCAGTTTTATGCCATGTTTTGCGGGTTTTTAACATTTTTGCGATATTTCGCACTTTTTTCTTGTCTTTTTGTTTTTCTCGTCTATTTTTTTCTGATTTTTTGCCATTTTTTAATAATTTTCAAATGTGATTATTTGCAATTTTCTGCCATTTTTGCGATTTTTTCCGATAATTTGCCATTTTTTGAGATTTTTTGTGGTTTTTGCGATTTTTTGACATGTTGTGAGGTTTTTTAATTATAAATGTTTCCGATAATGTCCCTAATGTTATTTTTTGTTTCTGAATAAATTTTTGTAAGATTTTTTTGTGATTTTTTGAAATTTTTTTGCCATTTTTTGTGTTTTCTATATTTCAATATTTCCCAATACTTCCTGATTTTTTCTTTTAATTTTTTTTGGATGTTTTCCTTTTTTTCGCTTTTTTTGCGGTTTTTCCGATTGTTTTTTGTTTCCTAATTATTTTCGTTTTTTTGCAATTTTTCGGATTTCGCGAGTTTTTGCGTTTTTTGACATTTTTTGCGATATTTTATAATTTTTCTTATGTTTTCGTTTTTCTCTAATTCTTTCAGATTTTTTGCCATTTTTTTTAATTATTTTTAAATTTTTCTTTTTTTTATTTTTTAGATTATTTGCGATTTTCTGCCATTTTTGCGATTTTTTCCGATAATTTGCCATTTTTTGAGATTTTTTTTTTTGGTTTTTTTGCAGTTTTTTGAGATTTTTTGTGGTTTTTGAGAATTTTTGACATGTTGTGAGGTTTTTTAATTATAAATGTTTCCGATAATGTCCCTAATGTTATTTTTTGTTTCTGAATAAATTTTTGTAAGATTTTTTTGTGATTTTTTGAAATTTTTTTGCCATTTTTTGTGTTTTCTATATTTCAATATTTCCCAATACTTCCTGATTTTTTCTTTTAATTTTTTTTGGATGTTTTCCTTTTTTTCGCTTTTTTTGCGGTTTTTCCGATTGTTTTTTGTTTCCTAATTATTTTCGTTTTTTTGCAATTTTTCGGATTTCGCGAGTTTTTGCGTTTTTTGACATTTTTTGCGATATTTTATAATTTTTCTTATGTTTTCGTTTTTCTCTAATTCTTTCAGATTTTTTGCCATTTTTTTTAATTATTTTTAAATTTTTCTTTTTTTTATTTTTTAGATTATTTGCGATTTTCTGCCATTTTTGCGATTTTTTCCGATAATTTGCCATTTTTTGAGATTTTTTTTTTTGGTTTTTTTGCAGTTTTTTGAGATTTTTTGTGGTTTTTGAGAATTTTTGACATGTTGTGAGGTTTTTTAATTATAAATGTTTCCGATAATGTCCCTAATGTTATTTTTTGTTTCTGAATAAATTTTTGTAAGATTTTTTTGTGATTTTTTGCAATTTTTTTGCCATTTTTTGTGTTTTCGATATTTCAATTTTTCCCAATACTTCCAAATTTTTTCTTTTAATTTTTGTTTTTTGATGTTTTCCTAATTATTTTCGCTTATTTGCAGTTTTTGCGAGTTTTTGCGTTTTTTGACATTTTTTGCGATATTTTATAATTTTTCTTATGTTTTCTTTTTTCTCCTCTAATTCTTTCAGATTTTTTGCCATTTTTCAATTATTTTTAAATTTTTCTTTTTTTTATTTTTCCGATTATTTGCGATTTTCTGCCATTTTTGCGATTTTTTCCGATTGTTTGCCATTTTTTGAAATTTTTTGCAGTTTTTTGAGATTTTTTGTGAGTTTTTGCGAATTTTTGACATTTTGTGAGATTTTTTAATTTTAAATATTTCCGATAATGTCTCTAATGTTATTTTTTGTTTCTGAATAAATTTTTAATTAATTTTTATTTAATGTCCTTTTTCCATAAGCAAAAATGCAGTGTTTCTTGAAATTTCGAATATCTTTGTTGATAGGAAAGCAAAAGATATCAAACAATACATTATTTAAAAGCTAATGAATCGCTGTTTTAAATTCCATCAAAATATATAGAGTGTTCCATTTATTTTGACCAAAATTAGTAGATCACAATGTATTGACGGGATAAAATTTAAACAAACTTCATAAAAAACTTTTCAGTACAAGAAAACAATTATGATTTATTTAGAGCAATTAATACGTTATGCATTTACATTTAAAATAGATCACTCTTATTTAGGACACCCTGTATACAAAGAAAATAATTAAATTACCTTCCTATTTCCTCTTCTAGTAAATAGAAATCTTTGGGGTCAATTCCTCTTTGAATTTCTACGTCTCTGTGTGGAAAACTTAACTGAATTTCTGTATAAAAAAAATATTATTGCAGAGAATATTGACAATCGATATTTTATATAGACAAAGGCGTTAATGCTTGATAAACCTCAGCTTGATTTTAAATAAACTTGGTTGATATTCAGTTCAATGATTTTAAATTAAAAACATATAAAATAACGTTTATTTATTAAAAAATAATTAATATTTAAAAATATCTGATAACGAGAGCTTAAAAATCAAAAATCACTAATACATTTTTTAGAAAATTATAAATAGACTGGGAGGAAAAAATTTAAAATAAGGAAAAATAAAAAATAACAAATAAGGGACGTTTAAAAGTTGAAAATTTATATTAAATCAGACGAACGCTACTGAAATCAATATATGTTATATAAAAACGTTTGTTTTTAATAAATAAAAATATACCCTCTTGATGTATTCACTCTTTTACAATTACAAAAATATTAAACTTTAATTTTAAATATAAAAAATCAATTAATTTATAATTAAAAATTAACACGTAATTAAACTTAAAATAAACACATAAAAACACTTTGAACAACTTCCAAATTTTCCGCGATATTTTATAACAAGTTGATGTAATAATATTGGCGAAAAATTGTTTTAAATATTAACTAACACTTGGCTTGTCATCACATATTAAAAAAATATTAATTAAGCACTAGCCAATCTCTGATATTTTTTTTATAAATAATTAAACCTTTTAAAAATCACTTACAAAAAAAAATAACCATGTACATGTACGCCTATGTGTATATAGATCTATTTTATTTAATTTTAATATGCATGTGCATGTTCATTGTTTTTTTAAAAATTTGTTAATTGAATGAGTTCCAGTTGGCAACAATCCTCTAGTAAAGATAAACTTTGTAAGTAACATATTTACATTTATGGTTAATATCACTTTGTTTTCTGAGTCATACTGTAAATAAAACAATTTAATGGGGATTCTTTTAGTCTAGATCTGCCAACATTCAAATTACAGGTAATTATTTTGACAGCCAAAAATCTTTGAGTTCAATTTATTTTTTGTTTTGTTCTAAAAATACTATACAGAATGTCTGATTAAAATTAATATTTTTTTAATTAAGAGGCCAAATGTAAATAAGGTGATCATAACAGGATTATCACTACATCGTTTGTTATAAACACCCTAAGCCCTTTCTCCAGATCCGCCTATGATAAAATAGAAAATAACTTACCACCCACAGGATCGTCTTCATCAACTTTTATCATTTTGATTTATCTGAAAAAAAAAAGAAAACCTTTTATAGCAAAATAAAAATTTCCCTTTTATTAAGTAGCCAAGGTACTTTACAATGTCCGTCCGTCTGTCTGTCCGTCTGGCACAGTGATAACTCGATACCTAAGTCAACTGCAACCGTCTGTCCGTTTGTGCGTGCGCATTTCCGTCTATCTCAGCGATAACTCGAAAACGTAAGGATCGAGGGATCTCAATCATTTGTTTTTTTTTTATTTTTTACTGATTTTCAGATACTCAATTCTTTCTCGTCTGTGAATAATAAAAGATCTCTTAACACCGCAGGGGCCGAATCGTCCCTTTTTACTGAAAACAAAATATTTCTGGAACCGGACCTGGACCTGATATTTTAATTTTGATAAAAACAATCAATTCCCATTTAACGAACTTTGTTTACGAAATCCCAATAATGTTCAATTGCGCCACCCTGTATATTGGAATATAATAATAAATAATAATTTAAATATTGTTTTTTGTTTTATTTACCTTTAACAAAAAATTGTATCTGATTAAATCTTAATAAATTCACTATTTTTATAAAAAATATATACAGGGTGTGTCACGACGAGTTTAAACTATCTGTATAGTCCTTACACAATATTTATGAAAATTTGTATACAAGGGTTTGTCATTGTGTCACATCTAAAGAACATATTGCCAACTGTAGGTCTATACAGGGTGTTCCGAACGTAACGACCAACTTTGTTATTTTAAATGGAACATCCTGTATTTTTTATATTTTTAGATTAGTCCTGACAAGGTGATTTCAAAAATTTGTTACATCTTTATTATAAAATAAATAGTTTTGAAGTTACAGATAATTAAAAATGTCAACTGCAACCGTCTGTCTGTCCGTTTGTGCGTGCGCATTTCCGTCTATATCAGCGATAACTCGTGAACGGTTTCGAATTTTGGATTTCTATTTTCAGCAATCAATAGCTGGTCACAATAGCTCGCCCATATACTATTTTCAATGACCCAAGTCAACTGCAACCGTCTGTCTGTCCGTTTGTCCGTCTTTCTGCCTGTCTCAGCAAATAAATCGAGAACGGTTTCAAATTTCGGATTTCTGTTTTCATAAATCGATAGTTGGGTTACCTTAGCTCGCCCACCTATTGTTTTCAATGACCTATGTCAACTACAACCGTTTGTCTGTCCGTTTGTCCGTCTTTCTGTCTGTCCCAGCAATAAATCGAGAACGGTTTCGAATTTTGGATTTCTGTTCTCAGCAATCGATAGCTGGTCACAATAGCTCGCCCCTCTACTATTTTCAATAACCTACGTCAACTACAACCGTTTGTCTGTCCGTTTGTCCGTCTATCTGTCTGTCCCAGTAATAAATCGAGAACGGTTTCGAATTTTGGATTTCTGTTTTCAGCAATCGATAGCTGGTCACAATAGCTCACCCCTCTACTATTTTCAATGACCTACATCAACTACAACCGTTTGTCTGTCCGTTTGTCCGTCTTTCTGTCTGTCCCAGCAATAAATCGAGAACGGTTTCGAATTTTGGATTTCTGTTTTCAGCAATCGATAGCTGGTCACAATAGCTCGCCCCTGGACTATTTTCAATAACCTACGTCAACTACAACCGTTTGTCTGTTCGTTTGTCCGTCTATCTGTCTGTCCCAGCAATAAATCGATAGAACGGTTTCGAATTTTATTATTTTCAGTGTCCTGAACCGTCTATCCGTAGCTGAACTACTGGGGTTTATTTTTTAAGATATTAAAACGAGAACGAAAGAACATAAAAAGTTATTTTTTTTTAAATTTTCGAAATTTTGAGTACCTACAGAATTCTAAAATTAAAAAAATACGGTCGTAAATTTGAGTGCTGGCCTACAGTCTATTTAATTCGGTTAAAAATATCATCCCAAACAAATACAGATCGTGCAGAAATATACCGAGATGCTGTCCGTATCGTATACACTCCCAATTGATTTATTTTTAGTTATAAAAATTCCCAGGGCGACTTTGATTTACTGTTTTTATTTTGATTTTCTTTAATGCGTATAGTGACTGGTTAATATTTATTTAAGAGGAAATATAAAAATTAAAAGACTTGAAATTTATAGTTTTAAAATTAAATCCAACCTATAATTCACTATTAAAAATAAAAGAAATATTCAGTGTGTTTAATAAAAAAATAAAAACTTACACCATAACTTTTTGAGACACACTGTATAAACAATATCTTTTTAGTATTTTTTTAAAATTATAAAAACATGACCATCAAAAAGCAGTAAAAATAATTGTTATGTCAGATCATTTTTCATCTAAATTAACAGACATTTGGAATCTTTAATATATTTCTAATAATAAAACTACTATTTATGTTTTAGTATTTTTTTCTTTAAAATTTTCATCACAAAATATTTTTAAACGAAACATAATTTACCTTTTAAAATTATATTCCAGCTTTTAAAATCTTATAAAAAACAACAACACGCAAACTCTACGATAAACTTATCAAAATACCGCTAACCGACATGATACTTTGCATCAATTTCATAAACTGAATTCCCATAGATGCGAACAGGCATCAGCGTCGTGACGTCGACGCTGCTTAAAACGCGCCAAAATTAGAACATACACCGTTGCATTGAGAATCACGTGACGAAAGGCGTGACGCTGAATTTCAAAAAATAACGTGATATATATCAAATTCTGGATTGGTCTAATAAAAAATACTTACCCCTTTTCGATTATTTGCTCCCAAATATATTTTTATTATTTTGTTAATAACATTTTCATAAATGTACACCACACACGTATACAATACATATTATAAATATTAAAATTCTCTGAAACTTTTGGGTTTTTCGCTTTTCTGATAAATATATAGATAGGGATATCAGTAATCCGCTGAGTTTATCTAAAAATTTGCTATCATGGTTTTTATTAGGTTTAATTAAGTATATTTTTAATAAAAATTTCAACTTTTTTCCTTTATCAATTTTTTTTTAATTTAATTTGATCAAAATTTTTGAAATTTTTTATGAAAACACAGACATATGAAATTCAGTAACGACTTTTTTTCTAAATTCGTCTATAATATTGTTTAATAGTTACATTTTTATTGTTTTTGTTTTAGTTTATTAAATTAAATTTCAAACAATCCGGACCTGGTTTACTGTACGTACTACTGACACAGAACACCTTAACTATACAGAAGCGAAAGTACAAGGCGGCACTTTGATCTTCAAGGATCGTTTTCGTGACCTTCATCCTATACGAAGTATTACATCTGTCATTTTTGAGCGGCAAATTTGAATTAAATCAAATTAAAGCCGTTTTTTAGCCACCACATTGGTTTAAAACATTTTTTAAACCGTGTTCCAAATGACGTCATTAATTAATAGATGGATAAAATGCTGTTTTAAAATTGCAATCTGTTACCTGCCACATATATATCATGTGATGTGACGAAAGAGAAAGAAGTCGATTTTTAAAAAATGGATTCAGATTTTTTAATTATTGTTAATTAGATGCAGGAAGACGATTGCTTGGCTTTGATTAAAAATTGGAGTGATTTTCATACATCGCAATCTGAAACGTCTACAATTTTATTTGCCGAGCAAATTCTGGATTTAAAGTAAAAATATAATATATACTGATTAACTATCAACTAATAATTTTTGTAAAACTTACCTTTCAATTGCAACATCGTTACGTAATATACAGTTACCTGTAGATCGCCCAACTATACTTCTTTATTACATCGTAAATATGGTACTTTATTTTCATTAATTAGAAAAATAATGGTATTTTGTGAATCACCTATCAGATCAACAAAGGGTTAAATGTATCTTTTTCTATGAATGTATCCAACCATAGATATAGAAAACAAAAATTCACAGAACATACGAATCTCTTATAGTGTCAACTGCCAACCGTTATTGAACCATATGTCTCCGACTGGTTTAAATAATTTAGCTTTGGTTTCAAATATTTTGTAATTGACGTCACCGTTGCATCGCTAAAATGTAAACGGTTTAAAAAAGTAGGAAATGTTTTAAACCAACCCTTCGCTAAAAAATACCTTAAGTTAGTGGGAAGTTTGAATACTTTAGTCACAGAACATAAAATTTGGACCGAGAGGCGGACTTTCGCTTCTGTGTAAAGGTTTTCTGTGCTACTGATTTACGATATTTACCGAGGGTGTATTCCGAAATACACATCAGTATACTGGCCAGTGGTACTGACATAACGAATCCGACGCCGTATTGAACTGGTGAGAAAAGTGACCAGTATGGTGTAACAGTAGTAAAGTCTTGTAGTCAAATATTTAAAATAATCACAGCTCAGCATTCTCAAAAAATTAAACAATTACTTTTAATAGACCAAGGTAATAAGTCGTACAGGTATATTTGTGACTAGTTAGGTTAATGTTATGTTAAATAACCTTAAAATTTGGCTTCTTTCTGATATTATAGATCCTGATTACGAAGCAATTTTGCTGGTAGATTACTTATTGTTGTAATAATTAACAACTCCATTCTTTTGAAATAGATTATTTTAAATTTATAACAACTTTTTGATCATAAACGTAAATAACAAACACGTGCTCTATTTTTAATGACGTTAACGCGCTGGCCAGTATATTTTGGAACAAATCGTCAGTATGGCGCCGATTCATAACGTCATTACCACTCTGGCCAGTGTACTGATGTATATTTCGGAATACACCCCGAATTTTTTATGGCGTTCCATTCATAATTTTTATTTATTACTGGGAGGATAAATACCAATGAACTATTTTTCTGGTGAATTTAACTATAATAAGTTGGTATTTCCGAACTATTTGACACTTTGGTGACTTGGTAATAAAATGTTATTTAAATATGATTTTTCAATGTAAACCGACCCTTTATTTAAAAAATTCTATGAGAAATAAAAATATCTCCAGTAAATTTTGATTAGTGTTCGACGCTTTAGTATTATAACTATATAGACGCTTCTTTGTGACTCGTGAATGGCCCAAATATTTAAATATTCTTTGTAAATTATGGGACTGCATCAATAAATGCTTCAATATTTTTGTTTATACGAGCAATAAAAACCAGAAAAATAAGAATTTATATTTTGTGGAGCTACAATTTGAATACTGCACGTGAATAGGAATTGGTTAATTTTGAAAAAGGAACTGAAAACAAACTATTTATTTACAAAAGTACGTTGCGTTGGGGTGCCAGATATAACAGAATGTTTATTTGTTATATGCTTTTAGTGTTCTGTTAAAAGAATAATGTAAAAATAATAAAAGGTTATTTATTTACAAAACAAACCGTTATATTCGAATGACATAAGATAACATTTTGGTACAGTATTGCCAGACCGTAAATTGTATTCATAGCAGACTGGAAAACGTACTAGATTCATTTATACTTTCCAGTAATTTCAAGTTTGAGTTTTCATTATTATTATGGAGCGTTTAGAAGGAGGGCAATCTCTAATGGACAACACGTTTAAAGTATGTCCAACATTTTATACGCAACTAATGGTACTAAAATAGCCGACGTGGCGCTGACGATCGTATGTTGAAAAACTGTTTGTAGATTGATTAGATCCATAGTCTCAAATAACGTTTTTTATTTAATGAGCCGCCCAATTTTTATAAAATACATATCTTTTAAAAGTTTACGTAATGAATTAAAATTATTATTTAAAAAAAATCAAAGGAAATGTCAAAACTGTCATCAACAGTCGATCAACAGCGCCACCAACTGGCTTCCAAAATTGGTTCCCTTTTTCTAACGTTGCGATGTGCCTCCTTCTATACCCTCCATAATTAGATCCATAGTCTCAAATAACGTTTTTTATTTAATGAGCCGCCCAATTTTTATAAAATACATATCTTTTAAAAGTTTACGTAATGAATTAAAATTATTATTTGAAAAAAATCAAAGGAAATGTCAAAACTGTCATCAACAGTCGATCAACAGCGCCACCCAGTAAACACAACAACGTTGATTTAACGTTTTTTATAACCAGAAACCATTAAATGAAAACGTTTATTTGGACGTTGAAGTCACGTAGAATTGTCGCCCAAAACAACGTTAGAAGTAACGTGTTAATAAACGTTATTTTAACTAGACGTCAAAACCGGTAGTAAACGTTGTCAAATTGACCAAAAAAACGTTTATTTCAATTTGATGATTATTCTCGATGCAAATTATTAGCCACGGGTTATCGACGTTATTTATATGTAAATTTAATTCGCTACAGCTACGTAAAAATATTAACTCAATATAACGTTAAAATTACGTAGAATTGTCTATGAAAAATAACATTTTTATGTACCACTTTCGTCCCATGAAATATGTTGGCAACGAGTTCTCCACGTTATTTATAAGTAAATCTATTACGTTAGGATTGCGTAAGAATATTAACATAATATAACGTTATGTTACTGTTAATTTTCATTTGAATACAACGTTGTGATTCTACGATATAATCAATTATAAATAAAATTTAACTTATTATCAACGTTTTAAGAACGAACTAAAAACACGTTTTTTATTAACGTTGATATAACCTTAATAGTATGAGAGGAAGTCACAATTGCGTTTTTACCGACGTTTTTTTTTACTTTGAAATGCCAAAGTTGCAGCAACTTTGAATAAAATCCTTTATTCAACGTTACCGAAAGGTGGCATCTTCAAAAAGACTGAATTTTCACGTTGATATAACGTTAAATATAGAAAAAGGATAAATTGTTTTGTTTTATCGACGTTTCTATAACGTTGCCATTTCAACCGTTATGGACCAACTATTTATCAACTGTTGAAAATTTAACGTAAAACGTTTTTTCAACGGCACCAACGATGAATCAACGTTTTTTCAACGTATGTGTGTTTACTGGGCTGGACTGGTTTACTGCTTATAGTCATTCCAATTTCTAGCAAGATTTACGAAATTCAACTCGATTTCAAATACATTTCGGCGCCGATGTTAACTCAATCATAGAGGTATAACTTCAGTTGCAAAGAAGAATATTTTTTAAATTTGACTACACTGTGACCCAAAAAGGATAATCGTGAGCATGCGCATTCCGGAAAAAATTGCCATTATAGGGGATTAAGCGATCTAGAGTAAGTATATTATAATATGATAGCTATGTTCGTTGTTTCTGCATGAAAAATATTCATTTACACTACACTTCTCACACCTCCTCCAGATCAAATGTAACACCTGATTTTGGTGGTAAATTTATCTGAAATTATTATGTTACAACATTTTAACAACAAACATAGTGTAAGTGTACACCTGAAATCATCGAACGATATCAGTGTTACACATGTACAATATTGTAATTAGAGTAGACACAGCGAACAAACCTAATATCTATGGGTGTTATTATGGAGGTAGAATATTGACCCGGGCTAACTGTTTTTTTAATCCGATTAGAATGTTCAAGTATTACTCTCTTTATACCGGGTGTCAACGTATGGTTGAAGTGGGTCCAACGCATCCTAGATGCAAATATAAAAATACAATGATACGAAACCATTTAATGTAATACTGAAAACTACATCATTTATTTTAATACCGCTCTGTAGTGTGTTTGTACTAACCTATGAAATGTTATTTTTGAGATTTTCTTATCTACTCCATTCCTACTAGAGTTACATTCGAGTTGAAACTCCACGGAGCGAGCAGGGTAGGAGTAGTGCAGGGTTCGAGTTACTATAGGGCTAATTGATTTACACATGTCACTGAGGAAAATTACATTATAACATAACCTCAATATATGGTATTTTCTTTATTAGATTCTGGTGTTATCCTTACTTCGTTTGGATCACAGTTTGCTCGTAAGAGTTATGATTTTTTTAAAATACATAACTAATTTAATTATACCCAACCTTCACGTACTATAGTTTTTATTTTCAAAAACCACGTTCAGTTATGTTACTTTTATTCTCCCTTCACTCGTTCCTAATTTCCTTTTTATTTGGTAAGTTTTGCTTAACAATTTTCGCTGACACTGTTTATTACAGGCCTGATGAAGGCAGTTCTGCCGAAACTAGTTGCCGTTTCCCCATTTATGTCCGTTTAACAACGTTTGTTTTTATTAAATTTGTGGCATTTCATTTTGGATTTTATTACTCAATTAATTTTAAGGTTAAGATTTTGACAATACAATTACCCTATCCGAAGGTCCAGAGTAAAAAGAGATTGCTCTTATTGTTCACCCTAATCATCTCGAATGCTACCGCGGCTTACACCGATCTTCAAATCGAACACGAAACCACAAATGGAGTTAACTCGGAGTGAAAGGAGCATCATCTCGAATGCACCATAGGACAACTGCGCTTGGCACATGACACCACTGTTATTTTAATGTTATTTACCAAAATTATTTTAAATACAAGTATATAATTGAAATAAAAAGATAAAACAACACAATACAAAACAAACTGTCACAAACGAACGAAGTGGACCAAAAACCATCTACTATAGACGTAACAATTAAAATAGATAAAACATTCATTGTTGTTTGTCTCGCTGATTTTTAACATTTTAAATTTCCCGGTATTCTTGGAGGACGAATAATTTGGAAACAGAGCACCAGATGGCGCCAATTTTATTAAAAATATCTAAAAATTTGAAATGTTGTCATTGCAGCCAACCTAAATTTAATTATTTGTACTGACAGTGCCATCTAGGACTTTGGTCCCAAAATACAAAAGTAAGTTTATCTCAAACCGTTTAAGTGGAATGTCTATAGTAGATCGCCTTTGAACTGGACTAACAATATGGCGGAAGTGATGACACTTTTGGTCACGTGATTGCGTCTCCTTCCAGTTTCTACTTCCATGTCGGTGTTATTCGCTGGGTGCAGAGTGCATGGTGGGGACAACTTAAACGATCCCAGCGCTTGTAGTGGTCAAAATTTCGTGAAATGTGGCTCTTGCCATAAATAAATACGTCAAAATTAAATATAAAAATGGTTCATAATAGTTGTTGTGTTGTAATTGCAAAAATACAGGGAGAAATAGTAAACTCAGATTTACACATTTTCAAGGGCTAGTTGGAAATTAGAGAAAAGAAAGAACTGTATAAATGCAGTCAGGAGAAAAAGTAAGTAATGTATAACCTACTTCTGTAGCATGCTTACTTAGACGAATGTGTGTTTTATTATACAATTATTCGATGTGATTAAATAACTTTTGCCACTATGTCTCAATTATTTCAGATCTCTAACGTGACCAGCCGCGACAAGTTGCTTCCTTTTGTCCATCGTTTAGGATTGAAATGAAATTTGATGAATAATTGACTCAAATCTGGTTTGATTAAATAGACTAAAATCCGGTTTTATTGAATAATCACATTCATCATCGCCTAAAAATAATGATAAATTATTGTGACTGAAAATTTAGCAAATATTCATAAATTTTTATTATTCCAGCTGACATGTGTATTATTTGTTCAGCACAACACGTTTTACTGAATTTTTTCTTTCAAAAATATAATCACATTTTTCATTTATACGCTTATAAATTCTAATGAGATTTCTTTATAACGAATTTTTATTGTTTATTATACACAACCTACATACTTCTCACAATTGTCGAGCCAGATTTTATGCAACCATCAGATGGCGTTTTCATCGAGCTCCCTGCCAATACAGAATTCATAAAAATGTACTAGATCTGAAACGATTTTATTAACATGGGCAACCCTCAGAGTAAATATAGTTCCTTTATCTGAGGGACAACCACAAAGTACGGTAACGTTGGAGCCCTAGTCATATTATTGACATATAGGGTAGGCAACACTAATAACACGCATATGTATTGGGTGTTGCATATATAGTAGTGCAGATTAAAAATAAAAATGAATTAAGGTGTTTGTATTTATTTATTGACCATTCAACAATACAGATATGTACATTAAAGGTAAGTCAATCTTAAAATAAATTAGTTCAACTGAGATATAAGAAAGACTATATTAAATTTTATATATATGCCTATATACGAAATTATATACAAGCATACATACACTACCACATACGGCGTCAAGCAAAATTCAAAAATTACACTGACGACATTAACACAAAAACCGAGACATTTACTATTGCTGAAAAAAGGCATGTTCAAATAGGCTCATAGTTTTTCAATTTGCATTCGTATAAAAAATAAACACTATATATTGATGTTTATTTTTTTAGTACGTATACATAAAACAATTTGCAATATTTTGAACAAATTTTGTGTGCTCGTATTATTATTATATATTAGTATTCAAAAATACAGGTTGATCAAAAAGTAAAATTATAAATAAATTTTATCACCTGCTTTTATTAATGAAATAAATTTTGTATTATATAAAAAAAAATAGTCCATTTGACAGTATTCAACAGTACATCCAGTATTGATAACAAAGAATCAGTCTAAAAGATATTTCAGTCTTTATAGGTTTCTTAAACAAAAATAATATCTTTAGACGAATTTAAAAAAAATAAAAATAAAAAAATACTGTTGAATTCTATAAAATGGTACATAAATAAAATTATATATTTACTTTTAGAGCACTCTGTATGTAGACTAGACTCACTTTGACCACACACAAAATATTTATTATTATTTGACCAAAATGGTGAAATTTTACAAGCAGCTAAATTACTTTAAAACTAAGTTTTTTTAATTTCTAAAAAATGAAATATTTGTGTGAGCCAATGCGAGGTGGATTGATAAGATTTTAAGAAACACACACATATATTGATTACGTTTCTGTAAGTTTAAAAATTATCCGAAACGAAAACTTACGTTATCGATGATAAATTCGAAAAAATGTCTAAAAAAAATCGTAATTCTTCTATTTTTTCGATGACGTAAGATTTTGTACGGGGATATACGAATTAGAGCAGACGTGTTAGAAAGTGGAGAAAAATACGACAAATTTGATCACATTAAGCTGAAAAGATTTTGGCAATTTTATATTTTCTACAAATACAAACAAGCAACCAACAATTCTCAACATAAAAACCAACAAATAGAAAATATTGCCCCCTAAACAAAACAAAAAATCGCTATAAACATTATAAAACAGTAGAAAAGTTCCTAATTTGTAACATTACAATCGAAACAAAAAAACAATACACCTTCGCTTAGAAAAATAAACAGGGAAAATAATAAGATCTAGTACAAGACCCTGTGGAAGTCCATAAGCAAATATGTTAAAAATTTACATTTCTAAGAACACTGATAGTTAAAATTTTAATTTAGCAGAGTCCTAGATCCGTTCTTGAGGTTATATCTACTTGTAGGCCACATAAAAACTAAAAGTATAAAAAAAAATTAAATATATACAATCAAGAATTGTTCCAATATAATTTGTACGATTATACGAAAAGTAAAATATTTTAAAAATGAGGTGTCACTGATGATTCTTATAAGGATGAAACCGGCTGTAACAGCAAAACGTAAATAAACCAGATATAAAAATCATTTTTATTCAATTTGATTAACAAATTATTTAAAATATTCTAAATTAGAAATTAACAAATATTTGTTCTAATAAAAATTAATCGATACATACATTAAAAACGAAACCTAAAAATTAGTGATTATTAATTTTCTTATTTTTTTTTTGGAAAATAAAAGCAGACATAACCTCTTCTTATTACCATGATTATTTTTTCTAAGACATTTTAATTTAATTATTCTAATAATCTTTCACTTCTATAAGAAAGATATTAAACAGCCATACCATTTTCACAGAAAAAATCTAGTAAAGCACAGATAAGCAAACAGCAAAATAATTTTTTTTTTCATCGAGATTAGTTTCTAATCCAGAAAGACGGAAACTGCTTATTGGAGTGTTAATTACTGCCGTTTTGTGCGAACGAGAAAAAAGTATAAAATTTGAAATAAAACACGCTACTAGTTTCGAATAAAAGCCATCGTCAGGCTTGAAAATACATCGTTCAAAACCACAAAATTTATTAATGTATTGTCAGGACTGATGATGGTTTTTTTAGTCGAAACTAGTTGTCTTAATTATGTATTTGTGGTACACGATTTAGCGTTTTATTTCCTGAAAATTTGAGATATGGATTTATTCATATAAAACGTTTTAGTTTTTTTTTCACACTTTTGTTGATTTTTTAATTTTTTTTATTTTAATGTTTGTAGAAATTTATAACTAATGCCTAGAAAAATTAAATTAAAATCATCATGAAGCTTAAAAGTGAGATATTTTATCGAGGAAAAATGCACGATTGACCGGCAGTTTTTAGTCAAAAAAAAAAGGAACGATTGTCGGGAATATTTTCCACGATAACAAAATTATGAAAATAAGGCATGATTTAAAACAAAAGGAATCTTAAAAGTGGGTCATTTTATCGACGAAAAATGCACCATTGACAGGCATTTTTTCCGCATAAAATGAACTATTGTCGGGCAATTTTTCACGGTAACAAAATTATGAAAATAAATCATTATTTGAATCAAAAGGAAGCTAAAAGTGGGTCATTTTATCGAGGAAAAATGCACCATTGACAGGCATTTTTTCCGCAAAAAATGAACGATTGTTGGGCAATTTTTCACGATAACATAACTATGAAAATAAGGCATTATTTGAAACAAAAGCAAGCTTAAAAGTGGGTCATTTTATCAACCAAAAATGCACCATTGACAGGCATTTTTCCGCAAAAAAATGAACGATTGTTGAGCAATTTTTCATGATAACATAACTATGAAAATAAGGAATTATTTGAAACAAAAGCAAGCTTAAAAGTGGGTCATTTTATCGACGAAAAATGCACGATTGATAGGCATTTTTTCCGCAAAAAATGAACTATTGTCGGGCAATTTTTCACGATAACAAAATTATAAAAATAAGGCATTATTTGAAGCAAAAGGAAGCTTAAAAGTGGGTCATTTTATCGAGGTAAAATGCACCATTGACAGGCATTTATCCGCAAAAAATGAACGATTATCGGGCACACTTTTCACGATAACAAAATTATGAAAATAAGGCATTATTTGAAACAAAAGAAAGCTTAAAAGTGAGTAATTTTATCGACGAAAAATGCATCATTGACAGGCATTTTTCCGCAAAAAACGAACGATGGTCGGGCATATATTTCCCAAGATAACAAAAATTTATAAATAAGGGATTATTTGAAAAAAAAAGAATTAAACTTAACCCTTCCAGGACGGTCGTCTTATATATATATGTGACAAAAGCAAATTGGCCATTCAGACGGGTGCCACATATATATGACACTATACTAATCGCGTCATAAAGCAGTGATGTAACGTATGAGACACACTTTTTATTTTGATTTGCCATTGGGTCGGGTATCATATCGTATATACTTTTTCAAATAGGAAGTGTCAAATGTGTTCTGTGTCATTTGTTTTTAGTGGTATGTGAACGTTAGTGGAGGGTTACCGTTTTCAGTAGATTTCCTACTAAATTAATAATTTTAAAAAAAATGAGGGTTTTTAGTAGAATTGATAATTGTAGTAGATTTCAGTAGATTTTTTGGATTTGAATTTAAAACTATATCTTATCGCTATCTATGGTATATTTAAGCTATTAGTCTTTGCGACACCTATTGGAAGAGCATTGAACTATCTCAAATAATTATACTTAGGCAACTGCTGGAGTTATTAAGATAAGTTCGATGTTTTTCCAATAGATGTCGTACGTCCAATAGATGTATTTGTAAATCACACTAAATTTAGTGTTATTTTGAGAGTTATTTCAAATGTAAACTATAACTGGACGGTGAGATTCAAAATTTAATATGTTCCTCATTCGCAAGTGACGGTACAACCGTAGAAAAATTTTGGGGAGATAAACATAAATTAAAAAAAGATAACAATCAACTTAATTAAACTTTGTCCAACAACTGAAACGACCATTACGTTAAAAATTAGAGAAGTGGGGAACCAACGAATAAAGGGAAAAGTAGAGAAGAATGCTTCTTGCGAACGCGTATTTTCCCAAGTCAATCTTCTAAAAACTGACTTGGGAAATAAATTAAAAACAACAAATGTATCATCCCTTTTGCATGTCAAACAGAGAATATCACAATTGGGAAACTGTGTACCAATTTTAAACCGGTTTCTGGCATGCTACGCAAGATTTATTTTTTTATACATAATGTTTTTTTTGTATATTATTTGTTTGTTTCAATTTCATAGCTAAAAAATAATAATTCTCCCTCTAACGGTAGCGGTAGTAACTTATTTTTATCAAATACGAATTAAGTATTTCATAAAATTTGCGCTAGATGTAGGTAACGGTAGATTTTTAGTAGAATTTAGTATCAGTTTTCACTCTGACTAGCCACACGTTAACCTGTGGATAATTTTAGAAATTACCCACACATGAAACGTGATTCGCTTAAATAATAAGTTTAAACATATTTAAGCATGAGCTTTGGTAGCAGCGTGACATAGTGCCCAATAGTGGTGCAGTGGGCCCGGGAATCGAATACCACCATGGCCTTTAAATTTTTTTAAAACACAGACTAGATTTAGATAGTCGAGACTTCTTTTAATAAAATAAATATTTTTTTAGGTTAGATAACCAAGTTTAGTCTTTTAACGTGTGGGTAATTTTTGAAATTATCCGCAGGATAACGTGTATGTAGTCTCGGCCATCAGTTTTAGTAGTTTTTGGTAGTTTATTATTGAAATGTTGGTAGAATACGGTAACACTGCGTTAGTGGTCTTCTGTAGTTAGTATTGATAAAAATGTCGGACAGAGAGCACGCAGGACCGTCAAGAAGTTCAAAAAGATGTAAATGTGCACAGAAATTATTGTGGGCTTACAGACCAAGAAGTGCGCGCTTTTATGTCTTTATGTGATGAAAATTTGTACCTTTCTGACGAAGAACCATTTATAGACAGTGATAATGAATATCAAGCAGAATCTGATAGTGAGATTTCCCTGGGTAGTTCTGAGGAAGAAAATTTTCAGGAAGAAGATGAAAATTGTGTCCGGAAAGATGAACAGGACGAATATAATGACTTAGATGGATCTAGCGTGCGTGACGAAGGAAATAATGTCTTGAAGTGGGATAAAGCAGAATTTCGTCCAACAATTTTCGAGTTTGATGATGGTAATAGTGGAATAAAAAATCAGAATCTGAATTAAGACTTATTTTTGGTTCTTTTCGAAGAAACAATCGTCGATTTGATTGTTGAAAATACTAATCTCTACGCTAAACAAGTAGGAGTTAAAAATTGGAAAGATTTCGACAAGGGAGAATTCTTTGTTTTACTGGCGCTTACACTTTTAATGCCACACGTAAAAAAGTCAGATATCAAAAATTATTGGAACTCAGATTTTCTGTATTCAACACCCTTTTTTGTAGCTAATTTTTACTTGCTAATTCTAAGAAACTTACATTTTCAAAATAATGAAGTGCAATCTTAAAATAATCGAAAACACAAAATGGGACCCGTATTAGAAATGATACAAAAAAACTTTTATCCTTTCCAAAATCTCGTGATAGATGAGAGCACGATTTTATTTAAAGGTCGTCTCTTATTTAAACAATACATAAAAACCAAAAGACATAGATTTGGAATAAAGCTCTTTGTTTTCTGTGATTGCGAAACAGCTATATTTTAAATTTTACAGTGTATGTTGGAAAAGAAACTGAAAAATCAGCAAACCACGATACTTTGAAACTTTTGAAACTATACCTAAATAAAGGACATTCATTTTATAGCGACATTTTATCAACATATCTCCATGCACATAAAACAAATTCTTGTGGAACGGTGCGTACAAATAGAAAACATCTGCCGAAGTTTGAAAAGAAAATAAAAAAAGGGGAAATTGATTTTAGAAGCAGCGAGAAAATTTTAGCCGGGACGTACATATGCTTTCAAGTATGCATGAAAATAAGATGGTTACTCTTCCTAAGAAAGACAGAATCACCAAAGAGTATATAAAGAAGCCTCTTTGTGTAGTGGACTATAATAAACAAATGGGAGCAATTGATAAAATAGACATGATGATTAGTTCTCTTGATTGCACCCGCAAAACAATAAAATGGTACAAGAAAGGTTATTCGTCAGTTGCTTGAGAGGTGGGCAATTTTTTTAACTATTTTATATAAGCAATATATTGTCTTTACCCATCTTATTATAGTATTTATTTAATTTCAAGTACCCACCACAACAAAAACGTAACTTACGATAATGAGCTTATTAGTCTGAATGTAAGACACTTTATAGATGAGGTTCCACGTAAAGATAAAAAGCAGCAATTTCGGACGTGCAAAGGGGAGAAAAAAAAAGGAAAAAAACTAGATATATGTGCAAGGACTGTGACGTTGGATTTTGTGTTACTCCATGCTTCAGACTCTACCACGAAGAAGCCGATTTCTAATGTGCGTTTATAAGAATTTTCATGTTTTAAAAGTCTTTTTGCTTACCAGTATTAGTTTATTTTCATATTTAGATGTAAGTTACTTTTTTTATTTTCCTACATTACTTACATGTTTAGTTTTACTTCAATAAAAAATAAAGTTCGTGTTTTAAATAAAATGGGACTTTTTTTAATGTGTCACATGCAAAAAACCTCCGTCTAGATGGCACAAAATTGAGAAAAGTTGCCGTCCTGAAAGGGTTAAAAATAAGGCTATTTATCGACGAAAAACGTACAACTGGCTAGCATTTTTTCACGAAAAATACACGACTGGTAAGTATTTTTTCCATGAAAAATGCACCACTAACAAAAAATACAATTTTTATAAACTTCAAATTGTCACTATTTTCTTGTTTTTATTTGGTTCAAAACTATCTAGAAATCAGTTTAAATTAATTTGGAAAGATAATTTTTTAATCTAATTATGTAAAGGCATTAGTTAAACTATTATATCAAATTTTATACTTTTCTCGGAATCTACTAAATCATCATTAAGCACACGTAAAAATAGTTGTACCCTACGTCCGCGAATTTTTTTATTGCTATTAACTTAAAAAAAAACCTTATCAGCTTCCATCGATGACGCTATATAAGTAAAAAATGTGCATTGATCTTTAGTATATTATCAATATTACTCCTCATTTTCACAATAATTAAACTATTAGTTCGCAGTGCGTGTCTGATAATTTTGATTTTATCAAGAAAAGTGAAAATTCACAATATTGATCTGTTGATTATCCGTTATAAATCCGGATTTTGATTTGTTTTAGCTTTATGTGAATTGGAGAAGCAAATTCTGTAAATATTTCACGAGATAATCAACAGCTCCTACATATATTAGTTTTGAGATCAATTGTATCAATATTTTGTGAACAATAAGCTGCCTAAATTGAGAAATCTAAAAAACATGTTGAATTCAATTTTACTACACAATTTTGAATCACATTGTATATAAATAACATAAATTTTGAGAAAAGGACGGAGTTAATATCAAAAAAATTATCAGACACCCGGAATATTGCTGCATCCTTAAAAATAACAATTATTATAATTATTAATATTATTAAAAGAAAATAAAATGACAATAATTAATCATACTATTCATTACTGGCAACTAATGGCACCTGACACAAAAAATTACTTTTTTTAAAGCGTTGCAATTGGTGATATTTATTTTGAAAATATATAGAAGTGGTAATTTGTGTGAAAAAGGCAAAAAAAACTTCTATTCGCTATTGGTGAAGTAGTCTGAAGCGTCACCTCGGCAAATAGGACAGGTTCTGTTCGACTGAAAAGAGAAGAAAAAAAAAACATGATCAAAATTACTTTTATGTTATCGAATAGCTAATAAATGTATTTTAATTCTACAAAAGTGGGAAAAAAGGTGAAAAAATAAGGAGAAGGAGAACTTTGTTAGGGGTAGAGTAGATTTGCTCCCAGTAGATTAGGTTTGCTCGGGGTAAAGTAACTTCATTTAGAAAAAGAAGTGGGGAAGAAAAATAATGGAAAAGAGGGGGTTAAATTGGTGGAAAAAGGAAAAATAGGGATGAACAAATGAACTATGGCCCACGGGGCACCAATCAAACACAAAAGGGAAAAAATAATAACACAGTGGAGAAAAAATAAAAAGAGAGGAAAAAGATGGAAAAAGTTATATTTTTCAAGAGGAATGAAGGTATATAACTGAAAGAAACTTACAAAAATATTATAGTTTTTAAAAAAATTGTTATTACTTACCCTCAACCATTTATCAATACATTTGGCGTGAAACTCGTGTGAGCAAGGCAACACCCTGAGCATTTGGCGAGCCTCGAAATCGCACATACAAACGACGCACGAAGTCTGATCGCCTTCGTGAGTTTCCGCGTCGTATTTGTAGCTCACCAACTGTTCAATTTCGAGTTTGCTCAAACCGCGCGGAATAACCTCGCCAAGTTGTTCGGCTAGATTCAATAGAGCTTCGTAATTCTCAGTTTCTGTGGAATCTGAGCTGCTTTGGCTAAATGGCGACATTGGAGAATTTGAGAACATTGTGCTGCAAGAAAAAAGTAAATTATTATCTTTATTAATGATTATTATTATACTTACAAGAAGTGAAGTAAAAATCCGGCTGGAGCAGCAATGAGTGGCGGACTATGGTGCCAGCGTGCCCTAGGCGGCGGCAAACGAGTATTCCTGTGCTGGCGAGTACGAGCTGCGTGCAAAAGATCCAACGGGGTGGCGCGAGTTTCCGTTGATAGGAAGAGCGAAGCCGGCGAAGACATTTGGATGGGTGGCACGTGCAAAGAAGACGCTCCATGGATAGCGGAATGGGTATGAGCATGATGGTGGTGATCGTTGAGCAGGTCTAACTCGAATGTATCGGGTCTCTGGAAAATAAAAATTGTTAAAAATAAATTTGACAACCGGATTAATTAACCCTTTCGTAACGGGAGCCGCAAAAAGCTCAAATCGCTGACACGCATAATTTCGAAAGCTTTAAAATAACATTTATTAATAGGAGTCGCGTAAATCAGGGCAGCATTTTGTCTGCACTTCCATAATCACAGTATTCACTTGAGCGTCGACAGTGAATAAAAAAGGGTAAATTTTTGAAAAGTTTCCTTCAATTGTACGTATTTTTTTATAAAATGAACTGGAAAAATAAAAAACTACTGACTGGGGCCGACCTTAAAGTGTAGTGAGCTCAGACTGAGGAACAAGACGAAACCGAAAATTTGAATTTTGGTCCAGATTTTCGAAGAGGAAAACCAACTCATAGCAGAAAATAAATTGGGTAGTGATTAAAGAAAACTTGAATTCACCAGGGCCTCGATTGTCGACTTTATTTCCTATAGGAAAACCGACCTATTATATACAAAAAGTAAGGTAATATATTGGCTTTAATATAGGAATAAACTCGAGAATTGAGGCCCTGGTAATTATTCTCTGAATTTTTTCATTTTTTTATGTTAAGACTTTGGCTAGATAAAAATAGGGCTTTAGATTATTTTCAGAAGAACTAAGGACAAAAAACTAAGAGGAATCCCGAGGCAATACATTGGGAGAGAAAATGTGACTATATACCAACAAAACATTCATTTAATAACGAAAATTTTGGATGTTCTAACCAAGTGAATGATATTGAAGCAGTGGATTGTTTTGTGTTGTTTTTCGATAATTCTCATGACGAAAATCGCCAAACAAATTAATTTACTCTACAGACAAAATCGGGGTGAGTTGACAGCTAATAATGTAAAAAATGGAGGGAGGTGTCTGTTGTGGAATTATACTGTTTTTTAGCTATTTCGTTACTTATGCCTCAAGTAAAAAAACTAAAGGTAACGAATTACTTCTCACAAGATGCATTGTTAGAAACACAGATTTTTTGACAATTTTTTTCTAGATATCGCTATTTATCGGTTCTGCGAAATTTGCATTTTGTGGACAATACAGATGAAAGAAACAAAGAAGATAAACTATGGAAAATTCTAATGGTTTCAACACATCTTTCAATATACTTTCAAAATACTTTCACAAATATATTTTATCCATTCTAAAACGTATGCATAGATGAAAGCCTTAGGCTCGGGCCACACTGAAAAGAGCGATTTTGTGGACACACAGAGAGCGATAAAAACACATCACAATCGCAAGATTGTTCAGTTTCTCTTGTTAGTTTGTAACTGTCGTTCATGCAAATATGTCATTATCCAGGGTCAAAAAAATATAGGGAATGGTAGTTCCTATGTGCAATAATAGTAGATTCTGTAACAAGGTTAGAATGAAAAATTCGACACGAGTGGAAAATTTCGAACGCGAGCGAAAGCGAGTGTGAGGAACCACGTGTGACGAATTTTTTCATTCTGACCGAGTAACAGACTATATTTTCTTCACCATCAAAAAGTATGAATCAAAATTAAATTAAATCTGAACACAAGTTATTTGTTGACATATTTGTATTACATTGTATTAATATTTATAGTGCTGTGGTACACTTACCGATATTAAAATCTGGTGCATTGGTGTTTTTTCATAATTTGCAATTTCAGATATTATTAAATTCTATATCTACTTCACTTAATTTTTCAAAATGCATAAGAGGCAAGTATTATAGAATAAATATTCAGACTCTAGAGTGTGAATGTTTACATTCTATTATTAAAAATGATTTCAGAATTCATACATTCAGTAATGGTCGTGGAGAAAATTTATTTTTGATCACCTGTATTTTGAATTGAGACATTTTCTCGACAGATTCTTTGAATATCTACGTATGTCTATTAAGTACATTGGAATTTTTACTACGTGCAATTAAAAACGGAATTACAAAAATAAAAACAAATTAACGCACCAAATAAGCATGAAAGTCGGTGATCCGATGACAAAATTCGCATGCTCTAAATTCCAACAGATTTGTTTTGTACTAAATCGCTCACGGCCCGCTTAAATGTCGCCCGGCCGCGGAAGTTTGGTGTAGCCACTTGTATTCTGCACATTCAGCAGAGAGAACAGTTTATGATTTTGCTGCTGGCGCAAGCGCTCACCGCCATAATATTGTGTAGCGGTCGCCATTTTTTGTAGCGAGAAAAAAGTACGCTCACTATTTTCAACGTGCTGGGAGTTGTGAACATGTCAAATATGGAGAAAGAAGTGGATTATTATTCAATAACATTTAAATTTAATGAACAGTTTTACGATGTTGAAGGATCCTCAGATATTCATGCAAGGTTACGAAATGGTATTTTCTCATTTCCATTAATTTTAATTACTTCAAAAGCTGTCCGAGGCATTCTAAAATGTTCTTTAAACAAATCATCTATGTAAAATGGAATTGTTATTTCATAAAAACCTTCATTTTTGGGTCCGCATATAAGCGACGTCACTTGAAAAAAGACCCGTTGCAAAAGGGTTAATATTGTTATGCGAAGTCCCATATTATGACATATTTAAAACCTCTGTCTCTTGCAACTAAGCAAGTATCTTCTAGAGAAATGATCCCCATCGGATTCTGAATAATTTTATTTTTTTCTGTTGGTAGTCGTTCGCAAATCTTAAAAATGTCATAACTTTTGAATGCTTCAATATATCAACATGAAATTTTCACCTTTTTTAAGACACACGGGTACTACATTTTAATAGAAAATGAACGGAACTGGAAAATGAAATATTGTAATTTTGAAAATCGAATAATCGGAAAATTATTTGTGACTTTTCCTGGGTTCTTTTTCCAAAAAAGTCATCGTATTAAAAAAATTGATATCTATGAAACCGTGACACATATTCAAAAAAAAAAACACAAATACTGAATGTAGAAATCAAATTGTTCAACAAACTATTTTTTAGAAATTTATTGGGTAACTTCAGAAAACAAATAAAATATAAAAAAATTAATTCAATCTTAACTTCCGAAAATCTCGGAAAGAGGGGAATATCAAAAAACATCAAGTATTTTTTGTTATACTTGAAAAGAACCTATGAAAAGCTCTTTTCCATTTTCCTTCAATTTTAATAAGACTCGAGGTATTGTTCAAAATTGATGTAAAAAATTAACATTTTAAGTTTTGAATTATGTCAGGGAACTTTTTTGGTCAGTGTTAAGTAGACGAGTACAGGATAAATTTCAACTAATCCAGTCATATCCAAATATGAGCCAGAGATTTTCAAATGAAGATGACACGACGAAACTTGGACATGTTATAGCATTGGCCTAAGAGAGCTTAACTTGAGATTCTCGATTGAATCGTCCTCCCGGAAAATCCGCCATCTTGATAAAGGGAAAAAATTTTTTTGCAATAACTCAGCTCTCCATCATTTTACGAATATGGTTTATGTCGTATTTCGTTGCTTTTTACAAGCGTTACAAATAAGGTCCTATAAAATTTTCACCTATCGTTGACTTGACCGTTTTCGAGATCTCGAAAGAAATAGTAAAAACATGTAGGCATTGATATATATTTCCCCTTATCTCTTTTCTGATTACTCTAATCGAAAAACGATCTATTACCAAACTCGTAGAGCATACTCATACCTACAATTTGGTATTTTTTAATTGCAGCTTTAAGCGCCCCGTGAAGTTTGCAAGTCCGAGCAAAATGTCCGTTTCAGTTTCGAAGCCGCGACGCTGCTAATATATAGTGAGCGTAAAAGCATTCGTACCCCGATGTACGAATCGGCGTAACGGGTGTACAAATACTTTTTACACTCATTTACTTTTTACTTGTTTTGTACACAAATATTTATTGAAACACAAAGCTAATTGTTGAGTCTGCATAAATAAAGAAAAATCTTGAAAAACAATATCTGTGTGTTGATGTTAACGGAAGATGACTGGACTGGACCCGGAGTGGAGTGTGTTTAGTGTTTAAATCAAAGAAGTGGTAGCCGATGTGTAATGGCCTCGGTCTTCAGTGTTCTTCAGCCACTGTCGAGGTGACGACGGCGATGGAAGAGATCGTTAAGCGATGGATGATGGTCAATGACGAGGACGTTCGTTCGTTGTTGAGTTCTTTAAAAAGATATCGCACGCTTGAACGAATTATTTGAATTCGATTTTTTTTTTTTTTTTTTGATTGAATGAAGAAGTTGCGGTAGGTATTAACTAGCAAAAATCGTCACGTAACGAAATTAATCCAAAACAAATAAAAACAAGCAAAACCAAATGAAAACAAAAGAATATAAACGAAAAGAAATGAAAACAAAACAAAATAAACAAAAACAAACGAAAACAAAAGAAAACACACGAAAAGAAATGAAAGCAAATGAAAACAGATGAAAACAAACGAAAACAAATGAAAACAAACTAAAATAAACGGAAACAAATGAAAACAAACGAAACCAAACTAAATTAATGAAAACAAACGAAACCAAATGAAAACAAACGGAAACAAATGAAAACAATCAAAAACAAATGAAAATAAACGAAAACAAATGAAAACAAACGAAAACAAATGAAAATAAACGAATACAAATGAAAATAAACGAAAACAAATAAAAACAAACAAAATAAACAAAAAAAAAATGAAAACAAACGAAAACAAATGAAAACAAACGAAAACACAGGAAAACAAATGAAAACAGATATCTTGTCTTCTTACAAAATAAAATACTTCGACGGAGGGAATTATTTTTTTCAAAATAAAACGATTAAGGTTTTTCGAACTATATTATGCAATTTAACAACAAAAAATTGGAGTGAAATAATTTTACCAAAATGATAATCACGACATCTATCATATTGTTGATGGGTATCACCCGGGCTAGCGATTTAGCAGAATACAATTCTGTAAACGCGTTTCTAAGTACAACTTAGATTGCCGGCAGATGGGGGAACGCATCAACCATCATAATGCCTAGGGGGGAACGAGCACCACGCAGTAAAATCAAAAACAAATAGAAGTTTTTGAAACTATACATTCCGACCATTACCATACATGTTTCATCCTCATAGGAATCTTCAGTGGCACTTTGTCGGAATGCATAGTTTCAAAAATATATTCTATATACCCCAACTATTTTTTTGTGATACCAAAATGATGGTAATGGTCGGAATGTATAGTTTCAAAAACTTATTCTATTTGTTTTTGATGAAATAATTTTGTCTAATCAAAAAGTTATCAAAATTATAAAAGACAGATCTGTAAGAACGAAAAATAGATTTTTTTTTATACTCCAGAGGTTCATGACTCGTTAAAAAAATTAAGAAAAAATTGCTTATTTTCTGGGATTCTGGATTCCCCCTCAAGGCTCTAAAGGAAATTATTAAACGAAAAGGTAAATAAACGAAAATGCAAAATTTTGAATCACACGTATAAAATTTATTTTGTCAATTCCACATTTATATGTCGTAGAGAGTGGAAAAATATTGCTGTTAAATTTTTATATTTTTCGTCGTTTCGATGGTTCTGGTTTCTCGGGTCAATGTTTTTAAACATATTTTCAGGCCTATGCTTTTAAATAATTTTCAATATTTCTCAACTCTCTGTCTTTTTCAAAATATTAATAATTATTTTATGTATAGCCCAACGATAGGTTTTTTCAATTTTCCAATACATTTTTTTACTCCAATTTTTTGTTATATTATTGCATACTTCAGTATTTTATCTGTATTGCAATGAAAGGTTTTCAATTTGCTGATTGGCCAACTTTTGAACAAATTATTTTACTCAAATTTTCTGTTGTATAGTTTAAAAGGCCACGAATAATATAAAAGGGTCCCGACATATTTGTAGGTATGAGTATCCTGTACGAGTTTTGAAATTGGTTGTTTTCCAATGAGTCATCAGAAAAGAGACATAAGCGGAAATATATGTCAATGTCTACATTTTTTTACTTCGAAAACAATCAACGATAGGTGAAAATTTCATTTGTAGCGTTTGAAAAAAGCAACGAAATATAACAATAAATCATATGCATAAAATGCCGGAGAGCAGTTATTGCAAAAAAAAACGAAAATTTTCTCTTTTTTAAGATGGCAGATTTTTCTCAAGTTCAGCTCTCTTAGGCCCCTGCTACATGTCGTGTCACTTTCACTTGCATTTCCAAATGTATATAATGAGTGGACTAGACAGGAAAAATATAAGCATAATTACTTTCTCTACTCAATGATGCGACGTTTCAACAAGTGTGTAGAATGAGTCTAAGAAACAGGGCAAGGGAGGATCGTAGTCACCACATTTCTATACCCTTGTGGTTAGTTGCTTGTTACACTATCGAAAATTCTACTAAAAAATCCAATGACGGTCATTTATGACTCCTAAATATTAATAAAATCATATTTCTGTCCAAAACTAAATTTCTATTTATTTACCTGTGGAGGAATACGTTGATGAGCATAATGCTGTGTGGGCATAGGAACCGCGCTAGGTGCAGGAGGCCCAAAAGTAGCGAATGTCTGATGAGGAATGCACCCCGGTGGAAATTGTTGTGGTACCAAAGGTGGTACGGCAGCGTACACGTTGTGCAAATGACAATTGTGCATGTGAGGCGGTGCGCTTGGCGGCACTGTGCATATCGAGACGTGCGGGGATGTCGAATAGCTCCATACAGCTTCGTGGTTCATTGGAATTGTCACTGGAACCTATTAATAAAAATATACATAAATAATAATTAATATTGGTAAAAAAAATTTAGATTATACCTGCATTGGTTGATGAGAAGTAGAAGGTGGATGTTGTCTAGGTGAACGACGTGGCGGGGAAGGAGGTTGAACATTTAAGTCGATGTGATGTCCGGATCGAGATAAACGTCTACGTTTACAAGACGGACTTTCGCTTTTGATATATTCATCACTTGATTGCCTGTAGAAGGGCGGTGAATGCTGTTGAAATTGTACTGGACTCACGCGCATATCTAAAAAAATCGTAACATATTTTACAAATCATAACAAATCAAATTTTTGTTAAAAATTTACAAATTACAATCAAGATAAAACAAAGAAAAATAAACTTATCTTGATATGATTGCTTTAAAATTATTATCAAATATAAAAACTTTTTTTCTTTTAAAAAAAACCTTAATGCTGAGAATCTATTAATCCTTATTCCTTCTACCATCATAATCCGTTGTCTTGTAGCTGTGTTCATTGATGATTTCTCATATTTGATTGAATAGTGCCAATCTGACACTGATGTAGAAATGTGTTTGTATAAATAGTTAAAAATCCATGGTAAGCAGAATCTTTCTATCAGAAATAGTAGTGGAAGCATTTAGATATGAAAAATACAAGTATAAGGCACTCACGAGTGTCTTAAACTCATTTTTCATACATTATTGTTATCGGGTAAAAAAACAATACAAGATTTTGACTTTTCTTTAAGTTATAAAAATTATTTCTGTTCCAATTAAATATTATAGTGAAACTTAAAATTTAGAGTTTTTCGGTATCCAAATATCTTTAGGGTTAGTATTTTAAGTTAAATAAAGTTAAGTTACCTATTCCATGTCTTCTTCTACCATGTGAAAAATCCATCATAGCCCTTTGATGCATTTGTAGACCGTCAGCGGGCGGTGTGTTCATATTCATCATACCGTTGCTGTTTTCGCATATATTGATGTGTAAAGGTGGTGATATGTGACGTCTATCGACTAAGCTCGGCATATGACGACGATCACTGTTGTTTATTCCGGGACCACCTCCGCCATGGTAATTTTGACCGGAGCCGTTTCCTCCATGACCGATTGGCATCGAGACCACTCGAACTGTTGGATGTTGGTGTCCTGAATGGATACCTACACAAAAAATGTATAAGTGTCTAAAAATTTGTGTGCAAATAACATTTTTCCAGTAAAAAAAAAACTGAAGATTATCCATACTCAAATGAGGTCAAAATTATTCTCCAAGTCATACCACAATAGTTTATCAAGTTGTAAATGATTAAAAAGGGGCGGCAACATGTTTCGGCCAAACGATGGCCATCATCAGGCAAAATAGAAGTCTCTCAAGTGCAACAAATACGATTTTGTTACAAAATGGTATGAAAAATGATGATACATTAAAGTTACGGTGATAAAACAATGAAAACAATCCAAATTTTTTCATAATAGTTTCTTTTTTTAAAACTTTTTCAAAAAATTTGCATTGTTTTCATCACTGTAACTTTAATGTATCATCATTTTTCTTACCATTTTGTAACAAACTAGGATTTGTTGTACTTGAGAGACTTCTATTTTGCTTGATGATGGCCATCGTTTGGCCGAGACATGTTGCCGTTCCTTGTTAATCATTTACAACTTGATAAACTATTGTGGTATGACTTGGAGTTTTATTATTCGATGGATTTTTTAAGTAATTAAAATAAACTTTTATGAAGCTAAAATTATCACAGCACAGGAATATATAGAAAAATGGAAATTGTATCAAAGATTTAGAAAACAAGGAAAAATTTGAAACAAGAAAAAAGAAAGAGATAGATAGAAAGTCAATTATTTTAGCAAAATTCTAATACCATACATGAATAAAAAATAAAACTTTAAAACATTTAACAATTGTTAAAAACAAGTAAATGAAAAATTTTCATAAAAAAAGATATAAACATTAACTAGAGTAGTAGTAGTAATCGATTAATGTCTATTTTAAAAATTTAAAAAATACCAAAATAAAAAATCATTACAAGACAAGAGTTTTTTTAAGTCTTTTACTTAATATTTTTAGAGGTTTTAACAAATTCGGGTAAAATTATTATATTTTGTCATTTCTTTATCATATATGTTTCTTTTTGTTTTCATTAATAACGTAGGAAAAATTTGTACATGATTTTTTTGTCTGGTGTTAAAATCATGCATATCTCTTCTAAATTTAATATTTTCATTTAAGAGCGTGATTTACTTTACGAACAGAAAGCTATAAGTAGTGTAAGCAGTAGTTTTGTAGTTCCCCGATTTTTTTTTAATTTTAATTTTCAAGAAAGCAAAAAAATATACATAAAGAGATAAAGGTTAAATCTAGGCTCCTACTCGGGAAAATTGTGAAAATATGTTTTAGTTTTTTCTGAAAAAAATCGTGAAAATCATTAAAAACCTAAAAATGTTCAACAAGTTTACGATTTTTTTTCAAAAAAAGCAGATAAAATATTTCAAATTTGGGTGAGTAGGAGCAAAGATTTAACCTTTATCTACAGATAAATATTTTTATTTTTTTTTAATTAAAAATAAGGAAAAAAATTGGGGTACTACGAAACCCTTAAATTTTCTAGAATGAGTCTCGTTTCTGTTTAGGAAGTGGCTCCCTCACGGAAAATAAAATACTATCTGTTTTACTTTTATTTTAAGAGGGACATACAAAATGTATTTAAAAAAATCGAATCAGGTCTTATAATTTATTTTCACTCATAACATTATTTTTATATTGAATTACTAAACTCTTTATACTCTTTTGTTTTTTTTTCAATTTTATTTTACAACGTTTAACACATATACTTTGAATTTGTGCATAAATTTCAATTTGAAATTCTTTTAACACATCTATAAATTTAAATAGTTTTCTACTAAATAATCACAATATTTTTGTTTGTAAACCAGAGACAAATAACTTTTTGGGAAAAAGATATGACTATTAACCAAAACCATAATTGGTACTACCAGGGGCTGTATGTAAGATGCGTCACGGGTCCCGGGTGGCCCCAAAAGAACATGTAAAATGCGCCACCTATTTTGAATTTGAGGTTTAAGAGATTACAGAAGATTACCATAAAAATAATTACCATACTTGATTTTATCTACATTTCAGCAAAAATAAAACAATTTTTAATTTACCTTTTTTTTTTTTAAAAAAATTATTATGCATAATTATTATGCAAATATAAACTGGAATAAATTTAATGTTAAATATTTACAAATTTGAAGGGATAAATTTAAGTATGTAACAAAAGAAAATCTTGAAATTTTTTTGTCATTTATTAATAAACTCTATTTTTTGTTTAATTTTTTTTCTGAATTTTAAATGTTTCATTATTGCAACTTTTAACATCAATTTGATGCACATTTAACAGAATATTAACGAACTGAAAAATATTCGGATGTTGTTTGTAGAATTAATATGGAACAAAGTTGTAATTTTTCATCATTGTTCTGTTTTTCTTTTTCTATTATTTTAATTTTACTTAACTAATGTTAAATTCTTTGGAAAGTCTCCACTATATTGTTACCCCCCTTTATATAACTCATTGTGAACTTTTATATTACAGGCCTGATGATGGTATTAGAATGTCGAAACTAGTTACCAACTCCCAACTATTTTATTAAAGATTATTGTGGTACCAGACTTTGAATTTTATTTCTTCATTATTTAATTTATTGACAGCTGATTATAAACAAGTATCAGAAATATATAAAATTGCATCATCAACAAAATCAATTTAAGTCATTTAAAAATATATCATTAATGCAAGGGCGTAGATAATTTTTTTCCTGGGAGAGGTAGTGAAACTTTTAGACAAATATGTTCATCCGTTTCTACATTTCATATATTTTATTTATTCTTTTCGTGCTATTTTTTGGTATCCTGGGGTGGGTAATTACCCTCTTTACCCCCGTGTAAACGAGTCAAATAGAATTGAAATTGGTTGTGGGTGATCCTCCAGAAGCAGATTATCAGGGAAGTGATTTCTTTTCTCTTTTTGTCCAAGATGTAGAAAAATGCACTGTTGCTTTGTTTTCCTATATCTTGTATGGAAAAATGCATTCTTGCTATGTATCTCAAAGTCTTGTATAAAAAATGCATTCTTACTTTGTTTTTCAGTTTTTTGTATGAAAAAATGCATTGTTGCTTTGTTTTTCAATTTCCTGTATGGAAAAATGAATTGTTGTTTTGAATTTCAAATTCATGTGTAAAAAATATGCATTGTTGCTTTGTTTTTTTTAATTCCCTGTATAGAAAAATGCATTCTTGCTTTGAATTTCAAATTTCTATATAAATAAATGAATTGTTGTTTTGTTATCCGATTTTCTTTGTAAAAAAATGCACTTTTGCTTTGAATTTTAAATTTTTATGTGAAAAAATATTTTTTGTCTTGTTTTCAGTTTTCTGTGGAGAAAAATGCATTGTTGCTTTGTTTCCATTTTTTTTCAAATTTGTGTGTGAAATATGCATTTTTGCTGTTTTTTCCAATTTTCCAATGCATTCTTGTTTTTTCTTCAATTCATATTTCAAAACTGCATTTTTGCTGTTTTTCTGTGAAATGGACTTTCGCAACCCAACAATTTACCAAAAAATTAGTAATTCTAAATTTTAATCTTGCTTCTTTATTTCAAAATTAACAGTGGAAAAATGCATTCTTGTTTCTTTTTTTCAAATTCGAGTGTGGAAAAATTCATTCGTTTTCATTGGATGAATTTTAGGAAAAAATTTCCATATTGGAAACCGTGGGCATTTCTATATCATTTTTCCCTTATTTTCTGCAGAAAATATTTTTTGGCATTTATTTCTTTGATTTTCTAGAGTTTTCCGTGAATTTTTCTTCACCTTTTTCCGGATGTGTGATTCTATAATTGCATCTAAACTTTCATTTGCGAGAGTGATTATCTGCTTGATTATTTTCTCCTAACCTTCGCTATGAAACCCTCTTGTGAAACACGCTGTATACAAGTGCGTAGAGTAGAAACTTTTTTCCTGAGGGGGGTAATTTTTTCCAAGGGGGGTAATCAAACTTTTAGACAAATATGTTTGTCCGTTTCCACATTTCATATATTTTATTTCTTCTTTTCGTGCTATTTTTTTGGTATCCTAGGGGGATAATTACCCCCTTTACCCTCCCCATATCTACGCCCTTGCATTAATATACATTATGAATAGTAGGGGCCGCTATACACTACGAGGCACTCCGGTTTGAGTAGCTAATTTTTCAGAGTATTTGTCTCCTAGTTTTGTTATTTGACAGCGATTCAAACCGTGAATAAGAATAGTTGCTAAAGCCAAAGTAATATTTATTAAGAAGCCCTAATCAAATTATGATCCATCGAGAAAAGAACAAATTCACAAAAATTAGACAATATCTGACCAAAACTCGTATTTTTTGGGTATTACTTACCCCACTCTATCCTATTTTTATTTTATTAAAAAATTGGAAACGTTTTTACGCAAAAAAATGATTTTTAGTGTTACATCTTATAGTTCCGTTCTCTTTTCATAATTGGAAAATAAACAGAGTAATTATAAACAATAACTGATTATTGAAAATGTTTAAATTAGCTTAATTCAAGGTACCAACTAAAAATTATGAAGCTGAACATTGGGTGAGTCGAATTGAATATTCAAGGTCTTATAAAGTTTTTAAAACAAAGAATTTAAAAAATTAAAACAATTATATCAAAAAATGACCTCATGTTAATGTCACTTACCTGAAGCTTCATTGCCATAATGATTGTGGTTGTTTCTAGCCCCTGGACTCAGTTGGGGGTTCTTTGGGTAACTGTGTAAATGATTTGGCTCTTTAGGACTACCATTAGGAGCAACAAGACATTCACTAGAATAAAAATAATAATAATCATACAAACAAAAGTAATTAACGTCAAGGACTAACCGTCTAGGAAAATTATTTTCATACTCTCTATTATACTCTTTAGGATACCTGCTTGGCCATTTTTGATGATTATGAGGATGGTTTAGTGGATGATTAGAACGATTCGGGTGGTTGTTGTTGTGTCTGTTGAAATTCGACGAATTTCTGCGATGTGGGTTGTGGTTATTGGAATTCATTATGGTATCTACCTAAAAGCAAACACAAGGCTAATAATAACTACAAGCTAATTACATTATCATACTTACTATATTTCCACGCCAATATTGCTTCAAATAGTGACGAACAATAAAATTATTCAACAAACTATATCACCATTCACAATAATCACTAATTATTGAGCAAGAGGGGAAACAGTCATTTCACTATTATATATCATGCTATTGATCCATAGGCATTTCACAAATATTGCGAATATATACAAGCGATACTTGCTAATATTATTGCTAAATATGTTGAAAATGAGATGAATATCAAGAAAAGTATACTATTTATCTCTAAAATCAAAAAATTAGAGACTAAGGGCACAACTAATTTTTCGTTTTATTTATCTTGTGCTTATCTTTACTTTAACAGTGGTGCCAAACCAACCAACTGGCTGTTGTCAAATTGTTACACGCCACACCCGCCAAATTTAAAATATATTATTTCATTTTTATTAATTAACCTTAAATTCATAATAATTAAGAAATAATAAATTAATATTGAATTTATAGACATTAAATAATTCATTTTAAATACCAATTTGATATTCAGTAAATACAAAAAAACGTACGATCGCTGTGTGTCCATTAACCATTGATATCAGAGATTTTGTAGGGTAGATGTAGCATAGACCAATTCAAGGTGCTGTCAGCTGAAATTTAAGATGGCCGCTGGTAGGCACACAAGTCCAGAGAGCAGTTTATTTTAACGTGTGAAACGATTGGAGCTTAAAACGGACATTTTAATTTAGAACAGTTGTATGACTTACTCGGGATGCATTATCGATATTTAATAAAGTGACAGTGTACAGAAAAAATACTGTTTGTTAGAAAGAACTACTACTTGTTCTGTAGTCAATTGTGGACCTTGACTTGTTCTTTGGTATAAAAACTATGTGTGAGGACCAAATATTAGAATATGTGGAAAGCAGTAAAGCAGTCACTGATGATGGAAAGTCATCTTTTCGAGTTTTTCATCAATTCCAGGATTATTGTATATGTATTTATTTATATTCTCATTATGTATATTATAAGCTGTTATTTTTTTCTTATTTGCTTATTATTTGAAAAAGCAATTATTTTTATTTCAAACGCTTTCTAAAAGTACAAAATACTTCAAATAAACTTAAAACGCATGCAGAACAGTACAATTTGTGTGCCTACCAGCGACCATTTTTGATAACGTTTGGTCACGTGTTCTGGATTGCCTTATTAGAGAGAGAAGTTTTATCCGACATAAACCCTAAATGTTTACATTAGGACTCATAACGAACCTCTAAAAGCGGCGTTGACAGATTTAATTTATCGCGAGACGTAAGTAATTATTATTACCCATTTTTGAATCCCAATTTTCATTAACAAATGTTATAAAATTGCTTACTGAAAAAGTTAGGTTAGGTTTAAGTCGAAAGGAATTTTATTCAAGAAACTTAAATATAAGATAATGTTTTCTGCTGTTATATCATTCTTAACGTAAAAAATATAAAAAGGGTTTTTTTGTATTGGGGTTATTTAAAAATGCCAAGAAAAATCAAATCATGAGAACCCGATTTTTTACCGAAAACAATACTTTCGTTTTTTATATAACCATTCGTATTTAGTAATTCATAATTTCTAATTAATTATGCTTAAATTGAAAGCGAATTTCGCGGCAAAAGAGTTCCAAAATAACGATTACCAAACTAGTCCATCTTCACACAAATTTCTTGTACTACGCACAGTATCTGGATGGGGAAACCTCGAATGTCGATTCCCCGTTCGTTTTTACATTTTATACACTCAGTTTTCAGTCTGAATCTGACGTCGTGTGTGTAAGTTAATCTCTGCGTTCCGCGAGTGTTTACAAAAATAATCAAAATATAAATAAATCAACGTGTTCGTTAATGACTAGTTGAATATTTTAGTTACATTTGTGTATTATATGATCATAATTGTTAAAATCAGTGACAATAACCATTTGCGTAACATTAAATTACCATATGAAGTATGAAGAAATCTCTAAAATGGTGAGCTATTTTCTTCTATATGTATATAATTATTTATAGATGTTATGACAGAAGTTACCTGTGCTTAGAGTTAAAAGTAGATGGAAATAAGAGTTGAACAGTTTTAGAAATTGTTTTGACCGACGACACTTCCGCTGTTACTTAAGTAGAATAACAATTAATCGGAAAGTAGGTACTTTTAACTTAACCTGAGTTTCGCATTAGATACGAACATAAATCGATGGCGCCAAACGTGATTTGTATATGAAAATTTACGCAAAAAAGCAACATCCACCCTTAATACCTTGAATCTAAATTGAAAATAATTCGGTAAATATACTATACATTAAATTATTTTAAATTTAACAATTACTGCTCGAAAAATGGTTGAAGACCGAATTCTTGGGGTTCTAAGTATTTTTTTTCGTTTCAAAAAAGTTTCCACACTTCTTTTGATTCCCCCTTAACATGTCTTTGCACTTGTGGAGTTCATTGTACTATTTTTTCCGTCTAATCGGCAGTATGTGCCCCGATAAAAAACTATTAAGTAGCGAGGTACTTATTGATTGTCTGTCTGTTCGTCTGTCACAGCGATAACTGGATAACGGTTTCGAATTTTGGATTTCTGTTTCCAGCAATCAATAGCTGGTTACCTTGGCTCGCCCACCTACTATTTTCAAAGACATAAGTCAACTGCAACCGTCTGTCTGTCTGTTTGTCCGTCTTTCCGTCTGTCCCAGCAATAAATTGAGAACCGTTTCGAATTTTGGATTTCTGTTTCCAGCAATCAATAGCTGGTTACACCTTGGCTCACCCACCTACTATTTTCAATGACCTAAGTCAACTGCAACCGTCCGTCTGTCTGTCCGTCTTTCCGTCTGTCCCAGCAATAAATTGAGAACGGTTTCGAATTTTGGATTTCTGTTTCCAGCAATCAATAGCTGGTTATCTTAGCTCGCCCACCTAATATTTTCAATGACCCAAGTCAACTGCAACCGTCTGTCTGTCTGTCTGTCCGTCTTTCCGTCTGTCCCAGCAATAAATTGAGAACCGTTTCGAATTTTTGATTTCTGTTTCCAGCAATCAATAGCTGGTTACACCTTGGCTCACCCACCTACTATTTTCAATGACCTAAGTCAACTGCAACCGTCTGTCTGTCTGTCCGTCTTTCCGTCTGTCCCAGCAATAAATTGAGAACGGTTTCGAATTTTGGATTTCTGTTTCCAGCAATCAATAGCTGGTTATCTTAGCTCGCCCACCTAATATTTTCAATGACCCAAGTCAACTGTAAACGTCCGTCTGTCTGTCTGTCCATCTATTACAGCGATAGCTGGAGAACGGTTTCGAATTTTGGAACTCTATTTTCAGAAATCGATAGCTGATTACCTTAGCTCGCCCACCTATTCTTTTCAATGACCCAAGTCAACTGTAAACGTCTGTCTGTCTGTTTGTCCGTCTTTCCGTCTGTCCAGGCAATAAATTGATAATTGTTTATAATTTTGGATTTCTGTTTTCAGCAATTAATAGCTGGTTACCTTAGCTCGCCTACCTACTATTTTCAATGACCTAAGTCAACTGCAACCGTCTGTCTGTCCGTCTTTCCGCCTGTCCGTCTGTCCCAGCAATAAATTGAGAACGGTTTCGAATTTTGGATTTCTGTTTTGAGCAATTAATAGCTGGTTACCTTAGCTCCCCCACCTAATATTGGATACTGTTCTGGGTTTATTATTATTTCGATACAGTTTATTTTATAAAAAGGTGTGAAATATATTGTAAAAAATAATCAATGACTATTGTGTTACGTATTTGTGCTTTGTCCGTAGAAATAATAATAAAAAAATGTACATTTATTTGTTTTTGTTAAAAGTATGTTAAAAAAATTAACATTTATAGCCACAAATTAGTTGTGAAGATAACACCGAAAGTAGAAAAAAATTGCTTTGATCTACTTTCACTTTATTTAAAATACATAATATATTGCCGGGTATTATTGTATAATATCTACAACCTAACAAATGTTTGCGAGAATAATTAAAAAGCGAGAGTATTGTCAAAATTTATAGTTATATAGGAAAATATTTTTTAATTAAATTAATTCATTTATTTTTTTGTAATCAGGAAAATTGACAATGTTTTTCCTTACTTGAACATTTTTTCGGCAAAAGTTTCAAGTTCAAATAATCAAATGTCCGATAAAATTTTATTACAGTCCATTTTCCGAATACTAAAATTTTCGCTCTCGAGAATTTAAGCTACGTTTCAATCAATATTTATAACGTCAGGATTTCTGGATTTAATATTTTTTTTTGAGACCAAAGTTATTTTTAGTGCCGTAAAATCTATAATTTTTAAATAAATAATACTTTTATTTATGACTTTGTTAATACTTAAAATATCGACACTTTTTTTAAATTTTCTTGCCCTATTTCTTTTACACATACATCCTTCTATAATAAATATAAATTTATTATAACAGGTGATGAAACTCGTAGGTACTAATTCTGGAAACGACGGAAATTGTTTCGAACATAACGACTTACGGATGCAAGTTTTACTATCTATATTCGAGTAGAGACAGACGCTTTTTACTCTAATTTCTCGAATATATATTTCTAATTTATTTTGAGTTGTGTATTTTAATTACTTTTTATAAAGATAAAATTATAGAAATTCTGTATAAGTATTACAAATGTATGAACCATATTTCAGAGTAAGTACGTACAGAGTTTTCCCAGACCTGTGCGTTAGTTCATTTTTCTCAGGGACCCAAGGAGATTCTATAAGCTAAATTTCAAGAAAATCCCTCCAGCCGTTCTTAAGATAACTGAAACGTACAGACAGACAAACAGACAGACAATCAGAAACACAAACAGACAGACAGACAAATAAACAGATAGGCAAATAAACAAACCAACAGACAGACAGACAAATAGACAGACAATAAACGACAATAAACGAAAATAAACAACAATAAACAACAATAAACGACAATAAACGAAAATAAAGGACAATAAACGATAATAAACTACAATAAACGACATTATACGACAATAAACGATAATAAACGACATTATACGACAATAAACGATAATAAACGACATTATACGACAATAAACGATAATAAACGACATTATACGACAATAAACGATAATAAACTACAATAAACGACATTATACGACAATAAACGATAATAAACGACATTATACGACAATAAACGATAATAAACGACAATACAGACAGATAGACAGACGTACAAACTGAAATAAGAATATGGATAAAAATAAAAATATAACTAATATATAAACGATTGATAGCTGTGAGGAGATAGTACATTAATTTAATCGATTTTTATCCTATTAATAATTGATTTTTTTAATTATTTAATATTCGATTTTCTAATCATTTAATATTCGATTTTCTGTTTTTTTTTAATCGGATAATAATCAGTTGATAATCGATTTTTTCATCTACTTTTATAATTTTTTTAATCGATATTAATTATTAATTATTTATTGATTTAATTTCGATAAATTATAAATGATGGTTTTTTTCCCATTCTTTTCCCCGATCTTTTGTTCCTTTAATTTGCTAATTAAATTTTTTTCTTCGTTTCGAAGAACTGATTGATTTCATTTATTTCTCAGAACCTCGCTGCGCTCGGGTTTAAATGGATTGCGAGGGAAAGTTTTTCCGCCTTTTTACCAATTTATTTGTTTCAAACCTTATATCCCCCATCATCCAATTAAATTTTCCAACTTCTCCCTCCTCTTTCTCCTCCTTTTGTACTGTTTTCTTGATGTTTCATACTTTTTTCCACCATTTGTACTCTTTTTTTTCACGTCTCCCTTTTTTTTCCTATTTTTTTTTTTACTAATTTGGTTTCGGAGAGTTTAATTGACTTGATTGCTGGATTGTGGGGGAAAAATTTTTCCCTCCTTTTTCACTAATTTATTTTGTTTTAAAATTTCTTTCCCCTATCATCCATTCCGAGCCGAGCGAAGCGAGGTTCGGAGCAATTAAATCAATTAAGCTTTCCAACACTCTCCCCAATTTTTTCCCGCCTTTTCTATTGGTTTCTTAATGTTTCAATCTTTTTTCCACTTTTTCCCCTACATTTGCGTACTTTTTTTCCCATTTTTTTTACTAATTTCTTGTTTCGAACAGTTTGATTGACTTAATTGCTGAATGGCGATGAAACAATTTTCCCTGCTTTTTTACTAATTTCTTTAGTTTCAAAGTTTTGTTTTTTCCACTTCCTTTCCCCTTTTTTCCCTACTTTTTTATTAATTTTTTTGTTTCAAACTCTCTTTATTCTATCATCCACTCCGAGCCGAGCGCAGCGAGGTTCGGAGCAATTAAATCAATTAAGCATTCCCAATTTTCCCCCAATATTTTTCCGTCCTTTTGTACTGTTTTCTTGATGTTAATCATTTTTCCACATTTCCCTTACATTTGTTTACTTTTTTTCACTTCTCCCTTTTTTCCTATTTTTTTTACTAATTTCGTTTCGGGGAGTTTGATTGACTTGATTGCTGGATGATGAGGGAAAAATTTTTCCCTGCTTTTTCACTAACTTCTTTTGTTTCAAAGTTTTTTTTTTCCACTTCCTCCCCCCTTTTTTCCCTATTTTTTCTATTATTTCAAACTTTCTGTCCTCTCATCCACTCCGAGCTGAGCGCAGCGAGTTTCGGAGCAATTAAATCAATTAAGCTTTCTAACAATATTTTCCCCTCCTTTTGTACTGTTTTCTTGATGTTTTCCACTTTTCCCTTACATTTGTGTACTTTTTTTTCACTTCTTCCCCTTTTTTTTCCTATGTTTTTTTTCACTAATTTTTTTGGTTCGGAGACTTGATTTTTGGATGGCGAGGGAATTTTTCTTTTAAAATTGGATGATAATCAGTTGTTAATCGATTTTTTCAACTACTTTTATGATTTTTTTAATCGATATTATTTATTGATTTAATTTCAATAAATGGTGAATGGTAGATTTTTTTCCATTATTTTCAACCGATCTTTTGTTTCTTTAATTTGCTCATTAAATTTGCGCTCGGCTTTAAATGGATGGCGAGGGAAAGTTTTTTCCTGCTTTTTTACTAATTTCTTTGTTTCAAAACTTTTTTCCCCCATCATCCACTCCCAGCCGAGCGCAGCGAGGTTCGGAGCAATTAAATCAATTAAGCATTCCAACTTCTCCCTCCTGTTTTCCCCTCCTTTTGTACTGTTTTCTTGATGTTTCATACTTTTTTCCAGTTTTGTCCTACATTTGTATTCTTTGTTTTTCACTTCTCCCTTTTTTTCCAATTTTTTTTTACTAATTTCGTTTCGGAGAGTTTGATTGCCTTGATTGCTGGGTGGTGAGGGAAAACTTTTTCCCTTTTTTTTTACTAATTTCATTTGTTTCAAAGTTTTAGTACCACCTTTTTTCCCTACTTTTTTATTAATTTCTTTGTTTCAAACTTTCTTTTCCCTATCATCCATTCCGAGCCGAGCGCAGCGAGGTTCGGAGCAATTACATCAATTAAGCTTTTCAACTTTCCCCCCAATTTTTTCACTTCTTTTGTATTCTTTTCTTGATGTCTCATTCTTTTATCCCCTCCTTTTGTATTGTTTTCTTAATGGTTCAATCTTTTTTCCTATTTTTTTTTACTAATTTCTTTGTTTCGAACAGTTTGATTGACTTGATTGTTGAATGGCGATGAAACAATTTTCCTGCTTTTTCACTAATTTCTTTTGTTTCAAAGTTTTGTTTTTTCCACCTTCTTCCCAGTTTTTCCTTACTTTTTTTATTAATTTCTTTGTTTCAAACTATCTCTCTCCTATCATCCACTCCGAGCCGAGCGCAGCGAGGTTCGGAGCATTAAATCAATTGAGCTTTCCAACTTGTTCCCCCCTTTTATCCCTTCTTTTGTATTGTTTTTTTCATGTTTTAATCTTTTTTCCACTTTTCCCCTATATTTGCGACTGCGTACTTTTTTTTGCTTCTCCCTCCTCTTTTTCCAATTTTTTTTACCAGTTTTTTTGTTTTTCCCTCCTGTTTTCCCCTTCTTTTGTACTGTTTTCTTGATGTTTCAAACTTTTTTTCCTACATTTGTATTCTTATTTTTCACTTCTTTCTTTTTTTATTTTTTTACTATTTTCGTTTCGAACAGTTTGATTGACTTGATTGCTGAATGGCGATGAAACAATTTTCCCTGCTTTTTTACTAATTTCTTTTGTTTCAAAGTTTTGTTTTTTCCACTTCCTTTCCCCTTTTGTCCCTACTTGTTTTATTATTTTTTTTTGTTTCAAACTCTCTTTCCTGAGCCGAGCGCAGCGAGGATCGGAACAATTAAATCAATTAAGCTTTCCAGCTTTCCCCCCAATTTTGTCCCCTCCTTTTGCATTGTTTTCTTGATGTTTCAATCTTTTTCCCACTTTTTCCCCTACATTTGCGTACTTTTTTTCGCTTCTCCCTCCCTTTTTATTCTTTTTTTTTACTACTTTCTTTGTTTCGAACAGTTTGATTAACTTGATTGCTGAATAAACAATTTTCCCTGCTTTTTTACTATTTTCTTTTGTTTCAAAGTTTTGTTTTTTCCACTTCCTTCCCCCTGATTTCCTTACTTATTTATTAATTTTTTTGTTTCAAACTCTCTTTCCTCTATCATTCACTCTGAACCGAGCGTAGCGAGGTTCGGAACAATTAAATCAATTGTGCTTTCCAGCTTTCCCCCCAATTTTTTCCCCACGTTTTGTATTGTTTTTTGATGTTTCAATCTTTTTTCCACTTTTTCCCTTACATTTGTGTATTTTTTTTTCACTTCTTCCCCCTTTTTTCCCATTTTTTTAGTAATTTCTTTGTTTCGTAGACTTGTTTGTTGGATGGCGAGGGAAAATTTTTTCCCTGCTTTTGTGTTAATTTATTTTGTTTTAAAGTTTTGTTTTTTTATATTTTCCTCCCCCTGTTTTCCTTAATTGTTTACTAATTTCTTTGTTTTAAACTCTTTCCCCTACTGTCCACTCCGATCCGAGCGTAGCGAGGTTAGGAGCAATAAAATCAATTAAGCTTTCCAATTCCCCCCCCCCCCTCCAGTAGCGAGGTTAGGAGCAATAAAATCAATTAAGCTTTCCAATTTCCCCGCACTCCAAGTTTTCCCTCTTTTTACTGTTTTCTTGATGTTTCTACATTTTCTTCTACATTTTTATTTTTTGCGAAACGAGGTTTGAAGAAATCAAATCAATCAAATTCTCCAACTTTTTCCTCCTTTTGTCCTTTTTCCACTTTTTCCTTCATTCCACTTTTTCCTTCATTTTTCCCCTACTTTTTTTATTAATTTTTTTGTTTGAAATTTTTTTTTCCAACACATTTGTCTCCTTTTCTATATTATTTTCTTATGTTTCAAACTTTTTTCTTTTATTTTTAACGAGTTTTCACCACCGTTTTTTCTACACTCTTTTTTCCTTCTTTTTGAAAATTTCGACATGTTCTTGAAATTTTGTTAATTTTTTAACTTTTTAAAATTTTCGATATTTTGAAATTTTTTTTTTGAAATAATCGGGCTAGTTAATGAATGTAGGATTACGAAGTACTTTTTAAAAAATATATTTTCCAAAATACAAATTTGTATCGATAAAACAAAAAATAACTAAAAATGTGACTTGAATTTATGAAAACTAGATTAAACTGTATAATTCTGATTTGACAAAGATAAGATTTCGCTGAAATAGTGTGTTAATTATATTTTTTGTTCTTCAAGGTGCTGGTTTCATATAACTGGCTCTTTAGCCCTAAGCCTGCCCCTAAGAAAAAGTATAAAAAAACCAGTACACATCAAGAATTATAGCTTGTTACTATTACAGTGAACTTGGAAGATATTTTATATCGAAGAACCACTCAATTGTTTGCAGAACTGAGACTCCACGAATAAATGAATAAACTATTCTGAAGAACGTTCTATATGCTCTTTTATTCATATCAAAAGTTTTGTTCCATATTCATGGATTCCAGGACCAAAAATCACTAGAACCTAGAGCAAAAAATGCTTTAAATATAATAAAAACAAAATTGCGGTTTCTTAAGCAAAATTCTGGTTACCAAAACAAAGAATCCATTAGATCCAGGGACCAAAAACTCCGGTTAACATATATCAAGGATTCAAGGATTCCGGGACCAAAAATCACTAGAACCTAGAGCAAAAAATGCTTTAAATATAATAAAAATAAAAATGCGGATTCTTTAGCAAAATTCTGAATACCAAAACAAAGAATCCATATGATCCAGTGACCAAATACTCCGGTTAACATATATCAAGGATTCAAGGATTCCGGGACCAAAAATCACTAGAACCTAGAGCAAAAAATGCTTTAAATATAATAAAAATAAAAATGCGGATTCTTTAGCAAAATTCTGAATACCAAAACAAAGAATCCATAAGATCCAGTGACCAAATACTCCGGTTAACATATATCAAGGATTCAAGGATTCCAGGACCAAAAATCACTAGAACCTAGAGCAAAAAATGCTTTAAATATAATAAAAATAAAAATGCGGATTCTTTAGCAAAATTCTGAATACCAAAACAAAGAATCCATATGATCCAGTGACCAAATACTCCGGTTAACATATATCAAGGATTCAAGGATTCCGGGACCAAAAATCACTAGAACCTAGAGCAAAAAATGCTTTAAATATAATAAAAATAAAAATGCGGATTCTTTAGCAAAATTCTGAATACCAAAACAAAGAATCCATAAGATCCAGTGACCAAATACTCCGGTTAACATATATCAAGGATTCAAGGATTCCAGGACCAAAAATCACTAGAACCTAGAGCAAAAAATGCTTTAAATATAATAAAAATAAAAATGCGGATTCTTTAGCAAAATTCTGAATACCAAAACAAAGAATCCATATGATCCAGTGACCAAAAACTCCGGTTAACATATATCAAGGATTCAAGGATTCCGGGACCAAAAATCACTAGAACCTAGAGCAAAAAATGCTTTAAATATAATAAAAATAAAAATGCGGATTCTTTAGCAAAATTCTGAATGCCAAAACAAAGAATCCATAAGATCCAGTGACCAAATACTCCGGTTAACATATATCAAGGATTCAAGGATTCCAGGACCAAAAATCACTAGAACCTAGAGCAAAAAATGCTTTAAATATAATAAAAACAAAATGGCGGATTCTTATGCAAAATTCTGAATACCAAAACAATGAATTCATATGATCAAGTGACCAAATACTCCGGTTAACATATATCAGGAATCCAATGATTTTGGGGCCAAAAATCACCAGAACCGAGACCAAAAAATCCTTTATCCGTAGAACGGGTTTGAATTTTGGAACTTTGTTTTCAGCAATCGATCTGGTCACCTTAGTTTACTGTTTTGAATGACCTAAGTCAACTGCAACCGTTTGTCTGTCCGTTTATGCGTGCGTCTTTCCGTCTATCTCAGCGATAACTCAAGAACGGTTTCGAATTTTATTATTTTCAGTGACCTAAGTCAACTTAAACCGTCTGTCTGTCCGTCTGTCCGTAGCTGGGCTACTTGTATACTGTTAGCTTTCTGAGTTTATTTACTATAAAGTTCTTTTGCTAATTTTGCAATGTTTGGAATAAGAGGAAATTGACCCATACTTAATTTTTACTTTCCGAACAACAGAGTTGTATAGAAGGAAAGTATTGCGATCATGATATTTTGACCATACCCAGATTTTAACGAATCTTTACGTTTTGAGGTCACCTGAATCCATTTATACCATTTTTAGCATGATGTCTGTCTGTGTGTATGTGTGTGTGTGTCTGTGTGTGTGTGAACACGATAGCGTCTAAACGGCTGAACCGATTTAAATGAAATTTTATATACATATTTAGGGTAGCAAGGAGACGACCTGTATAGATTTTGGTGTCCATCGAACAACCGGAAGTGGCAGTTGCTATAAGTGATGACGTCATTACCAAACAAAATGGCAATAAAGTTTTACACATATATTTTCTATACGTTATAGTTTAATTTCGAATGATTAAAATTTTTAAAAAATTTTGCCATTGTTGCCAGATTTATCAAAAAGAATTTTTTTTCATATTTTTCTTAAATAACCAAAATAATGGATTTTTATGAAAAATTAGCGGATATGAAAGTTGTAGAACATAAAATTTTCTACACATTTTATCATTGCCGTTTTTTTGAATTCCTTATAGTTTCGTCGCTAGAGGGCGTGAAAAAAAATTATATAGACATTTGCGACTTTTTTAGATTTTGAGACAAAATTATGGATTTTTATGAAAAATTACATAGAATCAAAATTGTAGAACATAAAATTTTCTACAAAGTTTGTCTTTACTTTTTTTTCGAGTTCCGCATAGTTTCGCCCCTAGTTTTTATTTTAATTTTTAAGCAATTTTTATCTTTATTAAATTATTTTTTTTTAGTTAAATTTTAATATTAAAAATTTAAAAAAATATCTTTAAATTTATAATAATTAATTTTATAATTATAATTTTTTTCAAAATTTTATTATAAAAATTGTGGAATTTTTTAAAAATTTAACATTTAAAATTATATTACGATTTTAAACTAAATTGAATAACTTCTAAAATATTAAAGTTATTGAAATGGGATTTTCACCATTCGAAAGATAATATAAAACTCTAAATTAAAAATGCATTTTAGTTTCTTAGAATTAAGAATTGTAACTTTTATAACCAAAATAAAGATTTTTTTATAATTTTTTTGTAATTTCGTTTTATCAATAAGTATAAAATAAATGAAAATAGTAAATAGCATATCCGAAAAAGATCCAAAAGTTCTATGTGTGTAAATTATTTCATAATTTTAACATAGTATTTGTAAAAGTTATAGCAAAAAATGAAAAAAGTTAAAACAATTCAATGGGTATTTACCCATGAATTTTTGACAAAATTTTTTTTTTTTTTTAGCTTTTTAAACTAACTTTATTAATGCATTTTGATCCAAAAAACCTAAAAAAAAGGTCTGTTTCCCATTTTGAATAAAATTAAATGAGATATTAATTATTTATTGATTTTAAAATTATTCAAAAAAGGTTTTATTTCTTTTTAAGATTAATATTAATATTACAAATTTAAAATAATACCATTAAATTGAAAGTAAAAAACTCTATAGTTGTGTTTTTTTTTCAAAATTTTATTCAAAAAATTGTAGAATTCATAATTTTTTTTTTGAAATTTAATAGAAGTTTAAAAAAAATTGAATAACTTTAAAAATATTAAAGATATTAAAATGGGATTTATACCATTCGATAGGTAATATAAAACTCTAAATTTGGAAAATAATTTAGTCTCTTCAAATTTAACATTGTAATTATTATAACCAAAATAAAACAAAAATTAATTTTTTTTGTCCTTTTGATTTATCGAAAATGGTAAAACAAATGAAAAAGTAAATGGTAAATCTGGAAGGGATCAAAAAGTACATTATGTGTGAAATATTTCATAATTTTAAAATAATACTTGTAGAAATTACACAAAATTATAAAAAGTTAAAAAAGAATTTTACAAAAAATTAAGTTTTTTTTTTTTAATTTTTGTAAACCAATTTTATTAATGTATTTTAATGCAGAAAAACTAAAATAATCGATTAAACAATTACTTTACTAGGAGTGTTCGGAAAGTTGGGTGGGATTACCCCCTCATTTTTATAATAGGTATCATAATAATAAATAAATTAAGTAATCTCTGATCGATTTACCCTTAACGTAATAAAGTATTCAGATTCGTAATTTCCTTACCGATATCGATTATAGATAAATTCATCAATTTCATCGCCATCAACGAAAAAAAAAAACAACCCTCTGAAGAATATTTAAAATCCCAGACTGAAATTATCTCTCAACCGAGCACTTAATCGAGATGATAAATGGACTCGAGGTATGACAAATATCATTTTGTCTCTCGGAAAACAAATATAGACGGGAATGATGGTAGAAAGAGACAAACCACCTGGATTTGTTCGAGGAAAATCATAAAAAGGTCAACATAATGTGATTGGTGTTTGAAGCGGACGTATAAGGTTACTTTTACTATGCATGACGTGACTATAAATTGATGTTCGTCTTTTTTACACTTTATTGGAGATTTATGTAAAACGCATAATATAAAAAAAGCTCTAGAGATCGGAAAAAATCTAGATGACACAATGAAACTGTAGGAGTAATTTTTAAATTTAAAATTACTATAATATGACTCTTCGGTGCGTTCTACTTGGCTCGTACTATAGCATTTTCATATTTTAATATATTTCAATTTTATTTCTAAATCTTATTTTTAGTGTTAACATAAAAAAATAATCCGAGATTATATTAGCAGACATATTTCATCTCTTGTTAAAACTATTTCTATTTCGCTCTCATAGCTGTTTCAAATATATTATATCCAAAATTATTCATCTAACGAATTTTACCCAAATGCGGCATCTCAAAATCAACACGTCACTCTTATTTAACCAATCAAATTAAGTTACTTATCTCGTTACGAATTAACGGTTTTTGGAGTTGTGGTACTTCACAGAGACGATCGACCGCAAACAGTGGTGGACATTTTAGACCTATGGGACTAGATCTAGCCCTTTTAACACTGCTTTAATCTCTTAGTCCGGGATTTTGCTCTAGATTTTTTATTTCAAGAATCCGCACTTATGTTTTTATTATATTTGAAGGATTTTTTTGCTGTGACAGACAGACAGACGGACGGATATTGTAAATTCAATAAGTACCTTAGCTTTGCTTCGCTACTTAATAAAATACTATTAAGAGACCGAAAACAATAAATTTTATTACGCTAAAGCAATTTTTACTTTTTCACTAAATTTTGACGTCCAGTCCAAAGCTGTCTCTAATCATGACTGCATTGAATCAGAATAATTGTCAAAAATGACAACAAATTCATACAAAATGTTTCTTCTTTTATTAGTATTAGTTATAATTAAATTTCTAATATTTTTAAAGCCGGCTCTGTGACCATATTTATGGGTTTGAATTTCACATATTATGTGACGTTTTGTGGAAAATGTTAAGATTTTCCGCTTTAATTGGATTTGGATTAGATTTCCATTGTAGAGTTCAACGATAGGTCAATTTAACCGGAAAAATAAGAATATATAGAAAAATTATTAGAAAAAAAGTAAAGTTTAAAATGGCTGCAGGAGTTGATGGAATTCCATTACATATTTTGTAAAAGTTGCTACGAATAGATGAAAACTTCTTTATTACTTATTTTTAATATAATTTTTGAAACTTTATTCTTTCCCGGAATTATGGAAAATATTAATTTTAATGCATAAATCGGGGCAACAAAAAAAAATGAGGGGGTAATCCCACCCAACTTTCCGAACACTCCTAGTAAAGTAATTGTTTAATCGATTATTTTAGTTTTTTTGCATCAAAATACATTAATAAAATAAGTTTACAAAAATTAAAAAAAAAAATTAAATTTTTCTAAAAATTTTTTTTAACTTTTTATAATTTTGTATAATTTCTACAAGTATTATTTTAAAATTATGAAATATTTCACACATATTGCACTTTTTGATCCCTTTCGGGTGTACTAGTTACTTTTTGCATTTGTTTTACCATTTTCGATAAAACAAAAGGACAACAAAATTTAATTTTTGTTTTATTTTGGTTATAATAATTACAACGTTAAATTCGAAGAGACTAAATTATTTTTTAAATTTAGAGTTTTATATTACCAATCGAATGGTATAAATCCCATTTTAATATCTTTAATGTTTTTAAAGTTATCCAATTTTTTTTAAAACTTATATTAAATTTCAAAAAAAAATGAGGAATTCTACAATTTTTTGAATAAAATTTTGAAAAAAATCACAATTATAGAGTTTTTTACTACAAATTTAAGGGTAATTTTTTAAAATTTTTAATATTAATTTTAACCTTAAAACAAATCAAACCTATTTTTGAATAATTTTAAAATCATTAAATAATTAATATCTCATTCAATTTTATTCAAAATGGGAAACAAACCTTTTTTTTAGGTTTTTTGGATCAAAATGTATTAATAAAGAAAGTTTAAAAAACTAAAAAAAAAAATTTTTTTTGTTAAAAATTCATGGGTAAACCCATTGAATTGTTTTAACTTTTTTCATTTTTTTCTATAACTTTTACAAATACTATGTTAAAATTATGAAATAATTTACACACATAGTACTTTTGGATCCTTTTCGGATATGCTATTTAATTTTTTCATTTATTTTATACTTATTGATAAAACGAAATTACAAAAAATTTTAAAAAATTTCTTAATTTTGTGTATAATAATTACAATTCTAAATTTTAAGAAACTAAAATACATTTTAAATTTAGAGTTTTATTTTATCTTTAGAATGGCGCAAATCCCAGTTCAATAACTTTAATATTGTAGAAGTTATTCAATTTTAAATGTTTCTTAGCCAATTTTTAAAAAAAATCACAATTTTTGTAATAAAATTTTGAAAAAAATTATAATAATAAAATTAATTATTACAAATTTAAAGATATTTTTTTAAAATTTTTAATATTAAAATTTAAGTAAAAAATAATAATTTAATAAGGATAAAAATTGCTTAAAAATTAAAATAAAAACTAGCGGCGAAACTATGCGGAACTCGAAAAAAAATTAAAGACAAAATTTGTAGAAAATTTTATATTCTACAATTTTGATTTTTTGTTAGGTAATGACGTCATCACTTATAGCAACTGTCACTTCCGGTTGTCCGATTAACTCCAAAATCTATACAGGTCGTCTCCTTGTTACCCTAAATATGTATATAAAATTTCATCTAAATCGGTTCAGCCGTTTAGACGCTATCGTGTTCACACACACACACACACACGCACAGACAGACACACACACAGACAGACATCATGCTAAAAATGGTATAAATGGATTCAGGTGACCTCAAAACGTAAAGATCCGTTAAAATCTGGGTATGGTCAAAATATCATGATCGCAATACTTTCCTTCTATACAACTCTGTTGTTCGGAAAGTAATTATATTAGAGAAGAGAAAATTTTATATTATTTAAAACTATTTTTATTCAAGCATTTTGATTCAAAAAAAATATTTATTATTTTGTATCTATATCTTGTATCTTTTTAAACGTAATGCGAGAACGGAGGTGTGTGAGATTTTGCATGGTTAAAGTTTATATACAGGAGCAGTGCAGAAAACTAAAATTAATATATAATAGGTGTTACAAATGAATTAAATTAAATATATAATTGTTTATATTAAATATTAGACTATTTTTGTTTATCGGTAATTTTCCCGATCGGGTTAAGACGCTGATGACAACTTTTTTTTTTATTTTTTTTTTAAGAAATATGTGTTGACAGTTTTTATTGGAATTTTATTTTTTCTAAAAAGGTATAAAAAAATTTCCCTGGAATATGCGAAAATGGGATAAAATATAAAAGAATATGAAAAATTTTTCCCTGTAAAAATGCGAAAATAGGAACAGAGGAAAATAGAAAATCGCGAAAATAGAAAGAAATAAGAAGAAGCTAGGAAACAATAAGAAATAAATGGGGAAAATTAGGATAAACGTTTTCCATGGAAAAACGAGAAAATGAACAAAAAGAAGAAAAAATCGGGAAGAATTGGAAAATATTTTACTTGGAAAATGGAAAAATAGGAAAAAATAAGGTGAAATAAGGAAAATGGGAAAATGCGAAAATAGGAAAACATGGGGACACAAATAGGAAAAAGGAAGAATCGGAAAAATTAGGAAAAATAAAGAAAGTGGCGAACACTAGAAAAAAATAGGGGAAAATGAGGAAAAATTGGAAAAATAAGAAAAATAGGAAAAAAATAGCAAGAAATAAAAACACTTGGAAATAAAACAGTAAAAAGGAGGAAATATAGGAAAAAATAGAAAAAATCAGAAAAAAGGGAAAATAGGAGAAAATAGGAAAATATAGAGGGTAATAGGAAAAAAACAGAAGAAATGGGAAAAAGAAGAAAAATAGGGAAAAATAAAAGAAAAACAGAAAAAATAAGAAATATTAGGAGAAATTGGAAAAATAAAAAAACACCGATAATGAGGAAAATAAAAAAAAACACAAAAAATAAGAAAATATAAAAAAAATAAGAAAATATTTGGAAAAAATATTAGAAAAATAAAGAAAAATAGAGAAAATTGGGAAGTTAGGAAAAAATAGGAGAGAAATGCGAAAAATAGGAAAGGATAGGAAAAAATACAGAAATATAGGGAAAAATATGAAAAAATAGGAAAAGAAAAAATAGGAGAAATACAAGAAAAATCAAGAAAAATAGAGATTATGGAGAAAGTTATGAAAAAATATGAAAAAACAGGAAAGATAGGTGAAAATAGAAAAAAACTTAAAAAAGTAAGAAAAAAAATAAGAAAAAATAGGGAAAAATAAGAGTAAAAAAAATATAGGAATAAAAATATTGGAGAAATTAAAGAACAGTAGAAAAAATAGGAGAAAATAAGAAAAAATAGGGGAAATAAGAAAAAATACAGATAAGTAGGAAAAAAACAGAAAAAATAGGAAATAATAGGAAAAAATACGAAAAAATAAGAATAAATAAGAATAACTCAGAAAAAGTAAAAAAATAAGAAAGAATAAGAAAAAATTAGAAAAAAGAAAAAGAATAAGAAAAAATAATGAAATATAGGAAAAAATTGGAAGAAATATAGAAAAATAGAGAAAAATAGAAGGAAAAAAAACGGAAAAAATAGATAGAAATAGGAGAAATATACAGAAAATGGGGAAAATAGTAAAAAATACGAAAAAATAAGAAAATACAGGAAAAATAAAGAAAGATAAAGAAAAATAGAGAAAATAGGAGAAAATAGGAAAAAAAAATTGGGAAAGAGAAAATAGAAAAAATGGGAAAGAATACGAAAAAATGGGAAAAAATAGGAAATAATAGGAAAACAGAAAAATATACGAGAAAATAAAGAAAATGGAGAAAGATAGGAAAAATAAGATAAAATAGGAAAAAATGGGAATAAATAGAAAAAATAGGAAAAAATAGGAAAAAATCAGAAAAAATAGGAAAATATAAAAAAAAATATAAAAAAACACAGAAAGATGGTAAAAAATGGGGAAAATGGGAAAAGTCGGGAGAAAATAGGAAAAAATATGCAAAAAAATTGAGGAATAAAAAATAGGTAAAATTCAAGAAAAAAAGAGAAAATGGGGAATATTAGGAAAAATAGCAGAAAATAGGGAAAAATAAGGAAAAAATACAGAAAAACAGGAAAAAAACGGAAAAAACAAGAAAAATAGGAAAAAAACAGAAAAAAGAGGAAATAACGGGAAAAAAATTGGAGAAAATAAAGATAAAGAAACATAGAGAAAATGGAGAAAGTTAAGAGACAATAGGAAAAAATAGGAAGAAATAGGAAAAAAATTAAGGAACAAAAAATAGAAGGGAAATTCAAGAAATAAATAACAGGAAAAATATTGAAAAAAAATAGGCGAAAATGAAGGTAAAGAAAAATAGAGAAAATGGGGAAAGTTAGAATAAATTAGGAAAAAAATAGGAAAACATGGGAAAAAATAGGAAAACATAGGAAAAGATGGGAAAAAATAGGAAAAGATAGAAAAGAAAATAGAAAAAATAGGAAAAGATAGAAAAGAAAATAGAAAAAATAGAAAAAAATACATGAGGTAAAATAGGAAAAAAACAGAAAAAATATGAAAGAATACGAAAAAATGGGAAATAATAGGAAAACTGAAAAAAATTGGAAAAAATAAAAAAGAGAGAAAAATAAAGAACATGGGGAAAGTTGGGAAAAAAATAAAAAAAAAAATTTAAAAACCAGGAAAAATTAGATTATATAGAAAAATAGGGATAAGTAAAAAAAAGACAGAAATATAGGAAAGAATACAAAAAAATAGGAAATAAGAGGAAAAAAAGGAAAACAGAAAAAAGTAGGATAAAATAAAGAAAATGGTGAAAGTTGGGAAAAAATAGAAGAAAATAGGAAAAAACAGGAAAAAACAAGAAAAAATTAGAAAATAAGAAAAAAACACTCTATGAACAAAATATAGTCAATAAAATTTAAATTTAAAAATTTAATGAACTACGCTCGAATTTCGACCACTGTGTGACCATTAGTAATAATAAATCATTCATTTTTTTTCCTGAATCCGTTCCTGTGTAAAAAAATATTTGCGAAATTCAAAACCATTCATACATACTGAACAGTTTTATGATTCATGCTTCTCGTGTAACGCAAACCAAACCATGAAATTTATATACTCTTTCTCTATCCGTCCCTTGAGTGGTTTCTTTCCCATCTTTACACCAAACCCAACATTGATTTATTAACCGCAAACGAACCTAAGACTCTCAAACGTGCACCAGAAAATAAATGAAAATACCCTGAAAAATTTCCCATCATAAACAAAATTGATGATAAAGAAAAAAGAAAACCGAAAGCAAATATTTAGAGAGTTACATTATGTTACTTATTTTCCTAGTCAGTCCCAATCGATTATAACACTAAAGTTATTTTATTTTGTTAGTTCCCACCTCTATAGTAAAATAACTGTTAGCGTTTAGCCAAAAATTTGGTTATTTTTCCTATATTTTTACATCGTTTAATTAATTGCTGATTTTGATAGATCAGTAACCCTCTTTTGCGAATTTTACAAAGATTTTGTGTGCATTCGTTTGTCCATCGATTGTCCACTAATTATTTTCGTTTGTCCACCCTTCGTTTCAAAATGGTGGCCCAGAAACCTTTTTTTTTTGCAAATTTTGCTCTCGGCACCCACAAATTGCCAAAAAAAAAAGACCTACCAAATAGTTTTGTTTGTGTAATTATACTTAATCATATAAATTTACAAAATTGCGATATTGTGAAGTTGGCACACCCTTTTTTGAATTTTGAAATTTTTTTTCGTGCTTTCGTTTGTTCATCGTTAGTCCAATATTGACCACCTAAAATTTTTCTTTGTCAAACACCATTTCAAAATCGACGATTTTGGTTTTATTTAATAAACACCTTAATTTTTAAAGATAGAAAAAACTTTATAAGGTTTTTTTATTGAAGTTCAAATAGAGCTTAATATAGTCTATCCAATTTTTTAAAACAACGTTTCGTCTTTGCAGGGACAACATCAACTATTTTTTTGATACGGATTTTTATTATTATTATTTTATTTCATTTTTGAAATCCCCATATTTTATTATCGTGTAGAATATTTAATTTTTGTACGTACTTTGGGAATTCTTCTTTTTCCTCTTTTTATCTACACTTAGTACGTTTTAATAGCATCTATAGTTTTGTTGTTACAGGGGTTAAACAAAAAATTATTTATTAAAATCTACTATTATCTAAGTTATTTTGTTTAATTAAAAAATATATTAAAATTTATTGAATACCATTAAAAAGAGAATAAAAAATTCTATAAAAGGGAATTTTTTCAAAATTTTTAAGCAAAGATTGTGACCTTGAGAAAAGGAAGAGACCAAAATGAGGAAAAATATAGTTATGGTCTCTCCCTAGTTTCACAACCACAATATTTTATATAAAATTTTGATAAAATTCACTTATATAGAATATTTTTTTCTCTTTCTATCTACATTTAACACATTTTAATAGTAGTGATAGTTTTCTTGTTACAGGGGTTAAACAAATAATTATTTATTAAAATCTACAATTATCTAAGTAATTTTGTTTAATTAAAAAATATATTAAAATCTATTGAATACCATTAAAAAGAGAATAAAAAATTCTATAAAAGGGAATATTTTCAAAATTTTTAATCAAAAATTGTGACCTTCAGAAAAGGAAGAGACCAAAATGAGAAAAAATATAGCTATGGTCTCTCCCTATTTTCACAACCACAATATTTTATATAAAATTTTGATAAAATTCACTTTAATAGAATATTTTTTTCTCTTTCTATCAACATTTAACACATTTTAATAGTATCGATAGTTTTCTTGTTACAGGGGTTAAACAAAAAGTTATTTATGAAAATCTACAATTATCTAAGTGATTTTGTTTAATTAAAAAAATATATTATAATCTATTGAATACTATTAAAAAGAGAATAAAAAATTCTATAAATGGGAATTTTTTTCAAAATTTTTAAGCAAAAATTGTGACCTTGAGAAAAAGAATAGATCAAAATGAGAAAAAATATAGTTATGGTCTCTCTCTATTTTCACAACCACAATATTTTATATAAAATGTTGATAAAATTCACTTATATAGAATATTTTTGTCTCTTTCTATCAACATTTAACACATTTTAATAGTATCGATAGTTTTCTTGTTTACAGGGGTTAAACAAAAAATTATTTATTAAAATCTACAATTATCTTAGTTATTTTGATTAATTAAAAAAATATATTAAAATCAATTCAATACCATTAAAATGAGAATAAAAAATTCTATAAATGGGAATTTTTTCAAAATTTTTAAGCAAAAATTGTGACCTTGAGAAAAGGGAGAGACCAAAATGAGAAAAAATAGAGTCATGGTCTCTACCTATTTTCACAACCACAATATTTTATATAAAATTTGATAAAATTCACTTATATAGAATATTTTTGTCTCTTTCTATCAACATTTAACACATTTTAATAGTATCGATAGTTTTCTTGTTAGAGGGGATAAACAAAAAGTTATTTATTAAAATCTACAATTATCTAAGTTATTTTGTTTAATTAAAAAAATATATTAAAATCTATTGAATAACATTAAAAAGAGAATAAAATATTCTATGAACTGGAATTTTTTTAAAATTTTTAAGCAAAAATTGTGACCTTGAGAAAAGGAAGAGACCAAAATGAGAAAAAATATAGTTATGGTCTCTCCCTATTTTCACAACCACAATATTTTATATAAAATTTTGATAAAATTCACTTATATAGAATATTTTTTTCTCTTTCTATCAACATTTAACACATTTTAATAGTATCGATAGTTTTCTTGTTACAGGGGTTAAACAAAAAATTATTTATTAAAATCTACAATTATCTTAGTTATTTTGATTAATTAAAAAAATATATTAAAATCAATTCAATACCAATAAAATGAGAATAAAAAATTCTATAAATGGGAATTTTTTCAAAATTTTTAAGCAAAAATTGTGACCTTGAGAAAAGGGAGAGACCAAAATGAGAAAAAATAGAGTCATGGTCTCTCCCTATTTTCACAACCACAATATTTTATATAAAATTTTGATAAAATTCACTTTAATAGAATATTTTTTTCTCTTTCTATCAACATTTAACACATTTTAATAGTATCGATAGTTTTCTTGTTACAGGGGTTAAACAAAAAGTTATTTATTAAAATCTACAATTATCTAAGTTATTTTGTTTAATTAAAAAAAATATATTAAAATCTATTTAATACCATTAAAAAGAGAATAAAATATTCTATGAACTGGAATTTTTTCAAAATTTTTAAGCAAAAATTGTGACCTTGAGAAAAGGAAGAGACCAAAATGAGAAAAAATATAGTTATGGGTCTCCCTATTTTCACAAACACAATATTTTATATAAAATTTTGATAAAATTCACTTTAATAGAATATTTTTTTCTCTTTCTATCAACATTTAACACATTTTAATAGTATCGATAGTTTTCTTGTTACAGGGGTTAAACAAAAAGTTATTTATTAAAATCTACAATTATCTAAGTTATTTTGTTTAATTAAAAAAAATATATTAAAATCTATTTAATACCATTAAAAAGAGAATAAAATATTCTATGAACTGGAATTTTTTCAAAATTTTTAAGCAAAAATTGTGACCTTGAGAAAAGGAAGAGACCAAAATGAGAAAAAATATAGTTATGGGTCTCTCCCTATTTTCACAAACACAATATTTTATATAAAATTTTGATAAAATTCACTTTAATAGAATATTTTTTTCTCTTTCTATCAACATTTAACACATTTTAATAGTATCGATAGTTTTCTTGTTACAGGGGTTAAACAAAAAGTTATTTATTAAAATCTACAATTATCTAAGTTATTTTGTTTAATTAAAAAAATATATTAAAATCTATTTAATACCATTAAAAAGAGAATAAAATATTCTATGAACTGGAATTTTTTCAAAATTTTTAAGCAAAAATTGTGACCTTGAGAAAAGGAAGAGACCAAAATGAGAAAAAATATAGTTATGGGTCTCTCCCTATTTTCACAAACACAATATTTTATATAAAATTTTGATAAAATTCACTTTAATAGAATATTTTTTTCTCTTTCTATCAACATTTAACACATTTTAATAGTATCGATAGTTTTCGTGTTACAGGGGTTAAACAAAAAGTTATTTATTAAAATCTACAATTATCTAAGTTATTTTGTTTAATTAAAAGAATATATTAAAATCCATTGAATACGATTAAAACGAGAATAAGAAATTCTATAAAAGGGAATTTTTTCAAAATTTTTAAGCAAAAATTGTGACCTTGAGAAAAGGAAGAGACCAAAATGAGAAAAAATAGAGTCATGGTCTCTACCTATTTTCACAACCACAATATTTTATATAAAATTTAGATAAAATTCACTCATATAGAATATTTTTTTCTCTTTCTATCAATATTTAACACATTTTAATAGTGTTACAGGGATTAAACAAAAAGTTATTTATTAAAATCTACAATTATCTAAGTTATTTGTTTTATATAAAAAAATATATTAAAATCTATTGAATACCATTAAAAAGAGAATAAAAAATTCTATAAAAGAGAGTTTTTCCAACATTTTTGAGCAAGAATTGTGACCTTGAGAAAGGGGAGAGACCAAAAATGAGGAATAAACGATATAAATTGGGTAACTTGACTGCGTTTAGTTAAAAATTTATATATTTTTTCTATATTTTTCCATCGTTTAATTAATTGCTGACTATTTATTTATGTACTGTGAATATTTAATTATCCCTTATTGATTAGCATAAACCATATAAATTGGGTAACTTGACTGCGTTTAGCTAAAAATTTCTTTTTTTTTCTATATTTTTCCATCGTTTAACCCTTTAACTGCGGCCAAATTTTGCAGCGCTAAACGCTCTCAAAACAAAAATATTGAAAAATATAAATAAAACATCAATAATCTTGATTGCAATAATTTTCAAAAATTAAAGACAATGCTGAGTTTTAAGAAATTCAAAAATTTCGAAAATATATCAAAAAATTCCAAAATTAAAAAAAAAAATAAATAAAAATGTCTAGAAATTCAAAAATTCCTATAATTTCAAAAAATTATTGAAAATTTCAAAAAATTCAAATAGTTGGTCAAAATATTCAAATATATCAAAAATTTTAAAAAATTTGAAATTATGCAACTGTTTTTTCGAAAATTTCAAAAATTTCAAATAGTAAAAATGTCAAAATATTCAAAAATTTAAAAGTATTCAAAAAATTCCAAAATATATCGAAAATTTCAAAAAATTTCAAATTATGCAATTTTTTTCGACAATTTTAAAAATTTAAAAGTATTCGAAAAATTCTAAAATATATCGAAAATTTCAAAAAATTTCAAATTTTGCAATTTTTTTCGACAATTTTAAAAAGTAAAAATTTAAAAATATTCAAAAAATTCTAAAATACATCGAAAATTTCAAAAAATTTCAAATTATGCAATTTTTTTCGACAATTTTAAAAAGTAAAAATTTAAAAATATACAAAAAATTCTAAAATATATCGAAAATTTCCAAAAACATAATTATTCGATAAATTAAAAATATTTCAAAAATGTCAAAAGTTTCAGAACACAATAAAAAATTATTTGGGGAGGGTATCGTTTTTTGGGTTTTTTGCGACCCCGTACGAAATTTTTCTCACTAAAAGATATTTAAAAAAAAATGGATTTCCCAAAATTTTTTTCTTTAAAACGCCCCGGAACATACTTTTTTTTAATTTCGAAATTTTGAAATCACAAGGACTGACAAGGAGGATTTGGCAACATGGCGGCCAGCTGTCATTTAATAGAACACGCGCGATTTTTCTCGAAATAGGTCAAGTGTTTTAAAGACCAATTATCCACGAATACTTTCTGCTATTTTTTTTTATTGGTACACTTTAAAATCATAAATACTGGTATTATTACTACAAAAAATGGAAATAAAGAACCAATAATGTAAAATGGTTGAATTAGTGATGTCATCAGCTGTCATCGAAATGACAAATACAAAAATTAATTTGCAATCTATCACATAAGATTTATTGTTGTCACCACAGTTGTTACAGGTTGTATATTACTTAAAAATAAGTTCTAACATTGATACCTAAAATAATAAAGCTGAATCGCGGTTAATACAGCAAAAATCAGAAGACACTATCAGATGTATGGAAGAGCAAAAGGGATTAATTTAAATAGCATTTCATCTGATTTAAAATATCGAAGTTTCAATATTTCAAACAATACTAACTATACTTTTCACGTTAATTTAAAAAATTAAGATTGATAAATATTTGAATAAAGCTTTTAAAAAATATGTTAGTAATATTTTATTTGACGTTATAGGGTTATCCCATTAGATCAATAAAAAGATTAACATTTAAACTTCTGACAAGAATGGGGTGTTTGCTTGATTTTAGGTTAATGGGCCATTAAAAACCTGAGTAATAAAAATTTAACCCTTATTTTTTAAACCTATATTCAACCTATAATTAAAAAAAAATCTGACACTTAAGGTAGATCAGTTAAACAAATATGAGAAAGATGGTGCCACTCGGATTTATTTAAATTCGGTTTACAGTCGACAGTTTTCTCTGTAGTACCGGCAATACTACACCTCAATACTATAAATAACCAAGGGGGAGTTAGCGTCGAAATTACGTTTTTATTCTAGTTTTTGAATCACTATTAAAAATACTATTCTTGAACATTGCGACACAATAATTATAGGGCATTTTGTAGCAAAAGGTAAGCATATAATTAAATAAATAACTTCGATTGTAACGCCATCTTTGCTTAAATAGATAATTCAAACTTAAATTGACGACTGGCGCCATCTTTCTCTTATTTCTTAAACTGATCTACCTTAAGACGTCTCAAAAATATTAAATATTTGAAATTAAACGTTTGATCGTAAAAAAATCTGCTAAATCCTGGTCTTTGCCTATCAATACGGGTAATAAACATATTAAAGTTAAAAAAAACATAAAAGTCCTAGTTCTGTCACAGCTTATAGTAGGAGGAGCTATTTCTGTCACAGAATAAGGTTCATAGTAGGGGGAGCTATTGGGAGACAAATATTCCATAATTTTTTTTTTGTGAAATGCAAAATAAATGCAATTTTGTATTAGTGATTAACCCCGTTTAATCCAAATAATAGTTTTTTTTTATTTGTATTCTAAATAATCAGAAAAAACCTAATCTAACATTAACGACGCATGCGCACAATAATGAGTATTTGTTTCCCAAAAGCTCCACCTCATATAGGAGCTACTGTGGTTCTGTGTTAAGACATGCGATGTTGCCATATTTAAAAATTGGTTTAACAACTTGGATATTAGTAATAAATGTCAAACTTTTCCAGTTCTTTGATTTTTCAGTTAACAATTGTTAAATATTTGGGCTTTTTTAGACAGATGTAATAGTTTTAAAAATATTAGTGATTTATTCTACGTATTTTGTTTTCATTTCAAAGTGATTTCTTCTATTAAATATGTTTTATTTATTAATAATTTTAGCTGTCCGTATACACCCTAAAAATCAGGTAATTTAGAATTTCTCGCAATGGAAATTCATTTTAAGCTTATAGTTTTAATACAAAATAAATTTGTTCGCGATCCTCTCTTGGATTTTCAAGTTTTTGAAACATAAAATTTTTTTTCATGAGAAACCCAAAACACCCATTTAAAACGATACCCTCCTTTGAAAAATTTTGAAAATTGTAAAAATTTATAATATTTGTAAAAAATTGGTAAAAAATTGGTAAAAAATTGTAAAAAAAGTAAAATTTCTAAAAATTTGCAAAAATTTTGAGCAAAATAACAAAATATACAAAATTGTTCTTTTGTGATGAGTTTTTACGAATCATTCATATACGACAGCCGCAGCAAAAAGGTTTATCAATAAATGCTCGAGTGCAAATAAATTGTCAGTGGAAAAACCACAAGTGCGTTAATTAATTGCTGACTTTTTATTTATGTACTGTGAATATTTAATTATCCCTTATTGATTAGCATAAATGATATAAATTGGGTAACTTGACCGCGTTAAGCTAAAAATTTCTTTTTTTTCTATATTTTTCCATCATTTAATTAATTGCTGACTGTTTATTAATATACTGTGAATATTTAATTAACCCTTATTGATTTGCATAACAAATAATAAATCTATTCGCATGATTAGAAAAACATTCAATTTCGGTTAAAGCGTCATCGAGAATGTTATTAAACGCCGAACATGTGCTAATGTAGTTAGTGCTATTGTTACACATAGTACAGTGGCGCCGTTAAAATAAAATTAGTTTGTTTTAATAAAAAAAAATTATTATCAACCTTTCATCTTTATATATGCTGAAATATTATAAGGATAATGTAAATTAATTATTTTTTATATTTTTATTTTTGTTATATGTTATCAATCTCTTTGGTTAAAACTCTACTCTACATCAAAATATGCGACGTTACCGGCACTTTTACGATAACTTATTTCATACTATTTTACCTGTTTAGATATTTTTGTGATTTTTATTCTTTTCGAATTGACTACGCCTATGACGTGATTTCAATTATTTTATGGGTTTCATGAAAATTGAAATTTAAGCGCTCATGTTGGATCGCAATTATAGCAGATCCCGGGCACTTTACGCTTTATTAAAATTACCATTCGAATAGAAATTCAGGTTGACGATGTGTAACTTTTAGATAAATGAAAATTCGACAATTGATTACTTAGATTTTAATTAATATTTAATAATAAAAAGTGACTAATTTAGTGCGATTTCTACCCCCTTGGTTTGTATAGAAATTTTTGGTGAATATGTCAAAAATAAGTGTTTTAAAGTGCGCCTGTATATTCTTGTTATTATTTGAATCTCGAAAAATAAACTGAAAGTTGACTATATGTTTTACAAAAAAATTAAATTTAACAAGTAAAGAAATTACATATTTTTTACAGTTTTTATAAGTTCACATAAATATATTTTTCGAATAAAAAAAATCGTCTAGTTCGTTTTTGAACAAGTGACCGATAGTGATAAAAAACTTTGTTCATTTGTTTCCCCCTTCCCCATCTATTCCGGAGTAATCAAAACCACTCAAAATCTTCAATAATTTTTTACTAAATTTCTAACCTTTGTTTTTTTATAACTTTTTTCTTCACTTCCTGCTTTTTTCCCCTACATTTTACTAATTTTTTTGTTTCAACTGTTTTCCCGCACCACCCACTCCAAGCTGAGCGCAGCGAGGTTCGGAGCAATTAAATCAATTATGTTTTTTTCCCCTATTTTTTTTTAACATTTACTTCACGTTTCAAAATTTTATTTTTTTCCACTTTTTTCCATTCCCCTCTCTTTTCCGCTACACATTTTACTTTGTTTCAAACGTTTTTTGTTTTTATTTTCCGCTTCTCCCGTTTTTTTACTAATTTATTTGTTTTAAGCTTTCTTTCTCCCAGCGAGGTTCGGAGCAATTAAATTTTTTGTACTGTTTTCATAATGTTTCACACTTCTTTCTACTTTTCTCTCATTTTTTCTCCTACTTTTTTTTATCAATTTCTTTGTTTCAGAGAGCTTGATTGCTCCGAACCTCGCTGGACTCGGCTCGGAGTGGATGCTGAGGGAAAAAATTTTCCTTCCCTTTTTAGTAATTTCTTTTGTTTTTTCACTTTCCTCCCTACCCCTTTCTCCCTATTTTTTTCAGTAATTTCTTTGTTTCAATTTTTCTTTTTCCTATCATAAACTCCGAGCCGAGCGCAGCGAGGTTCGGAGCAATTAAATTAATTAAATTTTCCAACTTTCCCCCACTTTTTTCCTTTCCTTTTGTACTGTTTTCCTCTCCTTTTGTACTGTTTTCTTGATGTTTTAAACTTTTTTCCACTTTTTCCCTTACATTTTTTTTATTTTTTTTATTTCTCTTCCCTTTTTTTCTTGCTTTTTTACTAATTTTGTTTTTTCTCTTTCCTCCCCCTCTTTCCTTACTCTAGTACTAACTTCTTTGTTTAAAACTTTCTTTCCCCCATCATCCACTCCGAGACGAGCGCAGCGATGTTCGTTGTATTTAATTCAATTAAGTTTTCCATCTTCCCCCCTTTTTCCCCTCTTTTTATACAATTTTCTTCATTTTTCAAATTTTTGTCTTTTCCCAATTTTTGTTTCCGCACTCCCTTCTTTTTCCCTCCTGAGAAAAAAGTGGGAAACAAAGAAAACGGTAGGGAAAAAACAGTAGGGGTAACAGTGGGAAAAAAGTTTGAAACATAAAGAAAACAGTAAAAAAGTAGGGGAAAAAACAATAGAGGAAAAAAGAGTGAGGGAAAAAATGTGAAAAAAAATTGGAAAAATAGTTTTGAAACATAAACAAAATAGTAAAAATGTCGGCGAAAAAAAAGTGGGGGAAAAGAATAAAGATGAAAAATCGGGGAAATTGAGTAAGAGAAAGAGTGGGAGAAAAAGTGAAAAAAACAAAAGATTGAAACAAAGAAATTAGTAAAGAATTATTAAGGAGCAATTAATTCAATTAAGCGTTCCAAATTTCCCTCTTTTTTTACCAATTTCTTCACGTTTAAAATTTTAATTTTTTTCTCACTTTTTTCTACCCACCCCTTTTTTCCTCCTACATTTTACCAGTTTCTTTGTTTCAAACTATTTTTGTTTTCATTTTCCCCTCCTTCCCGTTTTCCCCCTATTGTTTACCAATTTCTTTGTTTTAATCTTATTTTACCCATCATCCAATTAAATCCATTAAACTTTCCTAATTCTCCTCCTTTTTTCCCTATTTATTTTACTGTTTTCTTGATGTTTAAAACGTTTTTCCACTCTTTCCCTACTTGACTAATTACTTGGTATTAAACCTTCTTTCCCCCACCATCCACTCCGAGCCGATCGCAGCGGGTTTCGGAGCAATTAAATTAATTAAGCTTTCCCCTTTTTCCCCTCCTTTTGTACTATTTTCGTCATGTTTCAAACTGTCGTTTTTCACACTATTTTCCCTTTTTTCCCTCTGGAGAAAAAGTGAGAAAAGAAAGAAAACAGTAAAAAGGTAGGGGAAAAAAGAGTAGGGATAACAAGTAAGGGAAAAAGTTTGAAACATAAAGAAAACAGTAAAAGAGTGAGGGAAGACAGTGGAGGAAAAAAGATTAACAAAAAAAAGTTGGAAAAATAATTTTGAAACGTGGTAATAAAGTCGAGAAAAAAGTCTGGAAAAAAGTATAAAGAAAAATGGAGAAAATTTAGTGAAGGAAATAGTGGGAGAAAAAGTGAAAAAAACAAAAGATTGAAACAAAGAAATTAGTAAAGCAATTAATTCAATTAATTTCTTTATTTTTTTTTCCTAATTTTTTTTTACCAATTTCTTCACGTTTCAAATTATTGTTTTTCCCACTCACCCCTTTTTCCCTGTACATTTTACTAGTTTCTTTGTTTCAAACTATTTTTGTTTTCATTTTTGTCTCCTTCCCGTTTTCCCCTTATTTTTTACCAATTTCTTTGTTTTAAACTTATTTGTCCGATCATCTACTCCGAGCCGAGCGCAGCGAGGTTCGGAGCAATTAAATGAATTAAGCTTTCCAACTTCCCCCCACTTTTTTTCCCTCCTTTTTTTACTATTTTCTTGATGTTTCAACTTTTTTCCCCTTTTCCCTACTTGTTTACTAATTTCTTAGTATCAAACCTTCTTTCCCCCTCCATCCACATTATTTAGGCTTTAAAACTTTTCCTCCTTTTTTCGCCCTCCTTTTATACTACTTTCTTCGTTTTTCAAACTTTTGTTTTTTCCCACTTGTTGTTTCCACTCTCCCTCTTTTATTCCCTCTGGAGAAAAAAGTGAGAAAAGAAAGAAAACAGTAAAAAGGTAGGGAAAAAAAGTAGGGTAACAATTAAGGGAAAAAGTTTAAAACATACAGAAAACAGTAAAAGAGTGGGGGAAAAACAGTGGAAAAAAAAGATTAAGAAAACATGGTAAAAAAGTCGAGAAAAAAAGTGGGGAAAAAGTATAAAGAAAAATGGAGAAAATTAAGTGAAGGAAGGAGTGGGAGAAAAAGAGAAAAAAACAATTGGTTGGAATAAAGAAATTAGTAAAGAATTATTAAGGAGCAATTAAAGCAATTCAGCGTTTTAAATTTCCCTTCTTTTTTCCCATTTTTTTTTAACAATTTCTTCACGTTTAAAGTTTTTATTTTTTCCCACTTTTTTCCACTCACCCCTTTTTTCCCTCTACATTTTATTAGTTTTTTTGTTTCAAACTATTTTTATTTTCATTTTCCCCTTCTTCCCGTTTCCCCCTATTTTTATCAATTTCTTTGTTTCCCCAACATCCAATTAAATCAATTAAGTTTTCCAACTTACCCCTATTTTTTCCCTCCCTTCTTTTTTTACTGTTTTCTTGATGTTTCAAAGTTTTTTCCACTTTTTCCCAATTTGTTTACTAATTTCTTAGTATCAAACCTTCTTTCTCCCACCATCCACTCCGAGCCGAGCGCAGCGAGGTTCGGAGCAATTAAATCAATTAAGCTTTCCAACTTTTCCCCCTTTTTTTCCCCTCCTTTTATACTATTTTCTTCATGTTTCAAACTTGTTTTTTCCCACTTTTTGTTTCTACTCTCCCTTCTTTTTTTCCCTCTGGAGAAACAGTGAGAAAACAAAGAAAACAGTAAAAAGGTACGGGGAAAAAGAGTAGGGGTAACAAGTAAGAGATAAAGTTTGAAACATATAGAAAACAGTATGGGAAAAACAGTAGAGGAAAAAAAAGAGCGAGGGAAAAAATTGTGAAAAAAAAATAGGAAAAATAATTTTGAAACATAAAATAGTATCTAACAATGTCGGAGAAAAAAAAGTGAGCTAAAACTATAAAGAAGAAAAATCGGGGAAATTGAGTGAGAGAAAGAGTGGGAGAAAAAGTAAAAAAAAAACAAAAGATTGAAACAAAGAATTATTAAGGAGCAATTAAATTAATTGAGCGTTCCAAATTTCATTTCTTATTTTTCCGATTTTTTTTTTACTAATTTCTTCACGTTTCAAATTATTGTTTTTCCCACTTTTTTCCCCTACTTTCTTTGTTTCAAACTATTTTTATTTTTATTTTCCCGTCCTTCCCGTTTTCCCCTATTTTTTACTAATTTCATTGTTTTAAACTTACTTTTCCCTATCCTCCACTCCGAGCCGAGCGCAGCGAGGTTCGGAGCAATTAAATCAATTTTGAAGAAAAAGTGAGAAAACAAAGAAAACAGTAGAAAGGTGGGGAAAAAGAGTAGAGGTAACAAGTAAGGGAAAAATTCGGAGAAAAGGGATGAAGGAAAAATTACAAAGAAGAAAAATGGCGAAAATTGAATGAGGGAAAGAGTGGGAGAAAAGGTGAAAAAACCAAAAGAGTGGAACAAAGAATTATTAAGGAGCAAATAAATCAATTAAACGTTCTAACTGTCCCCCCTTTTTTTTGACATTTTTTTTACTAATTTTTTTACGTTTCAAATTTTTTCCACTCACCCCTTATTCCCCTACATTTTACTAGTCTCTTTATTTCAAACTATTTTTGTTTTCATTTTCCTTTCCTTACCGGGTTTTCCCCTATTTTTTACTAATTTTTTTGTTTCAAACTTGCTTTCCCCTATCATCCACTCCGAGCCGAGCGCAGCGAGGTTCGGAGCAATTAAATCAATTAAACTTTCCAACTCCCCTCCCTCCTTTTCCACCTAATTTTTTATTGTTTTCTTGATGTTTCAAACTTTCTCCCCTTTTTCCCTTAAATTTGTATTCTTTTTTTTTACTTTCCCCTCTATTTTCTTATATTTTTTTTTAACTAATTTCTTTGTTTCGGGGAGTTTGATTGACTTGATTGCTAGACGGTGAGGGAAAATTTTTTCCCCGTTTTTTACTAATTTCTTTTATGTGTTAAAGTTTTGTTTGTTCTACTTTCCTCTCTACTTTTTTACAAAATCTTAGTTTCGAACTTTCTTTCCCTCATCATTCGCTCCGAGCAGAGCGCAGCGATGTTTGGAGCAATTAAATCAATTAAGCTTTCCAACTTCCCCCCTCTTTTTTTACTTTCTTTTGTACTGTTTTCTTGCTGTTTCAAACTTTTTTCCATTTTCCCCTACATTTGTATTCTTTTTTTACTTTTCCCCTTTTTTTCCCCTATTTTTAACCAATTTCTTTATTTCGGAGAGTTTGATTGACTTGATTGGTGGATGGTGATGAAAAATATTTTTACTGCTTTTTTTATTAATTTCTTTATGTTACAAATTTTTGTTTTTTCTATTTTCCTCCCCCCTTTTTTCCTACTTTTTACTAATTTTTCAGTTCCAAACTGTCAATCAATTAAGATTTCCATTTTTCCTTTCTTTATTCCCCTCTTTTTGTACTATTTTTTTCATGTATGAAATTTTTGTTTTTTCCCACTTTTTGTTTCACTTCCCCTCCTACAAAAATCCATAATCAGTATTGTTCAAAAATATTCTTTTGGAGCCGTAATCAACTTTTTTTTCTTTTATTTTTTTTTTAGATGAGCGAATGCGAATGGTCGTGTTAAAGGAAAAACCATTAGGCGATGTTACAATCTGATTCGTTGGAGCAGCACGTCGCCCTCGTTTCGAAAAGTGACGGATCAGATGAATCTCATCATCAGCATCTACATAACGACTACGATAGTACGCTCAATCATGCGTTGGACTACGCTCCAGCACCTGGTTGGACTTTACACGTTACCAAAGAAGGCAGATTATACTACTGCAAGTAAGTTATCACCCTGTATAAAATTTTACACTCTACTATGCTAAACACCCTGTATACTTAATAAAAACCGTTGCGCGAAAATCTAATATTCATGGTGTTAATATCAATATAATTTGATTTGTTTCACCCTAATTATTTTCCAGATACTTCGGTGAATCCCTTTTGCTTTGCTCTTTTGTTTATTCATGGCCACTTGATGCTCGATGGGATTGGACTGGGGCGCCGATATATATTTTAATTCGGTCTCCATGTGTGGTTTAGATTTATTGATTTATCGAGTCTGTAATGAATCTTTGAGCGACCCATTTTCATTTTCAGCAAGGATGCGATGATATATTCCCAACTAGAAAAGCCCTTGTGCCATTCATTTCGAACGTATTGTTTTTTTTCTTCTATGTTATTTTAATCTACATCTATAATATAAGCGGAAAAATACTGACTGACTGACATAGAATCAACGTACAGCAAAATTTAATTAACCGACACACTTGAAATTTCGAAAATATGTGCTGTATCCACTAAGAAAGGATTTTGCAAAATTTTAATTTTAAGGGGTAGAAAAGGGCGATAAAGTATATCTATATGTACGACGGTATATAGAAAAAAGAAGTAAAAAATAGGTAAAAAGCAGGGCCAAATAAGGAATAATTGGAAAAAAAATAGCAAAAATAGAAAAGAATACGGAAGAATTGAGAAAACTGGAGAAAAATAGGAAGAAATAGGAAAAATAGTCAAAAATTGGGATAAACACGAAAAAATAGGGAAAAATAGTGACAAATTGGAATAAACAGAAAAAAATTGGGCAAAATAGGGAAAAAAATTGGGAAAAAAGTAGGGCAAAATGAGAAATATTTAGGAAAAATAGGACGAAATAAGGTAAAATAATGAAAAAATTAAAAGAAAGAATAGGGAAAATTGTAGAAAAATAATGAAAAATTGGAATAAATAGGACAAAATATGGTAAAATAGAAAAAATAGAAAAGAATAGAGAAAAATTAAGAAAACTGAAGAAAACGTAGGAATAAATAGGAAAAATAGAAAAAAATTGTTAATAATAGGAAAAAAAATAGGGCAAAATATGAAAAAATGAGGAAAGGTAGGGCAAAATAAGAAATATTTAGGAAATATATGGCAAAATAAGGTGAAATATTTTAAATTAGGGAAAAATAAGAAAAAGTATTGAAAAAATAAATAGGATAGAATAGGGAAAATTGAAGAAAAATAATGAAAAATTGGGATAAATAGGACAAAATTGGGTAAAATAGAAAAAAATAGAAGAATAGAGAAAAATTGAGAAAAGTGAAGAAAAAGTAAGAAGTAATAGGAAAAATAGCAAAAAAATTGGGAACAACAGGAAAAAAATAGGGCAAAATATGGAAAAATGAGGAAAAGTAGGGCAAAATGAGAAATATTTAAGAGAAATAGGGCAAAATAAGGTAAAATAGTTTAAATTAGGCAAAAATAAGGTAAGATATTGAAAAAATAAAAATAAATAGGAAAGAATATGAAAAAATGGAGAAAATTATTAAAAATTTTGATAAATGGCACAAAATAAGGTAAAATAGTTAAAAATAAGGAAAATCAGGAAAAAATAGAAAGAAATAAAAAAGAACATGAAAGAAAATAGAAAATAATAAGGAAAAACGGGTAAAACTGAAGACAAATAATAAGAAATAGGAAAAATTGGGATAAACAGGAAAAAATAGGGGCAAGAAATGGCAAATATTTTGGAAAAATAGGGCAATGTTCGGGCCCTACGAGCGAGTACGCTCCTGTTCATAGTTTTAGCGGATCACATCTCGAAAAGATCACTGACTCACTCGACACTGCTGAGAGCAGTCGCAATATTAGAGACAAAGTGCTTATAAATCATAATCTTGTAAAATAAAAATAAAATAAAGTTTTGTTTAAACTCAGTTACGTTAGTTAAACATTACCCAACAGGCAAAATGGGCTAAAATAGTTAAAAATAAAAAAAAACAACAGGAAAAATAAAAAAATATAAAAAAGGAGAAAAATAATAAGATATTGAAAAATTGGAATAAATAGAGCAAAATAGGAAAAGTAGTGGAAAATAGTAAAATAGTTAAAAATAGGAAAAAATCTGGATAAATAAAGAAAAATTAGGAAAATATTGGAATAAATAGTAAATAGGGCAAAATACCGAAAAATTGTAGAAAATAGAGAAAAATATGGAAAAAAGGAAAAAACAGTGAAAAACAATATACATATCAAAATGAAAAAAATATGGAAAAATCGGAACAAATTAAGAAAAATAGTGAAAAATGGGAAAGATGGGAAAAAACATGAAAAAATTTTGGAAAACGGGAAAAATAACGAAAAATAGGGAAAACAGTGAGAAATAGGGAAGAATCGAAAAAAATAGGGAAGAGCAATGAAAAACAGGAAAACAGAAATAGAAAAATAGGAAAATAGAAAAGAATAGGGAAAAATGAGTAAAACTGAAAATAAAAAAGATGCTTAATTGATTTAATTGCTCCGAACCTCGCTGCACTCGGCTGGATGGTGGGGGAAAAAAGATGGAGAAGGGAAAAATTGGAATAAATAAGTTTGAAACAAAGGAACTAGTAAAATGTAGGGGAAAAAGGGGGAGGGGAAAAATAGTGGGAAAAATCAAAAATTTGAAACGTGAAGAAATTGGTAAAAAAGATAGGGGAAAAAAGGGGGGAAGTTGGAAAGCTTAATTGATTTAACTGCTCCGAACCTCGTTGCGCCAGGATCGGGATCGATGGTGGGGGAAAAACAGATGAAGGAGGGGAAACTGAAACAAAAAAGTTTGAAACAAAGAAACTAGTAAAATGTAGGGGAAAAAACGTGGGAGTGGAAAAAACATAAATTTGAAACGTGAAGAAATTGGTAAAAGAAATTGGGGAAAAAAGGGCTGAAAGTTGAAATGCGTAATTGATTTAATTGCTCCGAACCTCGTTGCGCTCGGCTCGGATTGGATGGTGGGGGAAAGAAAGATGAACCAGAGGAAAATTGAAACAAAACAGTTTAAAACAAAGAGACTAGTAAAATGTAGGGGAAAAAATGGGGGAAGTTGGAAAGCTTAATTGATTTAACTGCTCCGAACCTCGCTGCGCTCGGCTCGGAGTGGATGGTGGGGGAAAGAAAGATGAAGGAAGTGAAAATTGAAACAGAGGAATTAAAAATGTAGGGAGAAAAGGGGGGAGTGTAAAAAAACATAAATTTGAAACGTGAAGAGATTGGTAAAAGAAATAGGGGAAAAGGAGGGATAGTTGGAAAGCTTAATTGATTTAATTGCTCCAAATCTCGTTGCGCTAGGATCGGAGTGGATGGTGGGGGAAAAACAGATGAAGGAGGGGAAATTGAAACAAAAAAGTTTGAAACAAAGAAACTAGTAAAATGTAGAGGAAAAAAGGGTGAGCGAAAAAAATAGGTGGAAGAAATAAAAATTTGAAACGTGAAGAAATTGGTAAAATAAATATGGAAAAAAGGGGGGAAAGTTGTAAAGCTTAATTGATATAATTGCTCCGAACCTCGCTGCGCTCAGTTCGTAGTGGATCGTGGGGGAAAGAAAGATGAAGGAGAAGAAAATTGAAACAAAACAGTTTAAAACAAAGAGACTAGTAAAATGTAGGGGAAAAAATGGGGGAAGTTGGAAAGCTTAATTGATTTAACTGCTCCGAACCTCGCTGCGCTCGGCTCGGAGTGGATGGTGGGGGAAAGAAAGATGAAGGAAGTGAAAATTGAAACAGAGGAATTAAAAATGTAGGGAGAAAAGGGGGGAGTGTAAAAAAACATAAATTTGAAACGTGAAGAGATTGGTAAAAGAAATAGGGGAAAAGGAGGGATAGTTGGAAAGCTTAATTGATTTAATTGCTCCAAATCTCGTTGCGCTAGGATCGGAGTGGATGGTGGGGGAAAAACAGATGAAGGAGGGGAAATTGAAACAAAAAAGTTTGAAACAAAGAAACTAGTAAAATGTAGAGGAAAAAAGGGTGAGCGAAAAAAATAGGTGGAAGAAATAAAAATTTGAAACGTGAAGAAATTGGTAAAATAAATATGGAAAAAAGGGGGGAAAGTTGTAAAGCTTAATTGATATAATTGCTCCGAACCTCGCTGCGCTCAGTTCGTAGTGGATCGTGGGGGAAAGAAAGATGAAGGAGAAGAAAATTGAAACAAAACAGTTTGAAACAAAGAAAGGGAAGAAAGGGGGAGTGGAAAAAAGGTGGGAACAAACAAAAATTTCGAACGTGAAGAAATTGGTAAAAAAAATTGGGAAAAAAAGGGAGGAAAGTTTTAAAGCTTAATTGATTTAATTGCACCGAATCTCGCTTTGCTCGGCTCGAAGTGGGTGGTGGGGGAAGAAAGTGGAAGGAGGGAAAAATGAAACAAAAAGTTTGAATTAAAGAAACTAGTAAAATGTAGGGGGGAGTGAAAAAATGGGCCTGGAGTAGATTTTGGGAAATAATTTTTCCCTATCATTTTCTCTCCTGCTTTTTTACTGTTTTTTCCTACTTATTTCCCCTTCTTTTCCCCCACTCATTTTTCCCATTATTTTTTTTCATTACATAAATGGGTAAAACTGGAGAAGTAGGAAAAATAGTGAAAAATTGGGATAAACAGGTAAAATGGGGCAAGAAATAAGAAATATTTAGGAAAAATAAGAAAAAGTAATGAAAAACAGGAAAAAATAGAACAGAATATGGAAAACTGGAGAAAAATAATAAGATATTGAAAAATTGGGATAAATTGGCAAAATAGGAAAAGTAGTGAAAAATGTTAAAATAGTTAAAAATATAAAAAAATCTGAATAAATAAAAAAATATAAGGAAAAATAGTGGAAAAAATATAGGAGAAAATAGTAAATAGGGCAAAAATAGGGAAGAAATGGAAAAATAGTGAAAGACAGTATAAATAGCAAAATAGAAAAAAAATCGAAGTAGGGAAAAATCGGAACAAATAAAGAAAAATAGTGAAAAATATGGAAAAAAGCAATGAATAACAGGAAAAAACAGAAATAGAAAAATAGGAAAAAATAGAAAAGAACAGAGAAAAATTGAGAAAACTGGAAATAAATAGGAAAAATAGTGAAAAATTGCAATAAACAGGAAGAAATGGACAAAATAAGAAAAAACGGGCAAAATAGGATATATTTAAGAAAAATAAGCAAAAGGGGGCAAAATGTAAATAATAAAAAAGAAACAGTAATCAAGACAGTCAAACTTTAAGAAATAAAAAAAGTAGTAAAAAATAGGGGAAAACTGGGGAGAAGTGAAAAAAAAAAAATTAAAATGTAGAGGAAAAATTGGAAACATCAAGAAAACTGTACAAAAAGAGAGAGGAAGCTGGGAAGTTTAATTGATTTAATTGCCCCAAATCTCGCTGCGCTCGACTCGGATTGGATGGTGGGGTGAAAGAAAGATGAATGAGAGGAAAATTGAAACAAAGAAACTAGCAAAGACGGAGTGGAAAAAAAAACTGTGAAAAGAACAAAAATTTGAAACTTGAACAAATTGGTAAAAAAATATGGGAAAAGAGGGAAATGTTGGCTCGGAGTGGATGGTGGGGGAAAGAAAGATGAAGGAGGGGAAAATTAAAACAAAAGTTTGAAACAAAGAAACTAGTAAAATGTAGGAGAAAAAAGGGGGCGTGAAAAAAAGTGGGAAAAAACAAAAATTTGAAACGTGTAGAAATTGGCAAAAAAAATAAGCAATAAAAGGGGGGAGAGTTGGAAAGCTTAATTGATTTAATTGCTCCGAAACTAGCTGCGCTCAGCTCGGAGTGGATGGTGGGGGAAAGAAAGATGAAGGAGAGAAAAATTGAAACAAAACAGTTTGAAACAAAGAAACTAGTAAAGTGTAGAAGCAAAAAGGGGGAGTGGGAAAAAACAAAAATTTGAAACTTGAAGAAATTGGTAAAAAAAATATTGGTAAAGAGGGGAAAAAGTTGGAAAGCTTAATTGATTTAATTGCTCCGAACCTCGCTGCGCTCGGCTCGGAGTGGATGGTGGGGGAAAGAAAGATGAACGAGACAAAAATTGAAACAAAACGGTTTGAAACAAAGAAACTAGTAAAATGTAGGGGAAAAAAGGGGGAGTGGAAAAATAGTGGAAACAAACAAAAATTTGAAACGTGAAGAAATTGGAAAAAATATAATGGGAAAAGAGGGGAAAAAGTTGGAAAGCTTAATTGATTTAATTACTCCGAACCTCCCTTTGCTCAGCTCAGAGTGGGTGGTGGGGGAAGAAAGTGGAAGGAGGGGAAAAGGGAAACAATAAAAAGTTTGAAATAAAGAAACTAGTAAAATGTAGAAGGGAGTGAAAAAAATGGACTCGGAGTAGATTTTGTGAAATAATTTTGCTCCCATTCTTTTTTTCCCACTTTTTTTCTGTTTTTTCCTGCTCATTTCCCTAGATTTTCCCCCCACTCATATTTCCCACTGTTTTTTTATTACAAACTTTTTTTTCATGCTTTTTGTTTCTAATTTTTTCCACCATTTTTGATTGACATGCTGATTGGAACTTTTTGATTTTTTCATTGAAAGTTTTGAATTATCTGCTTAAAAAGTTGGCAACTAAAAGAACCCGTATTTCGAACTATACGCTCTGGAGCGAAAAAAGCGTACGTGACGTATCAAAAACCCAAGGGACATGGTCAACGCAAAAATAAACAATAGGGTGAACAAAGTTGAATCAATTTAGATGTAAAAAAAAACTCAATCATTTTCCCAGATATTTTTTTTATATTTTATATTTTTTTATCAACGAGAAATTTCATTAGCAGTCGATTCGAGTGAACATTTATAGAGATACCTGCGGCACGATGGCGATGGATTGATTATAAATGGATTGAAACTGAAAGAAAGAAAGTTCGGAATCGATGAAATAGTTGTATTACGTACGTGAGAGAATTGAAATTGAAATGAAATGTAACGCGGCTGTTAAGGTTAATGGCTCGACTGGCATGTACAATTTTTTTTACTACAATTCCGTTAACATTTAACTATTCTTCGGTTCAATATATAGAAGCAATAAATTGATCAAAATCGATGAATATTTAGAAAAATAAATGAAATAAAAATGTACCACATTAATTATTATTAACAAAATTAGAGAACGGCAACTAGTTTCGGCTTTACAAGCCATCTTCAGGCCTAAAAGATATACATTACGATGACGTAGGTTGATAATAATAGAAAAAACAAAGCGCTTACCATAAATTGGTTGAAAACATGTTGAAAAATTATAATCAAATCACATGGGGACGTATTATGTAAAATTTTTTAATTTGCACTTAAAATTTTGTTATCAAATATGTCTAGAAAAAATATTTATAAATTTTTTAAACCTATATTTTATTAAAAAAAAAATAAATTAAAAATATCTAAATTAATTGATAATACTGTTCAGACATGGCAGTATATACGAATTGAATTCCATATTAAATAGAGGCCAGATGTAAACATGAGAAAAGAAGAAAATTGTAATGTTTTTATTTTCGGCGTGACTATTAGTACATCGGAAAATAAAATCATCTAATTTTTACATCTTGATAAAAAAAAAATAGAAAACATAGAAAAAAATTAAAGAAAAATCCGAAAATTTGGAAAAAAAACGAAAAAATCAAACGCTTAAAATCGCAACAACAAAAACGACGCAGAAAAACGTAGGAAATAGAAAAATATAGCAAAAGAAAACACAAAAAATTAAAAAAAAAACAAAAAACCGGAAACAATTGTAACAGTAAAAAAATTAAAAATTCGAAAGAATTGAAATAAATTACAAAAAAAATCTAAACAAAACTTCAAAAAAATGAGAAAAAAATCGCAAATAATCGTAAAAAATTAAAAGAATAAGAAAAATGAGAAAAAAATAGAAAATAGGATTAAAAAAAAAACAATGATGGAAAAATGAGAAAAATCGACAAAAAAAAAAACGAAAAATCGGAAAAAATAACAAAAAGACGAGAAAAATCTTAACAACCCAAAAAAATCAGAAAATATTGGAGTAATAAGAAAAACAGAAAACAAATGTAAACAAAAATATTGGCAAAAATGAAAAAGAAAATTGTAAAATGGAAAGACTAAAAATGGCAAAAAAACGATGTAAAAAACGCAAAAAAAGAAGAAAAAACAAAGAAAAAAAAGAACAACCAAAAAACCAGAAAAATTGTAACGATAAAAAAATTGAAAAAAAAATGAAAAAAATCGAATGAATTAAAAAAAAATCGCAACAAAACGGCAAAAAAATCGCAAATAAATAGAGGAATAAGAAAAAAATGAGAAAACAGACGAAAGAAATAGAAAAAAAAAACAGAACAATGGCAAAAAATGGGGAAAAATTCGAAAAAAAAAAAAAAAAAAAAAAAAAAAAAAAAAAAAAAAAAAAAAAAAAAAAAAAAAAAAAAAAAAAAAAAACGACAAAAAAAAACGAAAAATCAGAAAAATAAGAAAAAGACGAGAAAAATTTTAACAACCCAAAAAACCTGCTTTGTGTATAAAAATTTGTGTAGAAAAGTGTGTTTTGCATAGTGGTTGTAGAAAAATGCATTTTCCAATTGCATCACTACCTGCACCATTATAGGAACGACTGGAAACTCGGAAAAATCGCTCGGAAATTGTTACTTGGGGGTTTTCAGGCCCGCCGAACTCGATTCTGGCATTAGAATTACACGGTGGTGGCTCTGCGGGGGTGGTTAATTGGGGGAGAAATTGCAGTGTGCATGGAAATCGCTCCAAACTCGTTACTCAGAGGTTTCGGGGATGACGAATTCAATTCTGGTATTAGAATTAACGGGGGGCGGCTCTGCGGGGGTGGTTAATTGGGGGAGAAATTGCAGCGTTCATGGAAATCGCTCCAAACTCGGGGATTTTCGGAGATGGCGAATTCAATCCCGACATTGGAATTGCCCGGGGGCGGCTCTACGGGGGTATCCGGGGGTCATTCTGGGGGGAAATTGCATAGTCCATGGGAAGAGAAGTTGAAGAACGGGAAGAAGACGAAGAAGAGTTTGAATAAGATGTTTAGTATTTTAGTTAAAAATTGAAGTTTATAATAAATAATTCCAGATTAATAAAGATTCCTATCTGTTCACCTTCTCCTTTACCATTGGTGGATGCTGCCACCCCCTCCCCCCCAATCACCCCCAGACAACCTCACGGAGGGGCCCCGAGAAATCTAATGCCAGAATTGAATTCAGCTTCCCCGAAAACCCCCGAGTGACGGGTCTGGAGCGCTTCACATGGACTATGCAATTTCCCCCCCAGAATATCCCCCGGATACCCCGCAGAGCCGCCCTCGTGCTCCCTTGGGCAATTCCAATGTCGGGATTGAATTCGGCATCTCCGAAAACCCTCGAGTAACGAGTTTGGAGCGATTTCCATGCACGCTGCAATTTCTCCCCCAATTAACCACCCCAGCACCCCCCGCAGAGCCGCCCCCGGGTAATTCTAATGCCAGAATCGAGTTCGGCGGGCCTGAAAACCCCCCGAGTAACAATTTCCGAGCGATTTTTCCGAGTTTCCAGTCGTTCCTATAATGGTGCAAGTAGTGATGCAATTGGAAAATGCATTTTCCGGCATAGAAGGCATTTTTCCAAAAACGGATTAACCAGAGCATGTAGCCTCGTTTTCCGGAGCGTCCGACTTGCATCCCAAGTGAAGCAGGTAGATTTTTTACCATCCGAGTTGCATCCCTCGACCATCCGAGTTGCATCCCATTGACCAGTTTAATTTTAGCAGTAAAAATAATATATTTTGTGATAATAACCGACAGCGTTGTCAGGTTTAATTAATACTAAATATTGAAATATCGAAATAAATATTCATGACTGCAAACTGCATCAAAATAGTAATTCTTGGTAATAAAAAATTCCTGTGTATGTATAGTAAAAAATCGTCAAGAGACAATATAAAATGGTAAAAAATAAAAATTATGTTAAGAATTTGTTTAATAATTAAAATTTTAATAAAACAATACGTAAGATGTAAAAGTTATTAATTCTGAGACTGCATTATTTTTTTTAATTTCTCTGTCTGTTTTTGGGGTAACTTTTATTTGTTTTGCAAAAATCGTTAAATCCTTTTCGAAATATTTTTAACAAACCATTGAAAAACTAGTGTTTTTAGATGTACTTATACAATTTCAAGTAGATACATATATAAAAATAAATAGTGTTCACGTTATACCGAAATATAACTCCAATTTATTAAAAAAACGAGATTTTATAAAAATGAAAATTAAAGAACTAGAAGAAAATAGGATTACCAAGTTTGAGTTTGTTAAGACAGTTTTCTATAGATGGAAGTCTAAAAATAAAAACTAGAGACAAAATGGTAAAAAAAAATTTTTTTCAAATTTTATAAATATATGCGTTTTATTGGCCTGCCTAGGCAGTAAAACTGTTACTTCTATGATCGATAAATCTCACTAAAACTGACGTTTAATGTCAATCGGAGAAAAAATTATTTTTCATGTAATTAAGTGCAAACTGATTTAAATTGTATAATTCATAAATACCTTAAAATTACAGTCAAGAATTTTAGCACAAAGTGGCAACGTTGCTACGGAGTTTACATTTAATAATCGGCAAATACCTTTTTTCGAGGAGGATGCAACTCGGATGGTACCTTTTTATGGTCAGGTAAAAATTACATTTTTGGTATGGAACTCGGATGTAGCCTCGTTTTCTGTGACCTTCCTGAACACAATGCAGAAAACCGCATCTCGATATCTGCTTCACCTCCAAATTCATTTAATTTTCTCTATCTGCTCTGGACTATTATAAGGAATTGGTTTTAAGTAATAAGGGAGGAGTTACATATGGGAAATAAAAGGAGAAAAAGGTAGAGTGGGGGACATGAAATGTAAATTAAATAATTAAAATTGTGTTATTATATTATAATATTTTTGACTAACCTGGTAGAAAACGAAACGGTTTGAAGGGATATTAAAAGCATATGAGACATTATACGAGAGCTGTTACATTATTCCTGTTATACCGTACTGACCAGATGTTACCGTATCGTGTTGTTTGTTACATAAAAAAACCGGCACTAACCCGTTTAATAAAATATATAAGTAAAATTATTGCTTACACCAAAACAAAAAATATTAAATTTTAGATAATATATTCAAACCCTGTAACATCAATATATTCTATATTTACAGGTGTTACTGATAGCTGCAAAATAATTAATTTTATTGTAATTATAATTAATAATTTGGTTCCACCGCCCGGAAGTTGGCACCCCAATTGCCGGAACCCTTTGATTTTTTCGGAGTTCTGGACTCGTCTCGAAGAGTTCTAGACTTCTCGAGGGGTTGCAGATAGAGTTCTGCAATTTTTTTGCGGAATTTTTAAAAAACAAATTTTGGGGCGCTAACTTCATGCCACCCCTTTTGTGAGAAAAAAAGTTCTGGGTGAATAGATATCTCAGAAATAAAGAGTTCCAGAGTTCTCGGTAGGTTTTGCAAAGATTTCTTGGAATTTTCGGAAATTATAAAAAAAAATAAATTTTGGGGTGCTAACTTCATGCAGCACCCTTTTTTATTTACTAGGTAGTTTTAGTCACTTAGGGCTAGTTTTAAATACAGCACCCCTGAGTTGTGACTCGAAAAAATACTGAAAATTATGAAAATGGATATTTTCAAGAGGTGCTACAAAGTTCCGTTTTTTGTCGCAAATTTTTCGCCAGAATATTCAATTTTTTATTTACTGGGTAGTTTTAGTCACTTTGGGCTGGTTTTAAATACAGCATCCCTGAGTTCTGACCCGAAAAAATATGAAAAAATAAGAAAAACGGAAAAAAAGAAAAAAACAGGAAAAACTGATAAAAAACCGGAAAAACATGAAAAAATATAGAAAAATACGGAAAAATGAGAAAAATAGGAAAAAGAATGGAAAATAAAATAAGTAAAGACAAAAACTCGAAAATGGGGAAAGTAGATAAAAATATGTAAAAATAGGAGAAAATAGAAAAAAATAGGAAAAAGTAGTAAAAAGTAGGAAAAAATTTTAGAAAATAGAAAAAATATGGAAAAATATTAAAAAATGGAAAAAAATTGAAAAAATAGAAAAAGATAGTGGAAAATGGGAAAAAATTGAAAAATATTGAAATAAAAATTGAAAATAATAGGGGAAAATAGGAAAAAAAACTACCCCTTGAAAATATCCATTTTCATAATTTTCAGTATGTTTTGAGTCAGTTGTTTTTAAAACCAGCCCAAAGTGATCAAAACTATCCAATAAATTAAAAAGGGTGCGCCATGAAGTTAGCACCCCAAAATTAATTTTTTTTTACAATTTCCGAAAATTCCTAGAACTCGTTACAAAACCCACCGAAAACTCTAGAACTGTTTATTTCTGAGATATTTATTCACCCAGAACTCTTTTTTCTCACAAAAGGTGTGCGGCATGAAGTTAGCACCCCAAAATTTGTTTTTTAAAAATTCCGCAAAAAAAAATTACAGAACTCTATCTGCACCCCCTCGAGAACTCTGGAACTCTTCGAGACGAGTCCAGAACTGCGAAAAAATCGAAGGGTTCCGGCAATTGGGGTGCCAACTTCCGGGCGGTTTTGGTTCCGTATGTTTGGCATGGCGTACAAGACGGACAATTGAAGTAGAGCCTGTAGTAGTTCTGCGTATACCAGTATAAACTGTACTTAGTGCGTTGCTAAGCACTCTAAAAATTTTTGTGCTCAGGAGCGCAGTGCTTACGAGCACTTTTTAAAATCAGTGCTTAGTTCTCAAAAACACTTTACCAAAGAGCTTAGTGCTCAGAGCTGGTAAAAAGTGCTCGCGAGCACTTCAAAAGGCTGGCGAGCACTCGAAAAGGCTTCCGAGCACTCCCAAAAGGCTCGCGGGCACTCAAAAATTCACGCGAGCACTCCAAAATTATCGCGAGTATTAAGCCCTTCCATGATTATTTTTTAATATTAGTAGAATATGGAAAAAAAATATTTACTATTTTGACTATTTAGAAAAAATCGATATTATGACAAAAACAAGTCAGAAACGCCTGCGCATTAGCAGGCAAGTGACGACTTCTAAACAAAAATGCGATTATCTCATGAACCGTATAAGATAACTAAAATCTGTTTACAAATATCGATTCAGCGTTAAATTTCACGTTTTAAAACCGGCAGTATCGCTTCCGGTTCCGGTGTGTAAAATCAGTTTTGAAACCGGAAGTCAGAAAAATCTGAAAATCTGTTTGGGAGTATGCTGAGTTTATTACCGTTGACCGCTTGTCTCTATCTCTTTTCGTTTTTTTGTTTTAAATGCGGGCAGACGGATAGACAGACAGACGGACAGACAGACAGAGCCGTATTATAAGACTTCTCCTTTAGGGTTTAGAAGTCTAAAAATATTACATATACATATCGTGAAATAATTCTTAAAAAAATCGGCTGTGTCACCCCATAACTTTCCCGGCTCTTCTGTGGAGAATAGGATTATTTTAATTAAAAAATACAAAACTCCTGAATGAAAAAGGAAAATGCTGTAAAAATGAAGTAAATTGCTGAAAAAAAATTGGTAAATATTGCAAAAATGCGCAAAAATGAATTAAAATGAAAAACGACAAAAGTTATTAAAAATGGTAACAACTAATAAGCTAATGAATTATTTCCAAAAAATTGTTAGAAATGATAAAGAATTGCTAAATTTCAACAAAAATTAAAAATATAATAAAAAAAAGAGTGAAAATAGGCAAAAATCAAAAATACGATAAAAATCTTAATACAATTTGTAAGAATTGGAATTAAGAGGCAACGATGCAGAAAAAGACAAAGAGCAAAAAACGTACCTATCAAAAGGAAAAAACTTAAAATCAAGCAAAAAAGAAAAAGAGGCCTAACAAAGGCAAAAAAAGGGTAAGAGAAAAATCAAGAAAAAGTCAAAAAAAAAAACTAAATAAGACTAAGTAAAGGAAAAAAATTAAAAAACGCCAAAAAAGGCAAAAAAGGTCAGAAAAGAACAAAAAAGTCCAAAAAAATTAAAAACTATTAAAAAAGTTTAAAAATGCAAATAAAAGGCAAAAAAAGCTTAGTGCTTGGTACTCGTAAAAGGTGCTCGCGAGCACTTCAAAATGCTGACGAGCACTCAAAAAGGCACGCGAGCACTCCAAAAATATCGCGAGTACAAAGCCCTTTCGTTAACATTTTTATGGTTTCAATCAAAATAGATATTTCCATCGATATCTCGATTTTTTTTTTGCTCGTTCACTATACTTTTCCTTTGATGGAACCGGGAAAGTAAAACGTTTTATTAAGTAGCGAAACAAAACGAAGGTACTTATCGACTTTACAATATCCGTCCGTCTGTCTGTCTGTCATAGCGATAACTTGAGAACGGTTTAAAATTTTGGAACTCTGCTTTCGGTAAGCTTGTTACCTTAGCTTGCCCACCTATTTTTGTCAGTGGCCTAAGTCAACTCTACAACCGCTTGTCTGTCCGTTTGTTCATGGCTGAGCTACTTGGATACTGTTAGCTTGCTGCGTTTCATAAGACATTAATTTAGTTCGCGCGCCAATATTTAGAAACCGGTTGCGGTTACGTGTATTTTTTACAATTTTTGTATGTATTCAAAAATAATAAATTGCTTTGTTTTTATATTTAAAAATATTACATGGTGTAAAAACATATGATGTTTTTATTACTGCGTCCCGAAAAATTCACTTTAACAATAAACACAAGAACTATACGCAACACGAAATTTATGGACATTTTAGTATTTTAAACAGACGTAATCAAAATGACATTTTTCATTAACTATTGAAGAAGTATTTTGAAGCATAACAAAAGTGAACTGCAAAAAAATAAAAAAAGAAATATAACATATCATCTAATTGTGCTTTTGTCAGGCGAGAGTCAAATTTTAAGTAAAAAATTCATTTTATTATACATTTTTATTGAAATTAAATTTTTTAGGATTTTTCTTCCTATTTTTGTTTAACCTTTCCCATCTTTTTCTATCTGTTTTTTTTTATTTTTTCCAATTTTTGCCGAATTTTTATGATTTTTTTCGATTTTAATTTGTTTTTTTTTTAATTTTTTTCGATTTTTTCTAATTTACACGCGTTTTTGGACTGATATCCCTTTTCTCCATTTGTTCCAGATTTTTTTTTTTTTTTTGGTTTTGTACGATTTTTTACGATTTTCATGAAGTTTTAAGATTATTTAGCATTATTTTCGAAATTTTACGACTTTTTACCAGTTTTATACGATTATTTTACAGTTTTTACGATTTTTTACGGTTCTTGACGATTTTTTACGATTTCACCCTCGGAATTAAAAGATGCGCTTTAGTCCCTTGGTATATAATATACTATTAAAATTTTTGTTATTGCTTCCTATATTCCAATTCTAGGCACTGTTGTTGGATTTACTCCATTTTTATAAATAAGCCAAGAGACACTTCCACATCAATAATTTAAATACAGGGTGTCCCAGTTGAAACTGACACATTTTAAGCGTAATTATTGACTAAACGAAATAAGATAGAAATGTGCGGTTTTCACCAATGAGTTTCAAATTTCAAAAAGTTTTTTCCCAATCATATTAAAAAAAATTCCCAGTTATACAGGGCGAGTTAAAAAAATTACTCATTTTCAACTAAACATTACTTGACTTATTTAAATGGAACACCCTGTATATTTTTACACCATTCGAAATCTGAGTTCTTTAGCTATTTAAAAATGTTAACATGTGTAATTTAATTGTCACAAATAAATGAGATATGCGAGTTTTTGTGAGTGCGTGCATTCTCTTTATTTTCAATATCACCACTACGAGAAATTTTAAACTGAAAGGAGATTAAACAAGTGTGCTGTGAAAATCACGTGTTTATGAAGTTATCTGTCAAATGAGTTTGTTTGACAGTAAAAATTAAACAATCTTTCTTCTCTCTTGAAAAAACAATTAATGGTGTCGTATATACAGATATGCTAGAAAACTTTTTTTACCAACAACTGCAACAAGAAGGTATCATTGAGGAGGTACATTTTCAGCAGGACGGTGCACCTTGTCATTTTTCTTTAGTAGCAAGAGAATCTGTGAGTAGGGTATTTGGGATGAAATGGATAGGAAGAGATGGACCGATCGGATGGGCGCCTAATTCTCCGGATTTGACTGTACCTGATCTTTTTGTGTGGGGTTATGTTAAGGATAGGTGTTATAACCCTATTCCTCAAAACATCCATGAGTTAAAAACTAACATCAGAAATGTTATTGATGGAATTCCACAAGAAATGCTACAAAATTCTTTTTTGAACTTACAAGTTAGATTTGAAAGGTATATAGAAGAAGAAGGACGTCATATTCAACAATTTCTATAAAATTTAGTTGCCATTATTATTTTTTCTTAATTAACGCCATAATGTTTAAGTTAGCAATACATACAATTTTTTTTTAAAGCTGTACTTATTATTTCAGTGTATTTATAATGACAAAAAAATTAAAAAAGCAGAAAAAGCTAGTGGTGATATTGAAAATAATGAGAATGCACGCACTCACAAAAACTCGCCTATCTTATTTATTTGTGAGAATTAAATGACACATGTTAATATTTTTAAAAAGCTAAAGAACGCAGCTTTCGAATGGTGTAAAAATATACAGGGTGTTCCATTTAAATAAGTCAAGTAATGTTTAGTTGAAAATGGGCAATTTTTTTAACTCGCCCTGTATAACTGGGAAATTTTTTTAATATGATTGGGAAAAAACTTTTTGAAATTAGAAACTCATTGCTGAAAACCGCACATTTCTATCTTATTTCGTTTAGTCAATAATTACGCTTAAAATGTGTCAGTTTCAACTGGGACACCCTGTATTCAAAAAGTGCTTAGTGTTTAGTGTTCGTGAATTTAAAGCACTTTTTTTGAGTGCTTGGTGCTCGCGTGAGCACTTTTTGTCAGTGCTCGTCACAGCTCTGATAAAGAGTACACTTAGAACGTTAAGCTCAAAGTATTCTCATTTTTCATTAATTTTATTCAAAAAGATTTATAAATATTTACAGAGAAAACGAAATAGGACCGTACTTGGAAAAAATCCCAAAGTACAGTTCATTGTCAAAACCAAAATTCTACATGATTGGATAGAAAAAAAATGGGGATTTCAAAAATAAAATAAAAAGTACAGGTCCGTATTTAAAAAAATAGTTGAGAATGGCCCTTCAAACATGAAATGTTTTAAAAAATTAGTTACCCTATATTCAATAAAAAAAAGTTTAGTTCTATCTTAAAAAATTAATTAAATAAAACGAAAATCGGGTTTTCCCAAACGGGACCTGATATTTCAATTTTGAAAAAGAAAACAATTCCTCTTGAAAATACACATCTTTTTACCCATTTAACCGATATTGCACCTCTGTATACGCAAATTAAATACGATCCACACTGTATATCCCCCACAACTCCTAATTAAAACAACAAACTATATTAAAGCCTAAAACAACCCTTTATTTTAATTATCATTTATTTAGCCTTCCAATCGACAATCCTTGCTACGCTCCTGTCTATGAAAACGTTGCATAAACTTAAACCCTTGATTACATTTGCATCGAATTTTTTGCTACTCTGCTACTTTCAAAGAAACTATTATGGAAGTGTAGAGAGACAAAATAGCATCGACAGCTGCGGTACCTGTTTGAGCTCGAGCTCGAGCTCTTTCAACAAGCAAGCACTAATGAGAGAAAATCGACTCTGCAGGGTGCGACACACTGTGCCGTCATTTCCAGCTTTTTAAAGGCAAACGATATCAGCGATGTCACCGCCAATTTGGTTACCGCCGCCAACACCGACGACCTCTAATGGTTATAGCTCTGAATGTTGCTACGGAAGGGTGGAAGTGAATTGCTGCTATTGCTTAAAAACTTGTTTGCACGGAGAAAAAAAATCTTTTTAATTTAGTTCTAAACTCTAAATTTTCTTTTTACCGGATTTTATTTAATCTTTGTAATCTGATAATTGAATTTTTAAAACAGAATTTCCAAATTCCTTAAAAATATTCATCTGTTTATATAAAAGATAATAAATCACAATGATATATGACCAATTCAGCTCGAAACAAAAATTTATCCCTTATCATTTTATTCGTTTACATAAAAGAAAAGCCGTAGATTTTACGTCGTCGCTTTATTGAATTAAAAAATAATAGTCCTAATCAGTCTTAATCAAAGCTGAAAGTTTTCCCTACTGCTATCACGGCGCGCTGCAGATAAAAGCAATTTATTACCCCTTTTATTCGATTTCGAAAAGCATTTACCCAAGATTTTCAAAGTCCCAACAGACACGAAAGAAAACAAATCACTGTGAAAAATGTTATTTTAAATGTACATAGTTATTGTTTAAACGTTAATAAACATATAAATCTTGAGTTGGTAATTTATTTCTTAATAAGCCGGTAAAATTACCGCGAAACTAGTTAATTGCTTCATCGTATTCCTAACTCTGATATTTATTTTTCTACGTATTTGTTGTAACTTTTTGAGTTTGTAATTTATTTTTTAATAAACCGGTAAAATTACCGAATAACTCTAGTATTTATTTTTCTACGTATTTCTTGTAAATTTTTTTGTCTGTAATTTATTTTTAATAAGTCGGTAAAATTACCGCGAAACTAGTTAATTGCTTCATCGTATTCCTAACTCTGGTATTTATTTTTCTTGTTAATTTTTGCGTTTGTAATTTATTTTTTAATAAGTCAGTAAAATTACCGCGAAACTAGTTAATTGCTTCATTGTATTCCTAACTCTAGTATTTATTTTTTTACGTATTTTATGTATTGAATTTGGAATTTATTTTTTAATAAGCCGGTAAAATTACCGCGAAACTAGTTAAACTATTCCGGGGTAAGTGAAACCGCAAAATTCAATAGTTCCTCTTTGAATTGACCTTATCAGAAAACGTGTCGTTTAATCTTGTTCATATTTAACCCATCTACTATACAGACGTTGCTTTAAGGATGTACCAATATGAATTTTTGTTCTGCAATTTGTTTTTATGTTTAAAGTGCCTCGGTTCCACTGGCCACCTTAGTATGGGGTAAGTGTAACCTATGACAAATTCTTTATAGCGTAATAAAATTTACCTAGGGAAGTGTAAATAGTCTTGTTTGTGCAGCAAAATAGAAAGTCTACAGGGTTCCGACCGTCACTATAGGGAATTCAACGTGTTAGAGAGAGAGGTACAGGAAATTCAGGGTGTCAGAAATAGAGAGCGCTGTGGGTAGTGCTGTCAGACCTGACGCATCTGACTGACCTGAAGACCGGTTGCATAGTACTTCAGGTCTGTTTTTTTTTTGTATTACAACTATTATCCTGAGTTGTGGAGGCGGGAATCTTTTAAAGACACTTCACGCTGGTTCAATGCGTGAAGTAGTGCAGGACTCTCCCCTGATCGCTCTGCACGCAGAGTCAGGGGCATACCTGCTAAACCCTCCTCAGTAATTTATCCGTCTTGGTTGTTTCCTTGTACCCTGCTGTAGGAGAAATTTTCCTCCTTTTCAGGGATACAGTGGGTGTTGGTTTGATCTGAAAAGTAATTGATTAGTATTTGCTTAAGATATGCTATGGTATGTAAATTGTGGGTAGCAGTGGATCCTGGGACGTCAGTGGGGTGACCAACTCATCTGATGCTTAGAGGGGGCCTCCTCTAAGAGATCTAGGAGCTCGTCCGGAAGATCTTCGGCTTCTTGTAGAACTTTTATGTTGGGTTGAGGGAGTTTCCTTTTCGGCTTCTTGGGTAGAGGTCTTTCATTCCTTCCATCTGTCCATCTTGTTCCTAACGTTTCCTGGGCGTGGGTGTTGGAGCTGGCCAATGTTCTCCTGACGTACCTTCCTTGGTGATTTTTTAGTCTGTGGACAATAGGTGTAATATTAGTGTGGTCGTATAGTTCATTGGAAGGAAACCGCCAGGGGAGGTAGGCGCATTTCCGGAGGATCCTCCTCTCCGTTGCCGTTATGGCGTGCAGAAGGTGAGGAGGAAGAGTGGATAGGTTAAGGGCTCTGTAGTCTAGGATTGGTCTGATGAAGGTTTTTGTAGGTGTGGAGAAGTGTTACGGGGTTGCATCTCCCTATTCGTCCCCCCAAGGCTCCGATGAGGGAGGCCCGTGCCCTATAACTCTGTTAAGAGTTCTGTGGACTTCGATTGACCAAATGAGGGTACGCGTGAAGCGCACTCCCAAGTAGTCAATCTCGTCCTTAGGCACGAGTCTCTCTCCCCAGAGTCTTAGGTCAACGTCACTGAGAGATTGGCCCCGTCTATTGGATAGAGAAGGATGTCTGAAGATGATTGGTTGGGTTTTTTGGGGATTTAAGGTGACCCTCCATTTACTGCACCATTCCGAAAAATGATTCAGCATCTGTTGGGTTTTGTTGTGGAGAGCTCTTATGGTGGGTGCTGTAGCGGAGATGGACGTATCGTCCGCGTACAGTTGGATGTCCTGGCTAGGAGTTGGGGGGAGGGGGATGTCGTGCTTGTATATGACATACAGCACGGGGGCCAACACTGAACCTTGGGGGACTCTTGCTTGAGGAGTGAAGCGATCTGCTTTATGGGAGCCAACTTTAACTATAATGGAGCGATGGGAGAGATAGGAATGGATAAGTTTGGTGAATTGGGGAGGGATGCCAATGCCAGCAAGCTTTCGAACAAGTCCAGTGTGCCAGACCTGATCGAAAGCCTTCTGGACATCAAAGAAGACTGACGACGCACAGTGATCAAGGTTTAAAGATTTGGAGGTGAGGGAGTGGAGTCTCACTAGTGCATCTTGGGTGGAATGCTCAGACCTAAATCCATGTTGGAATTGGGGGATCGTTCCCCTTTAATCCAGGAAACCCCAGATACGATCCTTGAGAAGATTATCAAAGACCTTACCTAGAACATTCGTCAGGGATATAGGTCTGTGGGAGTTAGGAGAGGTGGGGACCTTGTTGGGCTTGGGGATGAGGATGGTGTGGGAAGTTTTCCAGTTAGAAGGAAAAAGGAGCGCTGAAGGCAGGAGTTAAAAAGGAGGGTGAGAATAGGGAGGATGGTGGCAGGGAGGTTTTTCAAGGCCTGACGTTTGATGAGATCAGGCCCCGGGGCTGAGTTTTTTCCCTTCTGACACGCCGAGGCAACGTCTTCTGGGGTGAAGGGGGCGAATAAGGGGTCAGGGATTGCGGGAGCAGGAGGATTGGGAGTGGAAATGACATTGTGGAGTAGGAGATTGGTTTCTTTTAGGAATTTCTGGTTAAAGTTGGGATTGACTGGGTTAGTCATGGTTTCTTGGAGGTGGCCTTTGAAGACAGTGGCCTTATGTTCAGGAGTGTGGTGGACTTGCCCATCTACCAGTAGATGGATCCGTCCCTATGGTCAAGGTCAGAAGTGACCTCAACCCACTTATCTTGACGATAAGTGTTAATCTGCAGCCTGACTAAGGCATTCAGCCGATTCCACTCGGTTTTAAGGACGGGATCCCTGTTTCTCACAAATTGGCGGTAGATTTCCGCCGAATATTGGACAGTATGTCCGGGGGGAGTGGTTTTTGTCCAGTGTTGATGGTGATCGTTGGGACAGCAACATCAAGGGACTGGTCCGTCAGATGCGTCAGTTTTTATAGTACCACCAGAGGATGCTGATGGAGCAGTGGGATCTGACCGACCTGAAGTACTACGCAACCGGTCTTCAGGTCCCTCAGATGCGTCAGGTCTCTTCTGACACGCTGAATTTCCTATGGTTAACTAACACGTTAAATTCCCTGTAGTGGCGGTCAGAATCCTGTAGACTTTCTACAGCGAGAATGTAAAAATTCTGGACCTATATATTCTGCGTCACATTTCAAATATAGCGCCGTTTTCCGCATTGAATTTGGATCAATAGTAACAAAGTTTGACTATAATGCCCTTTAGACTTTGCTTCTGTTCATGATTTTTGTTTACGTATTTATTCTACGTTACAATGCTTGCATAATTTTTTTCTGATTTTTTTTAAGTTAATATGCTTATTACCCCAGTGCTCTTACTTTTGAATATTTATTTTATGTGTGACGTTTTAAGGAAGCTGAGAAAACAGTATCCTGTAATTACTTTTAAATCCATGAATTCTCTATGCCTGTGAAGATGGCGCTGTAATCGACATTATTTATTCAACTGTACATCAGAGAAAACTGTTGGCTGGCTACCTTAAGTCGTCACAGATTTAAAATTTTTTTTTTAATTATAGGGCGAATATATCTTTTAAAAAAAAATAAAAAATACGGGTTAAATATTTATTGGTTAGGTTTCTAATGCCCCATTTACCTAAAATCATACAAGCACCCCATTATAATAAAATGCCGTTTGTCCCGTTTAAATATATCTACTAATAACGGAGATACCCCTTCGTACTTTCTCCCGTCTCCGCGACACCCGCAAAGGTCTATGATTGTCGTGTTCTCTTAGTTCTAACCTCAACCAACGTCTGAAGACCGTCCCGATTCAACGTTTACTTCTTGAGATCACCCTTTCGCAACCCTCCTCGGTTATTTGTCCTGGTGTTGCCCTTGTACCCTGCTGTGGGAGTGATTTCCTCCATTTCAAGGATACTTGGTAGGATTTTGTGCTGGAAAGGACAAAAATATTAGGAAAAACTATGATATTTGATTGTAGATATTTTATGGATACTTACAACTCATCTGATGCCTAAAAGTGCATCCTCAAGGAGATCTAAGAGTTTTTCCAGAAGATCCTTCGCTTCATTTGGTTTCCTTAGATTCGACTGGGGGAATTTCTTCTTTGGTCGTTTGGAGAAGGCTCTTCTGTTCCTTTTATCTATCCACTTCGTCCGTAATGTGTTCTGGGTGCGGGTGTTGGAGCTGTCCAATCTTCTCCTGACGTGTCTTCCCTGCAGTATTTTTAACCTGGAAACAATAGTTGGGATATTAGTTTGGTTGTATATTTGATTTGAAGGGAATCTCCAGGGGAGGTAGTAACATTTTCTAAGCATCCTCTCTGTAACCGATTATGGGACGGATGTAGGATTTGTAAGTATTACATCTACCAATTCGACCACCTAGTGCTCCGATGAGAGCTGTACGTTTCCTAACTGTCAAGAAAGAGTTCTTTGGACTTCGGTCGTCCAATTAAGGGTACGCGTGAAGCACACTCCCAAGTAGGTGACCTTTTCCAAGGGAACGAGTCTCTCTCCTCATTGAGAGATTGGTTTGCTTTTCGGATGTAATTAGGATGTTTGAAGATGTTTGTTTTTTTGGGAGATTAGTGTAATCCTCCCGGTAGCAGAGATTTGGGTATCATCAGCGTAAAGCTGGAGGTCTTGGCTAGGTGAGGGAGGTTGAGGGATATCGTGCGTACAACACGGGGGCAAGCACTGAGCCTTAGGGAACTTCTGCAAGAGGACTGAAGGGATCTGGCAAGGAGTTTCAGACTTTGACCCTGATGGAACGGTTTCTGAGGTAGAAATGGGTGAGCTTTATTAGTGGGATACCGAGTCCGATGTTAGAAAGCTTCCAGACCTGATCGAAAGCTTTTTAGGACCCGATTCTCGATTTGCTGGAATTATTTCCCACGCACTTCTCCCAGGACATTACTGTTTACTATTCACCATCAATCTAGAAATTCATTTTCCTATAGGAAGTGTGATTGTACGTATGTCTGTTATTATTTACATATATTTTACAAATTGACTAATAACACTCAAGAGATTTTAAGGTTTTTAATCCTTTAATGTTGAGAACACTGCATTCAATAAAACAAATTTAACCTCTAAAAACAGTTGTCATTATATTTGTATTAGAGAAAAATTGAGTCAGAATTTGGAAACAATTATTGTAAGGTTAAATTAATTAATGGCTGAATTAAAAAAGAACAGCCACATTAGATTTACTAACTGCCCTTGGTTTTAATATTTGGTATTCTGGATCTATCTTGGAATATACATTCCCATGGGAACTACTTTTGGACGTATGTGTAATCTTAACAACATGAAGTTTATAAACGGACCAATGGCAATTAAGAGATATTTAGATTTTTACCTCTCGCCCTTCAGATAAGAGAGGTATAGGAATCATGCTAAAAATTGGGTAGTGAGTTTTCAATGGATAAACACGTTTTAGGGTCCCTAGAATACGATTTTAATATTTTCGCGATGATGTCTGTGTGTGTGTGTGTGTTAGTGTGTGTGTGTGTGTTAGTGTGTGTGTGTGTGTTAGTGTGTGTGTGTGTGTGTGTGTGTGTGTGTGTGTGTGTGTGTGTGTGTTAGTGTGTGTGTTTGGATGGATGTTGTAGTAACGATAACTCAAAAACTACTGAATGAAAAAATTTGAAATTTTGCATACACGATTCTTATACCCTAGATTAGATCTGATTAGATTTTGGTGTCAATCGGACAACCGGAAGAGGCACTTGCTATGGGTGATGACGCCATTATTATACAAAACGGCAATAAAGTTTTACACATATATTTTGTATACCCTATAGTTTATTTTCATCCCATTAAAATTTTAGAAACTTTTGCCATTGTTGCCAGATTTACAAAAAAGTAAATTTTTTTCATACTTTTTTGTGCCACCGTGTAAATTTTTGATTCAAACATGGCGAGAGGTCATGTGGTGGCCACATCAGATTTTTTATATATGTTAAGGATTGTTTTCAATGACGCATGTTAAGGTGTGTTTGTATGAATAAATTGATAATGTCAAAAATTGTATTTTGCTTGGGGATGTTTAACGTCCCTAAGCATGATTTTTGACTATAATAAAAAAATTACAGATGATCGAATCGTGATTAAATGGCGGAAAAAATGTATTATACGATTATATTTTTGGGGTGAACCCAAACGTTGTAGACTGCATTTAACGGTAAAAGCGGTATTCCAGCATCTCTTCCTCTTGAAAAGTAATTATTCAACTTCAAAATTAAACTTTGATTTTTCTCATTATACCGGGAAGGCATTTATTTAATAATGAAAAATTAATTGAACTGTCAAAAGTAATAAACAATATTTACGTCGACATAAGTTAAGAAATACGTTAATGACATCATAATTCTGTCTCATCCATTTCATGATTAAGAAATAAAGTTGGACGTAACGGCAGAGGATGGTTAAACAAACTCTACTAACGAACTGGGTATTAATTGTATGGTAATATTTTCTGTTAATATGTGTACAGTCTATTACGCCAAGAATTCCTGGAATACCATATATTTTATAAAATCTACAAAGATATTTTTGAGTTAAATTTCAAATAGTATACGTAAATAGTTGAAAAATTAATATTTGTGCACATGACATACCTATTTTTTTCGCATTTTTGATAAGTCTTCCACTTGCATAGGAAAATTCACTTCCATTATAGATCTGCTCACAGCAGTGGCGGCTCGTGAACTTTTTGAGAGAGGAGGCTGGACATAAAACGTTTTTAGAAAAATATACTCTTCAGCCAATTAATTTAACCTTTGCCCAGCGGCAGTACCAGCAACCTTAGTGACAGAATAAATTTATTGTTGCCCAGCAAGAACTAACGTGGTATAGTTTCTCTTGCCAAAATTTTTTTTTTTCATTTTTTTTTTATTTTTTAATATATTTCCTTTTTTTTAGTAATTTTTCATGTTGTTTTTTTTTGTTAATTTTATTAACTTTTTTTTATATATTAATGTAATTTTATGGTCTTTAGTTGCGAAAAATGATCAATAATATTATCATAAAATATATCATTTTTTTTAATAGATATTAAACCAACATTGTATAAACGATTTTAATTCGTTTGAGAATAGAAAATGATCCCTCCATCCACGTGACAGGAATGATTGGTGACCCACACAACCAACATGTGTCGGGTACCACCGTCCGTGTACTGAACTGAAAAAAAATAGAGAGATGTTCGATACATATCGATACTGTAGAGTATCGATACTTTGATTGTCGATACTCGATATTTTGTATCGATACTTCTAGCTCTATCGATACAGGGTATCGATACACAAATACGTAATATCGTATCGAAAATTAAAACAGCTGTTCTTGTTCTTATGCACTATTGTCATGAAATATGTAATGTTGGTAGTTGATAATAAATTTCTTGGCTAACGAGAAACCATTAGATTTAAATTAAACAGATTTCTGTAGTGTTGACATTTTTCATTGGAAGATTCAAATCCAAAATGAAACTCAGTCTCCCAAGGCTATTTTATTGCGCTGTGGCTATCCGTAAGGTAAGCCAGACGAATATTATTTGAAAGACAATGACGTCATAGTTGCCGGACAGCCATTAGTTAACTTGAAAATTTGATTATTTATCATTGTGAGGAGTATGGTCCAATGTTACCGTGTATGCTTTACACATGAAAGTTCCTGGTTTGATTCCCGAGGAAATATTTTTTTTAATTTTTTTCTTTTAAAACACATGGTAGATTTAGATAGTCAAGACTTCTTTTAATAAAATAATATTCGTCTGTCTTGCCTTTCAAATAATATTCGTCTGGCTTATCTTACGGGTAGCCACAGCGATTTTATTGCTTACGAAAAATTATCGAGATTTTTTTTTGTTTTATATATGCATCTCTTTATATCTCAATTTTTTTTAGGCTGGCTGAGTTTTGAGATCATTGATCAACATTCAGTCAATATTTAGTTAGGTACGCATTAAATACACTCATTCATAAGTTTTTTTGTAAACTAAAAAATATACTCTGTAAATAAAATCATTCATAAAACAAATCATTTATATTTTAGAGACAGAACTGTTTAGTAGTATGCAGTGGTAGTGTAATATAATATAAAATATAAATATTTCCCAATGTTTCACATTTTGTATCGAAAATATGATTGGTGTCGTATGGTAACAGATCTAAATCAAAACCCAATATTTTCATTCATTCGATATTTTAAGTATCGATACCGATATTGTATCGTATCGATATAGAACATTCGATACGAATCGATACTGAGTATCGATAGTTTTTAGAGTATCGAACATCTCTAAAAGGCAGGCGACACTGGCGACAGCGGACAGCACAGTAAAATGATTATTTTACTGTGACGACAAGCGAGAGCACAGTAAAATGATTATATACAGTATTTGCACTAAGCGACTTTCCCCGGTTCTAATTTTTAATTGACTCGTCGACGTTTGGTATGTGTGCGCAGAAACCTAAAAGCATTTAAAGCTTTGTTGTCGTGATATTTACAGTGTTGTCATTGTCCACTAAATTTTAATGCAGGTTCTTTGATTCGAGGAAAAAAATTAGAATTAAATACTAATAGGTATGAGGAAACCGTAAAATAGTAGATTCTGTAACAAGGTTAGAATGAAAAATTCGAAACGAGTGGAAAATTCCGAACGCGAGCGAATGCGAGTGTGAGGAACCACGAGTGTCGAATTTTTTCATTCTAACCGAGTAACAGACTATATTTTCTCCACGATCAAAAAGTATAAATCAAAATTAAATTAAATCTGAACACAAGTTATTTGTTGACATATTTGTATTACATTGTATGAATATTTATAGTGTTGTGGTACACTTACCGAAATTAAAATCTGGTGCATTGGTGTTTTTTCATAATTTACAATTTCAGATATTATTAAATTCTATATCTACTTCACTTGATTTTTCACTCATTATTTTGTTTAAATTAAAACTTGTTTGAAAATAATTATTACCGTCACCATTTTATATCTGACAGTGACACTTTTGAAGTCCACGGCAATCGATATTGTTTAATTCGATTACAGAAAATCCATTCTTTACCTTGATAAAGAATGAAAATACATGCAAAATGCATAAGAGGCAAGTAATATAGAATAAATATTCAGACTCTAGAGTGTGAATGTTTACATTCTATTATTAAAAATGATTTCAGAATTCATACATTCATTAATGGTCGTGGAGAAATATATATTATTAAATTTTATGCAATTATTCCGAAATTATCCTAAATATACGCCTGCTAACAACATTACAAAAGAATCACAACTCTCCTGAAATTATCCGTAATTCAGATAATTATCCTACATTTGGCCACTATGCTTTTCTGGTAGGTTGTAAAAACGAACGAATTGAACACCACGGAAATCAAAGTGCCGACAGCGGAGTGCAAATACTATATAACCCAATTATAGGATAAGGTAATACAATACTTGCAATGAGACAAAAAAAATAATAAAGAAATAAAGAAGAAATAGACGGTAATGAGTGCAACCTAAAAAAACAAAAAAACTTTACAAGAAAGAAAAACAGAAAAAGGGTTACACTCATTACATCCTACTTCAACTGAACAAATATACGCTTAATAGATGCAACAGAGCAATTAAAAATGTCAAGATCAGTTTCAACTCTTGAGAAATTATCGATCATTTGATACAGAGGAGATGATTTGTAGATATTTGTTCGAAATGGTCGTTGATAGAAAGTATAATTAGACAGAGAGTTTATTCGTGGAACGTGAAAGTTCAACATTTCAGTAAGCGAAATGCAATCAACAGTGTTATTCAGAAGTTTAGATAAAAATACTATTGAGTGCATCATTCGTCTTTTTTGTAGACTGCTTGCACTAAACCGATCAAGGTAGTAAGACTGAGGAAGTCCTCTGGTGGGATAAATACCATCAATTGCAAAACATGCCGATTTAAAAAACTTACGCTGGATTCGTTCTAGCTGGGAAAAATGATTTGAATATATTGGACGACTCCAAATTATATTGGCATATTCCAATTTTGATAGAACAAAGACAGAAAAAAGAATGTTCATGGTTGAAAAGTCTCCGAAAGATCTCATATTCCTCACAATAAAACCCAATACTCGATGCGCCGAAGCCGTTGTTTTTTTTTTGTGTCCGGGACCGTTCTTTGCAACCGGATTCACTGCAGCCTCATGGGCTTATTGCGTTCTCTCCCGTCTTTTGTCTACTGCACCCAGTCCATCAACCTTGTTCCCTGTACTAGTTTGTACAGGTTCTTTAATGGCTGTTTGTAGTAGTCTTCTGGATCCATTTTTGGTTTTCCATAAATCCTTTGCCTTCTGTGATCCAGCGCCTCACAGTTGCATAGTATGTGGAGTGCATTCTCGGTCCCTTTATTGCATTGTCTGCATTTAAGGTCGCCGTTATATAGCCCCATTTTGTTTAGATGCTCTCTGGTGGGAAGGTGTCCCGTGAGGAGCCCTGTGGTAATTCGTAGTTGATTCCTACTCATTGAAAGCAGTTCTTCAGTTACGTTCTTTGTCGGTTCTTTTATAAATTTTTTCCCGTGTAGAAGTCCGGGTACATTGTCCCAGTATAATTTGTGTTTTCGCTTGATCCAGTCTTTTATATAGTTCCTAAACGTACGTTTTGGTACTCCCATCGCTGGTTCTGGACCAATTAATGGGGTGGACGACCCGCTTCTTGCGAGCTCGTCAGCCTTTTCATTTCCAGCGATACCTTTGTGACCTGGTACCCACGATAAAGTTACTTTATTGTGGGTCGCCAGTTCCCTAAGTTCTTCGCCACATTCCCATACCAGTCTAGATGTCACCTTTGGGCTTCTTATGGCCTTAAGGGCTGCTTGACTGTCTGAATAGATTATGATTCTTTTACCCTCGTGGGCTCTCATAATACTATGTCTCGCACATTCGAGTATTGCATAGACCTCTGCCTGGAATACAGAGGTATATTTTCCAAGAGAGAAACTCTCTTGGTACTTATTCTGTTCGCAGTATATACCAGCTCCAGTTCCCCCTTCGGTTTTTGACCCGTCTGTGTACCAGGTAATTCCGTTAGGGTTTGTCCTGAAATCTGTGCTTGTATTCAACTCATTCCGATTCTTAATTATTATTCTCAGATCTTTGTTGAAGCTGTATTTAGCAGTCATGTATTCTGACCTCATGCCAAGCATGTTGCCTCCCACATGATCTAGCTTAGTGTGTCCGAGTCTATGATTTCCTTCATAGAATGGTAAGTCCTCTAGCCGTAGTAGAGCCATTCTAGCCTCCCCCATTATAACGTATTGTAATGGTGGGAGGTCAAGAAGAGTTTCCAAAGCAGCTGTGGGTGTTGTTTTTATGTTCCCCGCTATTCCCAAGCAGGCAAGTCTTTGTATCTTGCCCAATTTGGAGACAGCGGTCCGTTGTTTTATCTTTGGCCACCAGACCAGAGATGCATATGTTACCATGGGCAGCACAACCATATTGTACAAACGTTAGTTTTGGATCAAAATGAACGCCAAGATCCTTTATTAATTCCGGTCGTGCTAGTGTGGCAGTATTTAGACGATAGTTAAATAGGAGTACTGAATCTTTGCGGCTGAACGACATTACATTGCATTTTTTCACGTTTAACGGTAACTTATTATTTATACACCATTCATATAAACGGCCCAAATTTTCCTGCAATTTGATGCAATCCGAAAGAGTAGATATTTCACAGAAAATCTTTAAGTCATCGCAAATAAATGATTCGGAACATTCAGATTCCAGACAATGTCATTTATAAACATTAAAAATAGTAAAGGTCCCAACACCGATCCTTGGGGTACTCCTGATGTTTGATTGTAGTATGCAGATTTGTGGCTTAAGCACTGCACGTAAAGGTTGCGATGTGTCAAATAGGATCTAAATAGATTTACTAGTGAATCATTAAAACCTAATGAGAGAAGTTTAGCTATAAGTAAATTATGGTCAATTTTGTCAAAGGCTTTGGAGAAGTCAGTGTATATAATATCTATCTGACTTTGCCTATCAAGAGCTTCTGCAATGTACTGAGTGACACAGAATAAATTTGTTACCGTCGAACGACCTAAAGTGAAACCATGTTGAGTAGGAGTAATAATTTCACGAACCTGGAAAGAGAGATAGGTGTGCAACAGTATTTCAAATACCTTTGAGAAGTTACTCAGAATAGTAATGGGGCGATAATTTGATATGTCATTTTTACTTCCACTTTTAAAAACAGGACAGGTTCTAGCTAACTTCCAGCAATTGGGAAAAACTTGCGTTTTAAACATAATATTGAAGATAACCGTTAGCGGTTTATAAAATACGTGCGCACAATCTCTTATCAAAAATTATCTGGCCCAGTTGTTAATTTTGGCTTAAGTTTTTTCAGGGCAGATAGTACTTCTGCCTCCGTTACGTGAGTTATATTAATGTTGGTATTAATATTATTATTATCATTTAAATTATTCATGGTATACTGAGCATTACCACTGAGTGATGTATAATTTCCTGAAAAGAAGTTTGCAAAAGCATCCACAGTTTCTTTAGGCGTATTTAGCTGATTATTATTAAAGTTCATTAAGTTAGGTATTGCGGACACGTCACCTTTCCTATATTGAATGAACGACCAGAATGTTTTAGGATCGGACTTGATGTTTTCTTCAGAGCGTTTGACATAATTTACATAACATAAAGTAGTTTTTCTCTTAAATTCAGACCTCAACTGACTAAATAAATTGTAATCAAGATTGCTTCGAGTACGTTTATATTTTTTTGTTTTAGCGAGTTAATTATGTCATGGTTGAACCAAGGCGGATAGTGACTGTTGGTGACTGTTGGTGGGTTTCTTTTTTGGAATATACTGATCAAATAGTGTGTTTAATTCATCATAGAATAGACTTAAAGCAGTATTAGGGTCTGAGCAATTGTTCAGAAAGTTCCAGTCTACATCTAGTAACATTTTATAGAGATTAATAAAGTCTGCTTTTTTGAAATTGAATCCTGTTGACGAATTTGGAATAATATGTTTAGTACTCTTAAAAGGAACCTCAATAACTAGTGCAGGATGATGAGAATCAAGAGGTGCAAGAATATACGATGCTCTTTGCACAGAACAATGTTTGATATTAGAGAAAACAAGATCTAGAATACGATTAAGATCATTTGTTATCTCGTTAAGTTGGGTTAAAGTAAAAAAAATTGAAAATTATTTAGCGATAAGATTTTTCTAGTTATATTTACTTGCGAGTTAAATTTAAACGACGCATATTCGGGGATGTTGAAATCACCTAAAATTAATAGCTTACAATCATACAGATGACACAACGATTCAATACCATCAAAAAGTAATTAAAATTCATCATTAGTTGTATTAGGAGGAATATACAAATTTAAAATATATAGAAACACGTTTTCATATTTAATTTTGACAGAAATGATGTCAATATTAATTAAATCTTCGAAGTAATTATAACCATTTATGTCATTGAGTGATGCCGATAGGGATTTCCTTACGGCGGTCAAGGAACCCCCTCCTCTGGTATTATTAGTCAAGCAGTAACGTCTGTCTGATCTAAATACATCGTAATTTTTTGTATCTAAGATTTATGAATCGCGAAAAGAATCATTTAGATTTTGTTTAACCATCCTTTGCCGTTGCGTCATACATTATCCATCTCGATCTCTCCATCCTTAAATGGATGAGACGGAATTATGACGTCATTGACGTATTTCTTAACTAATTCAGATTATTAATTACTTTTGACAGTTAAGTTGTCATATTTTGAATTGTTGAGTATTTTAGATTATTTTCGCCTTTTTCAATTAATTGTTCATTGTTAAAATGCCTTCCCGGTATAATAAGAAAGTTGATTAATTACTTTTCAAGAGAAAGATATGCTGGAAAACCGCTTTGACCGTTAAATGCAGTCTACAACGTAAGTATCTATCTGTATTATGTAAAATGTAAGTATTTATTGATTTGAGATTATTAAATTTTATAGCATGTTGCTGATGCTCTAGACATATCTATTAGAACCATTCAAGAAACAGTTATTAGTGGAATAGAATCAGATAAAGGCTACAAAATCAAAGTTCTTCCTGGACATGTTTCATGGAAGCACTATTTCAGGCACACAAATCAATTAATCAATAATGATCTGAATGAATCGGACTCCCAGAGTGATGATGAAGATGATTTTGTCAGTGATGAAGCTTAGATTTTGCATTGTATTTCATTACATGCTATGTTAGTTTACGTTTCTTATCCGTTTTTTCGTTCCTCTTTCCTATTTGTATTGGGAGTTTTTTCAGAAATAAATTTGCCTGTTTTCTCCAATACACGTGTTTTTATTTTCATTTTTCAGGAATACTTACGAAAGTATTTCTCACAATGACACAGACAATAATTACTATGCAATTTTTAAAAATATGAATAGTTATATCCCCAAACTAGAAATTTGAAACAAATCAGTTAAAAAAAAAGGAGGCTTCAATTTAAAAAAAAAATACTAAATTATGTAAAAAGGTACGCAACCCATAAAGCAAAATACAATTTTCGGCATTACCAATTTATTAATACAAAGACACCTTAACATGGGTCATTGAAAACAATCCTTAACATATGTCAGTAGTTATATTTTAATTTTGAGGTTATGTGTAAAATGACATTCAAATAATATACGACAAACGTAAAACAGCAGAATACGTCACCGATTATGACGTAACGGCAAAGGATGGTTAAACAAACTCTAGCCATGTTTCAGTAAGTGCTAGTATATCATATTCATAGGAGATTGTAGAATTTATATAAAGATCTTGTGTTTTACTTCTTAGTCCGCGAACATTCTGATAGTAGCAAGTTATTGTTGGAATATGAGATGGACTAATATCATTTTTTGACGATGATTGCTATATCTGGGACAATATGTTTGCTTTAAATTTGCTTAGCATTTCTTTATATACAGAGCAATCAGTGGCATTTAATGCTGCATGGTTAACGGATACGGGATTACTAGCAGATTTATTATAATTATGACAGTTTATACAATATTGACCCCTTCTTGGACAATCTTTTAGTTCGTGATTTTGAGCACATATAGGACAGACAAATATAGTTGATTTGCATTGATTTGCAGAATGATGGTATCCAGAACATTTGAAACAGCGTCTTATATCAATTGCATCATAAATACTACAATAATCATATCCCACAAACAATTTACCCTGTTGCATTATTTTCTTATAGCTAGAGATGTTACATTGAATAATTGCTTGAAAAAGTCTATCATTTTTCCTTAGTGTAGTGAAAGAAACTGTGGCCTCATATATCACGTAGTTCCTTTATCTAAGAACCTCCCATGTCTAGTGACCAATGACATGACAAGCAGAGTTGCCAATGTCTAATTTTGCTTAAGGCATATTTTTTGGTAATTAACTTTATAACAGTTAGCAAATGAAGACGGAGTATTGGTAATATCAGAATTTCTGTATTTTTCAATGTATCTAATATGTTATTTGATTCTAGTTTCTATAATATTTATTTTTCTATGTATTTGTAATTTTTTTGGTTTGTTCCAGCCATGTTACGCGAACTGCAGGTTGGTTACCACCAGCTGAGGCATGGAAATGTGGTGAGGATGCATTACCCTATGGATGGGAAAGAGCTTTGGATGACTCTGGAAGAACCTATTACATAAAGTAAGAATTTTATATAAAATTACCTTCTACAAAAACATCATGTACGTTTAATAAATAAATAATCTCTTTACTTCCAATTTCCATAAATAATAAATCGGCTAAATCACGATTGTGAACGAAAGTTTTAGAAGACTCGGACAGATCTTAATTGAAATATTTATGTGTTTGGAAACTTTATTTCTCCTATCCATGAAGTTTGTGGTTCACTAACTTGAAGTTAAAGTTATAGGAAATTCGAATCAAACTAACAAAAATAGATTGTCTTTGAAAACTTTTTAAAAATGAAATGTTTTAGTTTGTTACAAGATTAAATGTAAATAATAAATGGCAAATTTCGATACATAAATTTATACTGGGTGTTTCATTTAAATATTCAGTTTTTAAAACATTTTGAATTTTTTTTTATTTGATGACAATTCTAAACTTTTTATTTTTAACACCCTGTTGATTAAAAATTTAAATTTATGATGATTTCGTGAACACGAACATTTTTTGTATTATCTAAATAAGTTCGTTCGACCCGTTTCAACACACAGAATTTTTTTTATATGTATTTTTCTTTCATTAATTTTGTTTTGATGACAGTGTGACGTGGGAATAAAGTTAGTATACTATGAAATATTTCAACACTCTATTCATACTTTTTCGGTTGTGTTAGTCACTTAAATGCCTCTCTGTATGTGGTTGATTAATTATATCATAATGTTATGAAAAATTATGAGTGCAGGGGAAATTTTTCCCCTACCATCGGAACAGTTAACTCAATCAAACTCTCTTTCTCTTTCAAATTATTGTTATTCCCTCTTTTTTTACTAATTTCTTTTTATTTAAAACTTCTGTTTTGTTTCCACTTTCCCCCTTGATTTTTCTTTATTTTTTACTTTTGTTTTTTTACTAATTTCTTTGTTTCGGAAAGTTTGATTGATTTAAATCCTCCGAACCTCGCTGCGCTCGGCTCGGAGTGGATAGTAAGGGAAAGTAAGAATCATTTCCCCCCCTACTATCCACTCCGAGCCGAGAGCAGCGAGGTTCGGAGACATTAAATCAATTAAGCTCTCCCCTTTTTCCTTTTGTTTTCTTTTCACTTTCCTCACCCATTTTCCCAAATTTTTTACTAATTTCTTTGGAGTGGATGGTGAGGGAAGGTAGGAAAAATTTTCCCCTACTATTCACTGGATTGAATTGCTCCGAACCGAAATGAATGGTAACGGAAAGTAAGAATCATTTCCCCTCCAATCCACTCCGAGCCGAGCGCAGCGAGGTTCGGAGCAATTAAATCAATTAAGCTCTCCTCTCTTTTTCCCTTTGTTTTGTTTTCATTTTTCTCCCCCTTCTTTCCATATTTTTTATTTGTTATTCCCTTCTTTTTCACTAGTTTCTTTTTACTTCAAACTTGTATTGTTTCCACTTTCCCCCTCCATTTTTTACCAATTTTTTTATTTTTTATTTTTGTTTCTTTACTAATTTCTTTGTTTCGGAAAGTTTGATTGATTTAATTGCTCCGAACCTCGCTGCGCTCGGCTCGAAGTGAATGGTAACGGAAAGTAAGAATCATTTCCCATCCTATCCACTCCGAGCCGAGCGCAGCGAGGTTCAGAGCAATTAAATCAATTAAGCTCTCCCCTTTTTTCTTTTTGTTTTGTTTTCACTTTAATCCCCAATTTTACATTATTTTTTACTAATTTCTTTGGAGTGGATAGTGAGGGAAGGTAGGAAAAATTTCCCCTACTATCCACTGGATTGGATTGCTCCGAACCTCGCTGTGCTCGGCTCGGAGTGGATGGTAAGTGAAAGTGAGAATCATTTCCCCTACTATCCACACCGAGCCGAGCGCAGCGAGGTTCGGAACAATTGAATCAATCAAACTTTTTAATAATTTTTTACTAATTTCTGTGTTTTAAATTTTTGTTGTTTTTCCACCTTTTTTTCAACATTTCCCTCCTTTTTCCCCCTACTCTTTTACTAATTTATTATTATTTCATACTTGTGTGTTGTTTTCAATTTCTTCCCCATTTTTCCCCTATTTTTAAAATTTCTTTTTTTTTCACTAATTTTTGTTTCGGAGAGTTTAATTGATTTAATTAATCAAACTTTTCAATAATTTTTTTGCCAATTTCTGTGTTTTAAATGTTTGTTTTTTCCAACTTTTTTTCCGCTTTTCCCTACTTTCCCCCTACTCTTTTATTAATTTCTTTTTGTTACAAACTTTTGTTTTGTTTTCACGTCCCTCTCCCATTTCCCCCTATTTTTTATTACTTTCTTATTTTTAACTAATTTCTTTGTTTCGGAGAATTTAATTGATTTAATTAATCAAACTTTTCAATAATTTTTTACTAATTTCTGTTAATTTTTGTTTTTTTCAATTTTTTTTCCACTTTTCCCTCCTTTTTCCCCCTACTCTTTTACTAATTTTTTTTTGTTTCAAACCTTTGTTTTGTTTCCACTTTCTTCCTCCATTTTCCCATTATTTTTTATTAATTTCATTATTTTTTACTAATTTCTTTGTTTCGGAGAGATTAATTGATTTAATTAATCAAACTTTTCAATAATTTTTTACTAATTTCTGTGTTTCAAATTTTTGTTTTTTACACCTTTTTTCCACTTTTCCCTCCTTTTCCCACTTTTCCCTCCGTTTTCCCCTACTCTTTTACTAATCTCTTTTTGTTTCAAACTTTTATTTTGTATCCACTTATCCACTTCCTTCCCCCTTTTTCCCCCTATTTATTAATTTCTTTATTTTTTTCCCACTTTTTTCACTTTTCCCTCTTTTTTCTACCTACTATTTTACTATTTTTTTTTGTTTCAAACTTTTGTTTTGTTTCCACTTCCCTCCCCCACCCCCTATTTTTTACTAATTTCTTTATTTTTTACCAATTTCTTTGTTTAGGAGAGTTTAATTGATTTAATTAATCAAACTTTTCAATAATTTTTTACTAATTTCTGTGTTTTAAATTTTTGTTTTTTCCACCTTTTTTCCACTTTTCCCTCCTTTTTCCCCGACTCTTTTATTAATTTATTTTTTTTCAAACACTTGTTTTGTTTCCACTTCCCTCCCCCATTTTCCCCCTATTTTTTATTAATTTCTTTATTTTTTTACTAATTTGTTTATTTCGGAGAGTTTAATTGATTTAATTAATCAAAACTTTTCAATAATTTTTTACTAATTTCTGTTTTAAATTTTTGTTTTTTAAAACTTTTTTCTTCTTTTCCCTCCTTTTTCCTGCTAATATTTTACTCATTTTCTTTTGGTACAAAGTTTTGTTTTGTTTTCACTTAACTCCCCCACTTTCCCCTTATTTTTTATTAATTTCTTTATTTTTTATTAATTTCTTTGTTTCGGAGAGTTTAATTGATTTAATTGCTCAGAACCTCGCTGCGCTCGTCTCGGAGTGGCTGGTGGGGGAAAGAAAGATGAAGGAGTGGAAAATTAAAACAAAAGTTTGAAACAAAGAAACTAGTAAAATGTAGAAGAAATAAAGAAAACTTATTTTTATATCTTTTATTCCATTTTCTCTCTCTTTTCGTCCTTTTTTGCGAATTTTTATTTTATTTCAAACTTTTGTTTTATTTCTACTTCCCTTCCCCATTTTCCGCTATTTACTACCAAGTTTTCCCCTGTTTTTTACTACTATCCACTCCGAGCCGAGCGCAGCGAGGTTCGGAGCTTAAGCTCTCCAACTAATCCCTCCTTTTTGTTCCTACTTTTTTGAAAACTTCGTTTTTATTCGATTTTCCCTCCCTTTTTCCCTCCCTTTTTCCCTCCTACTTTTTTACTAATTTCTTTGTTTCGGAGAGTTTGATTGATTTGATGGTGAGGGAAAAAATGTTCCCCTACCATCCAATTAAATTAATTAAGCTCTCTAACTCCTCCCCCCTTTTTTTCATCTTTTTTATTCCACTTTTCCTCCATTTTTTCCCCTACTTTTTTTCTAATTCGATTTTATTTCAAACTTTTGTTTCTACTTTCCTCTCTTTTTTCCCCTATTTTTTTTATCAATCTATTTTTATTTCAAATTTTTGTTTTGTTTTCTTTGTTTTGGAGAGTTTGAGTGACTTAATTGCTCCGAACCTCGCTGCGCTCGGCTCGGAGTGGATGGTGAGGAAGGAAAGGAAATATTTCCGCTTCTATCCACTCCATTTTCCCCCCTACTTTTTTACTAATTCCTTTTTATTTCAAACTTTTGTTTCCACTGCCCTCCTTTTTTTTCCCTATTTTTTTACCAATTTATTTTAATTTCAAATTTTTTTCAAGTTTCCCACTCCTTTTTGCCCCGTTTTTTTACTAATTGATGTTTCAAACTCTCCTTTTTTCCACTTTTCCCCCTCCTCCACAATAAACCCAAACATGCGCAGGATAAGTACATGTTTATTCTAAACTGAAATTGAAATATTAAAAATACAGAATATACATAGTGAAACACCTCAAGGATAAGTTCCAAGACCTTTATTTAATTTATACAGGGTGTTATTGAAATACATGTACATATTAAAACAGATTAATATGTATACTGTTTAAAAAATACCATTTTGAAGGATTAAACGATGACGTAAATTTTGAAAATGTATGTTAAATTAGGTGTACGCCACTGAAGTTAATATAGGTTATGTTGAACTTTACTTGAATTTAAAAATATGGTCACAATTTCAAATACTAAATTATAAGAAATAAACTTTTTTTTTCAGTCACGTAAATAAAACAACAACTTACGAATCGCCAGTGATAAAAAATTCGGATCCTCAACCGAAACCGGAACCTCGAGGTGTAACTTTAGAAAGATCGCCATCTTTAGGTTTCGGATTTGTCGCTGGTTCCGAAAAACCGGTTATCGTCAGGTTCGTTACTGAAGGAGGACCCAGCGTCGATAAGGTTAGTAATATTCTCTATTTTAGCAATTTTCGTGTACTTTCCGCTCTTGAAGCGCCTCAAAATATTTCCTTATAAACTTAATATTTTATCTCACTCATTCTAGAATCCTAAAAAATATTTTAAATATCTAAAACTAATCAGTAATCTTCAGTATTCCATCTTCATCTTAGATAATAAATTGTATTTTTTTTTACCAGTTTAATTTGCAAATCATTATAAACAAAGATTCATTAATGGGAGAATAAAATTATTAATTATAAAAGAAGAAACGTTTTCAAATAAGATAATTATTTTTAATCACTTTCATTTGCTGAAATTATGACATAATCGTGCTATTGTCTTCAATATGAAATCGTTTTATTTGTTTTACTTTGTAAAATATTGAATCTCGTAATCAGTGACGTACCGCAGGGGTTTTATGTTACGTAATATGTATTTCGAGACAATAATAAAAATTTTTAACTGGAGAAATTTAAACAAAATCAAAATATCTGGAATTATTTTATGTTTATATCCTGGAAGAGTTTCAGGCCATTTTTTTTAACATATATTTTTCTATTGTTCCATTTGTACTTCTTTATCAGATGAATTATAGAATAATTTTTGCACTTGTACTTTTTATGATATTTTTTGCACTCATGCTCTTTTCGTTACTTTTTACACTCGACCAACTGTCGACAAAAGCTCTTGTGCTTTTCTGAGAAATTGTATACACTCTAGCAAATATCCAAAAATATTCTTGCACTTGAGTAATTGTCAATAAATGTGCTTTTTCTGATGCACTCGAGCAAATTTTTGCACCCGAAAAAATGTCGATTAATGCACTCATGCTCTTTCTGTAATATTTTGCACTTGAGAAAATGCCTGCAAAAGCTCTTGTGATTTTTCTGATAAATTTTATACACTCGAGCAATTATCCATAAATATTCTTTTAAATTTTTGCACTCGAATAGTTGTCGATAAATGTTGTGCTTTTTCTGATGCACTCGAGCAAATTTTTGCACTTGTGCTTTTCTGCACCCGAAAAAATGTCGATTAATGCACTCATGCTCTTTCTGTTATATTTTGCACTCGGGAAAATATCTACAAAAGCTCTTGTGATTTTTCAGATCAATTTTATACACTCCAGAAATTATCTATAATTATTTTTATAAATTTTTGCACTCGAGTAATTGTCGATAAATTTTGTTGTTCTTTTCTGATGCACTCGAGCAAATTTTTTCACTTGTGCTATTTCTGCACCCGAAAAAATGTTGATAAATGCAAATGCTCTTTCTGTTACTTTTTGCACTTGAGCAAATGTCGACAAAAGCTCTTGTGCTTTTTCTGTTTTTTTCGAACTCTAAAAAATGTGGATAAATGCACTCACGCTCTTTCTGTTACTTTTTGCACTCGAGTAAATGTCTACAAAAGCTCTTGTGATTTTTCTGATAAATTTTATACACTCAAACAATCATCCATAAATATTCTTGTAAATTTTTGCAGTCAAATAATTGTCGATAAATGTTGTTGTGCTTTTTTTGATGTAGTCGAATAAATTTTTGCACTTGTGCTTTTTCTGATATTTTTGAACCCGAAAAAAATGTCGATAAATGCACTCATGCTCTTTCTGTTACTTTTTACACTCGAGCAAATGTCGACATAATCTCTTGTGCTTTTTTGATAAATTTGATACACTCGAGCAATTATCCATAAATATTTTTGTAAATGTTTGCACTCGAGTAATTAGTGATAAATGTTGTTGGGCTTTTTCTGATGCATTCGACCAAATTTTTGAACTTGTGTTTTTTCTGCACCCCAAAAAATATCGATAAATCCACTCATGCTCTTTCTATTACCTTTTGCACTTGAGCAAATGTCGACAAAAGCTCTTGTGATTTTCTGAGAAATTTTATACACTCGAGCAATTATTCATAAATATTGTTGTAAATTTTTGAACTCGAGTAATTGTCGATAAATGTTGTGCTTTTTTTGATGCACTCGAGCAATTTTTCCCGCTTGTGCTTTTTCTGATGCACTCGAACAATTTTTTGCACTTGTGTTTTTTCTGCACCCAAAAACATGTCGATAAATGCACTTATGCTCCTTCTTTTACTTTTTGCATTTGAGCAAATGCCGACAAAAGCTCTTGTGCTTTTTCTGATAAATTTTATACACTCGAGTAATTATTGATAAATGTTGTTCTGCTTTTTCCGATTCACTCGATCAAATTTTTGCACTTATGTTTGTCCGCACCAGAAAAAAATTCGATAAATGCACTGACTTTGCTCTTTCCGTCACTTTTTGCACTCGAGCAAATGTCGACATAACGTCTTATGCTTTTTCTGATAAATTTTATACACTCGAATAATTGACGATAAATGTGTTCGTGCTTTATGGGATTTTCACACTTCAAATATCTGAACCTTTTTGTGGATAATATTAAAGAATCTTTTGGAAAAAAAATATATTTATTGAACTGGCCAAGAAAGTCTTTGGTAATTTTCGATAAAATTGGAAATGTAATTTCATGTCGTTTCCACCTTTGTACAATATTTTCCGTTCTTGCTTTAGATATATACTTATTTATCAATTTCGTTTCCACGACAACCGTGAATAGAATCCGTGCCGTTTACTTTGTTTGAAAAGTTTGATCGGAATTTGTTTTGTTAATATTGTTACGTTTGGGCTATTGATTTTCTTATTTATGGCGAAAATCTCCAAAAAATTTTATTCATTGGTATTTCTAATGAAATTTGTTGAATAATTACTAAGATACAATTTCTCAATAATGAATGATTACATCGTATTATTGAAAATTTGCTGTTGTTATTAAAGTGAATTATTGTGAGAATTATGAACTCAAAATTACTAATATAACATCTTACAAAGAGACTTTGTCTCTGCGACAGAGTCCTTATCTCTTTGACATAATCCCTTTCTTTTTCTGCGACACAGTCTGTGGCTCTGTGACAGTTTCTCTCTTTATGACAGAGTCTCTTTGTGACAGATTCTTTCTGTGACAGAATCTTTCTCTCTGTGACAGAGTCTTTCTCTCTGTGACAGAGTCTTTCTTCCTCTGCGACAGAGTATCTTTATCGCGTTGCGACAGTTTCTCTCTGCGACAGAGTCTCTGTGATAGAATCTTTTTCTGACAGAGTCTCTCTGCGACAGAGTTTCCCTATAACAGAATCTCTTTGTGACCGAATCTTTCTCTCTCTGTGATAGAATATTTCAGCCTCTCTGATGCAGAGTCTCTCTCTTTCTCTCTATCTCGGCTACAGAAGCTCTCTCTGTGAGAAAGTCTTTCTGTGACAGAATCTCTGTGACAGATTCTTTCTGCGACAGTCTCTCTGTGGTAGAATGTTTCTCTGAAAGAGTCTCTTTATAACAGAATCTCTGCGACAGATACAGATTATCTCTCTATTACAGAAGCTCTTTCCCTGCGACAGAGTCCTTCTGTAACAGAATCTCTTTGTAATAATAACCGTCCATCTCTCTGCTACAGTATTTCTCTCTGTGGTAGAATCTATCTGTGATACAAGTTTCTCTGTGACATTCTCTCTGCTACAAAAGATCTCATTCTCTCACTGTCTCTCTGCTACATAATCTCTCTCTGCTGCAGAATCTCTCTGCGACAGAGTCTTTCTGTGACAGAATCTTTTTTTGGCAGATTCTGTGACAGAGTCTCTCTGTGATAAAATATTTCTCTGACAGTCTCTCTGCGACAGAGTACCTTTATAACAGAATCTCTTTATGACACAATCTTTCTCTCTCTCACCCTCTATCTCTCTCTCTGCTCTCTCTCCGACAGAGTCTTTCTGTGACAGAATCTCTTTGTGACAGAATCTTTTGTTGGCAGATTCTGCGACAGTCTCTCTGTGATAAAATCTAACAGAGTCTCTATAACAGAATATCTTTATGACACAATCTTTCTCTTCTATAGAAGTTCTTTCTGCGACAGAGTCTTTCTGTGACAGAATCTCTTTGTGGCAGAATATTTTTTTTTGACAGATTCTGCGACAGTCTCTGTGATAAAATCTTTCTCTGACAGAGTCTCTCTATAATAGAATCTCTTTGTTATACAATCTTTCTGGGACAGTTTCTCTCTACTACAGAAGTTCTCTCTGCGACAGAGTCTTTCTGTGACAGAAGCTCTCTCTGCGATAGAGTCTTTCTGTGACAGAAGCTCTTTCTGCGATAGAGTTTTTTTGCGACAGAATCTCTTTGTGACAGAAGCTCTTTGTGACTGAATCTTTTTTTGGTAGATTCTGCGACAGAGTCTCTCTGTTCTAAAATCTGACAGTCTCTATGCGACAGTCTCTATAACAGAATCACTTTGTGACGCAATCTTTCTGAGACAGTCTCTCTCTCTGCTACAGAAATTCTCTGTGATAAAATCTTTCTCTGACAGAGTCTCTATAATAATAGAATCTCTTTGCGACACAATCTTTCTCAGAGTCTCTCTGCTACAGAAGTTTTCTCTGCGACAGTCTTTCTGTGACAGAACCTTTTTTTTTGACAGATTCTGCGATACAGTCTGTCTCTGACAGATTCTCTCTGCGACAGAGTCTCTATAACAGAATCTTTGTTACACAATCTTTCTGGAACCGTCTCTCTCTGCTACAGAAGTTCTCTCTGCCATAGAGCCTTTCTGTGACACAATTTCTTTGTGACCTAATTTTTTTGTGACGGAATCTTTTTGTGACAGAATCTTTTTTGACAGATTCTGGTAGTCTCTACGTGATAAAATCTTTCTCTGACAGGGTCTCTCTGCGACAGAGTCTCTATAACAGAATCTCTTTGTGAAATAATCTTTCTGGGATACTCTCTCTGCTACAGAAGTTCTATCTGCGACAGAGTCTTTGTGTGACTGAATCTTTCTGTGACAGAACCTTTTTTGACAGAGTCTTTCTGTGATAAAATCATTCTCTGACAAGAGTCTCTCTATAACAGAATCTCTTTGTGACACAATCTTCCCTCTCTCTTCTACAATATCTTTTTGTGACATAGTCGCTCTTTCTCTCTCTCTCTCTCTCTCTCTCTCTCTCTCTCTCTCTCTCTCTCTCTCTCTCTCTCTCTCTGCTACAGAAGCTGTCTCTGCAAAAGAGTCTTTATGTGACAGAATTTCTTTGTGACAGATTATTTCTCTGTTAATAAAAATATTTCCATAAAACTTATAAAAATTCCTGTATTATTTAATCACGAATGAAACAATAATTGGCAAACATTTTTATATAAACCAACAACTCTTAACTGTTAAATACGATAAGCATTTTTTTAAAAGCACTCTGCAATCTCGCACTTTATACGAAACTTTTACACCAATTTTCTACATGGAAAGCAAATTGTAATTCATATTTTCCTTTCATCCAAGTACGAACGAAATAAGCTTCCTAAATTATGTTCCTGCAGTCCCTAATATTTCAAATACCTCTTGTTAAAAAAAAATAAAGGATAGACAAAGACGAATACCTATAGCGCATTCCAGAGGATGCGAACGCCGAGAAAATATGCCTTTTATAAGACTAAAGTAAATTAGGGAATTTTAGATCAATAAGGTTTTTTTTTTTTAGCTACTACCTGGTGACCAAATTATTTCTGTCAATGGAGAAGACGTCGAATCGGCTCCAAGAGAACACGTCATCTCTTTGGTTCGCGCTTGCACCAAGACAGTTAATTTAGTTGTATGTCAACCTTCTGAGCAACAAGGAGCGAGAAAATCAACTCTTTTATCTGCCAGTAAACGAGCTCGTCTTAGGAATAAACCGTCTAGAGTAAGATTTGCTGAAAGCGTTTGTGTTAATGGAGCTCCATTATTTCCAGTAAATAAATTAAAATAAAATAAAATTCCCTTGCATTTATTTTTTTTTTTCGTAGCCCTCCGCCTTCTCGCTGGGCGACATGGTCGTTCCGCCAATGGCGAACGTCCTTAAAGTATTTTTGGAAAACGGCCAAACGAAATCGTTTAAATACGACGCTTGGACGACCGTACAGGACGTCGTGACGTCCCTGGAATCGAAACTTTGCCTCCAGGCTACCGAACATTTCAGTTTGGTCGTAGAGCATATCAAATCCCTGAAGAGGAACAAGTTGACCTTATTGGATCCGCAGGATCTCTTGGCAAGGGTAAGAGAAGATTTATTCGTTACATTATTTTTTTATTTACATTGTTGGATCGTCGCAAAAGGAAAATATAAATATAACAAAATTAATAATGTATCTACACTTAAAATATTAGTGTATTTCTAATATTCGTCAACTACGTTTAAGACGCCATTTTGACAAAGTTGTTCAATGTTGATTTTTGTGAAATTGATGTATTTTTATTTAAATAAAAGTGTTTTTAATGTTACTGGAAAGTTTTTTAGCTCTTACAGCTAAGTGGTCCTTCAAACTTTCTAAGTAATGATTCGATAAACAGAATTACTCCAAAGGTATTATAATACGTAATAATTATGTTATTAAATAAAGGATTATACACCGAAATTCGATAAGGATTTGTCCTATTTCCCTGCCTTTGGGCGAGCCTTGGAATGAACATTTTACTTGGATTAATTGTTATGGCAGATATCACCACGTAACGAAAAAGCGTTATGGCCCCTCCCAGGCGACCTGTCTTCTCTTTCTCTTACTCTCTGTCTCTTTCTACAATAAGAATTTTTTCTTATTCAAAATTTTGTTTTGTATCATTTGTAATTTTTTTATTTTCTCTTTTTTCTGATTTTTTGTTTTTTTTCTATATTTTTTTTATATTTTTTTTATATTTTTTTACGTTTTTTTATAATTTCTTCTCATTTTTCTTATTCCTCTTGAGTTTTTGTGATTTTTTTGGGATTTCGTTGTTTTTTTTTCCCATTTGTGCGATTTATTTCAATTTTTTCATTTTTTATGGTTGCAATTGCTTCCGGTTTTGTAGTTGTTTTTTGGGGTTTTTTTTGCGAAATTTCTGGATTTTTTCTCATTTTTCTGATTTTTGGTTTTGTTTTTTCTGTTTTTTCTATATTTTTTCCTAGCGGTTCTGTTTTTTCTATTGCTTTCTTTTCATTTCAATTTTTTCTCATTTTTCTTATTTCTCTTGAGTTTTTGCGATTTTTTTGCCATTTTTTTGGGATTTCGTCGTATTATTTTTTCGATTTTTTGCGATTTATTTCAATTTTTTCATTTTTTTATGGTTACAATTGTTTCCGGTTTTGTACTTGTTTTTTGCGATTTTTTGTGAAATTTCTGGATTTTTTTCTCAATTTTCCGATTATTTGTTTTTTTCTCAGTTTTTTCTGTATTTTTTGCGCACTGTTGTGTTTTTTTTTCTATTTCTTTCTTTTCTTTTCATTTTTTCTCATTTTTCTTATTCCTCTTGAGTTTTTGCGATTTTTTTTGGGATTTCGTTGTTTTTTTTCCGATTTGTGCGATTTATTTCATTTTTTTTAATCTTTTTCATTTTTTATGATTACAATTGTTTCCGGTTTTATAGTTGTTTTCTGTTTTTTGCGATATTTCTGGATTTTTTCTCATTTTTCTGATTTTTTGTTTTTTTTTCTATTTCATTCTTTTCTTTTCTATTTTTCCTCATTTTTCTTATTCCTCAGATTTTTTGCGATTGTTTGCGATTTTTTTGCCATTTTTTTGGGATTTCGTTGTATTTTTCCGTTTTTTGCCATTTATTTCATTTATTTTAAATTTTTTCATTTTTTTATGGTTACAATTGTTTCCAATTTTGTAGTTGTTTTTACGACTTTTTGCGACATTTCTTGGATTTTCCCTTTTTTTGTTTAATTTTTCTGATTTTTTGTTTTTTTCTGGTTTTTCTGTATTTTTCTTATTATTCTATTTCTTTCGATTTCTAATTTTTTCTTATTCTTCTGATTATTTTCGATCTTTTGTGGTGTTTTTCCAATTTTTTGCGATTGTTTTGCGATATTTTTCTTACGTTTTTAGCGTTTTTTTTACAATTTTTTTGATAATTTTGTTTTTTGCGAATTTTATAATTTTCTTTTTCTTTTTTTCTCAATATTTTCTGATTTTTTTTCAATTGTTTTCAAAGTTATTTACTTTTTTCCTTTTTTCCGATTTTTTTCTCATTTGTCTGATTTTTTCGATTCCTCTAATTTTTTCTCATTCTTCTGTTTTTTTCCTTTTTATTTTCTATTTTTTCTCATTTTTTGTTTTTACTCCAATGTTTTCAATTTTGCGCCTCCTTTGTTTTTTTTTTCTCATTTTTCTGTTGTTTTTTGATTTTTGTTGTTGTTATTTTCATTTTTTATGAGGTTTTTTTGATTTTTTTCTGTTGTTTTTTTCTCATTTTCTTATTCTTATTGGATTTTTATTGATTTATTTGGATTTCTCTCGATTTTTATCGATTTCTTTAATTTTTTTTTTCGATTGCGTTCGGTTTTTCCGATTTTTCCTACCAAAGATGTTTTTAATTTAGATAATTAATCTTTTCTCATTCTTCTGTTTGTTTTTTCTTTTCATTTACTGCTTTTTTCACATTTTTTGTTATTCATCCAATGTTTTTGATTTTGCGCTTTTTTCGTTTTTTTTTGTTTTCGTTTTTAATCCATTGGCCATGCGAGGTCTGTTGACCATAAAAGTCCCGTGGGTGGAAGTAGCTGGATTTTATGTTTTTTGAGTCGCTGAATCCCCCAAACGCATTATTTTTCCCCAATTCCTGGTCAATTTTTTGTTATTAACAATTTAAGTTGTTTTTTATTGTTTATAACAAATTGTTGCTGTTTTCAGCCTTCCACCAAAGATTTTCTTTCGTCTTTTTTCCCCAGGAATCCGATTTCGTAATCAGTTTATTGGTCTGAGCCTTCCCCTAATTGTTATAAACAAATTTAAATTAACAAATGGAATATTGGCTGCCCAGGGAGACAAAGATTTTGCGGTTTTAACTTTTAGGGCGTATTTTCACCTGGTCTTCCCGTTCCCGCTAATAATTCTGCCCAAAAATGTCCTTGGAAATTGTTATTAACAAATTCAGATTAACAAATGCAATACTGGCTGCTCAGGGGGGCAAAGATTTTGCAGTCTTCACTTTTAGGGCGTATTTTCACCGCGTCTTCCCGTGCTCGCTGATAATTCGTCCGGCAAACTCTTCTAGAAATGGTTTTTTATTAACGAATATACAAGTAAGTGAATTTGTTAATAACAATTTCCAAGGACATTTTGGGGCAGAATTATTAGCGGGAACGGGAAGACCGGGTGAAAATACGCCCTAAAAGTTAAAACCGCAAAATCTTTGTCCCCCTGGGCAGCCAATATTCCATTTGTTAATTTAAATTTGTTTATAACAATTAGGGGAAGGCTCGGACCAATAAACTGATTACGAAATCGGATTCCTGGGGAAAAAAGACAAAAGAAAATCTTTGGTGGAAGGCTGAAAACAGCAACAATTTGTTATAAACAATAAAAAACAACTTAAATTGTTAATAACAAAAAATTGACCAGGAATTGGCGAAAAATAATGCGTTTGGGGGATTCAGCGACTCAAAAAACATAAAATCCTGCTACTTCCACCCACGGGACTTTTATGGTCAACAGACCTGGCATGGCCAATGGACTATTTTCTGTTTTTTGATTTTCTGTTCATTTTTTGATTTTTTCTGTTTTTTCTCATATTTTATTATTAGATTTTTATCGATTTATTTTGATTTCTCTCGATTATTGTCGATTTCTTTAATTTTTTTTTCGATTTCTTTCGTTTTTTCCAATTTTTCCTACCAAATATATTTTTTATTTAGATAATTAATAATAAATAAACTCTACCTACATAAGAATAATTACATAATTAAAAACATTTTTGAAGCGTAAAACCAAACAGTGTACTAAAAAAATGATGTGACTCATAATATGGTAATGAAGATCTGCTATTGTAATATTTCTATAATTATCAAACCTTATATGCAATGAGAATACATCTAACAATAATAATAAATTATTTATTTAGTAATAGTACGTTACTCTACCAACGTTAAATAGAATTCATTAAAAATATTATTTATTAATCTATAATTTGTCTTTTTTTTGGGGGGCTTATAGATAGCTTCAAGACCCGGAGCCCACAAACTTCGCTGTCTTTTCCGGGTGGCTTTCGTACCGGCATCGGCAGCAGCTTTAGCACAAAAAGATCTCAACGCTTTAGATTATCTTTATACGCAATGTTGCAATGATGTAATACAAGAAAGATTTGCACCGGAGCTACAATACGATACAGCATTAAGACTAGCAGCTCTACATATTTACCAACATGCTTTAGCACATAATGTACAAGCTTCAAAATTAACAGTTAAATCAGTAGAGTAAGATAGTAATAAAAATTTATTAATAATTATATAATTATTATTATTTTTTTAGAAGAGAATTTGGTTTGGAACGATTTATTCCGGCATCTTTAGTAGAAAATATTAAAAGAAAAGAAATTCGGAAATTAATTGGACATTTTTTAAAGCTTCATTCTAGCATGGCAGGTTTAGGTAAACAATTAACAGCACTACAAGCTAAACTTCATTATTTAGATATAGTTGGGCAATTACCCAGTTACGGAGCTAAATGTTTCTCGGCTGGACCTAGAGGCGATACCATGGAAAGAGTTATTTTAGTTAGTCCTAAATTTGGAATAAGTCAAATTACAGGTACAAGAAAATCAGTGGTAAGTTTTAATAATAAATAAAATTTCGATTTTTGTAACTTATTTTAAGTTTCAGCCTATTCCTATTGCTAATATAGAAAATATGCGTCGCTTAGAAGTTAGAACCGAAGATGAAGTTACAAGAACAGTACTAATTTATTTACAAAACGAAAAAATTGTACCAATATCTTTAGAAGAACGAGACGCTTGTGAATTAGCTCTAGTACTTAGAGGTTATTTTAAATTAGCTACAGATCAAAATCTTTCAGTAGATCAAGAAGAATTACAACAAATCGAAGATTTAGCACCACCATATTTATCGCAACATAAAGTTGTACCGGAAAAATGGAGTTACATAGATCAAAGTAATTTAAAGAGTTCTTGTTTTGCAGCAATGCCTGTTTATAAATGTATTAATAAAAAGACTAATGGATTATATAATACTATTGGTCGGCAAGCTAAACAACCGTTAATGATACAATATAGTTTAGATAATAATATGAATAGATCTATGACTGATAGAAATAGATTCTTTAGTGTTGATAATGGGAAACCGAATCATGTTGAAAGCGAAGCTTATGAAAATGGGATTCTTGAAGCTAGGAATAATGAGGTAAGTTTTTACTAAAATGCAATCTAAAAAAGTTTTAAACAAAAAAAAAACGCATTTTCTCATGAATCATAAAAGATATCTCGAATCTGTTTTCAAATATCGATTCTGCGTTAAATTTCACTTCGGAATGCTATTTTTGAACCCGGTAATATCACTTCCGGTTTTGGTTTGTAAAACCAGTGCCGAAACCGGAAGTCATAAAAATCTGAAAATCTATTGGGGAGCTATTCAAGGTATGCTGCTCTATCACATTCCGTTTTTGAATTATAAATGCGGACAGACGGACAGAACGGTATAATAAATTCTTCTCTTTAAACCAGGGCCGCCGTGAGCCCATGTCAGCCAAGTCTGAAACTAGTGGTCCGGGAGACCCGGGCCCAAAGGAGCGACTATAGATACAGTCATGCTCACTGCCTTGCGTATGAGTCAATACATTTACAACGTTGTCATGTTGCATCATATTAACATTGCTGGGGAAATTCAAAATGTTCCCATTTTAGTAGCGTGTATGAGTCGGGCGAACATGGAAATATTTTCAGCCGGAACAAGACTACCTCCTCCCTCTGTTTTCGAGGATACTGAATACGATGGCGGCGTTAGAATTTCTCTTTGGGGTTGCGCAACCCCTCAAAACGACCAAAAACCACACCCTGGAGGGGTTAAACGCGCTTCAAGAGGTTTCCCTGCAGAGAAACACAATTTCCCCCGTTTTCGAGGATGCTGAGCACGGTGGTGTCCGATCCATGCCAACCCCTCCACCGACCAATACTCGCCCCCGAGAAGGTGACTTTTTTGTTTTCGGCATTTCACCGGCAAATATATTCGGTTTGCCGTGCTTCGATCATATGAGACACGTTTTATCAACGTCCTCTTCTTCCATGGTTTAAATACAGCACTGTTCATGTAAAAAAATTAGAATAGAAACATACAGTATAAACGGATATAATGCTGAAAAATATATGTTGAATTGAATGGAATTTAATTTAATATTAACGTGACTAAAAATTCAGGATATTGTTGTTATACTGAAGTTTGGTACTTACCTTTGGTGAAATTTAAAGTCAAGAACCCACTTATTAAGACAGCAATGATGAATATGTTTAAATGATAAAAGCTACGTTGTAAGCCTTTCTAAGTCTGCAGCCTACTTGAGGTAGTGAAGGAATACAAGTCAGTACGGATTATGGAGGTTAGACTCTCCTAGTACTGATGCACGTGGAGAAGCTTCAGTGACAGTAGAGGCGTGGTTACCGATACTCCACTTTTCGGAGCCAACAGATTAATGATGGCTCCGCGGAATGCTTTACACGCTTCACTCTCGACGCGCGTAAATTTAAATGTACAGGGTCTGTAAAAAAAGGAGATTGGACGGGTTTAAAAAAATTCCGTAGCATCCTCGAAAACGGGGAGAAGATATACATTTGCAATGGATATAAAAAAGTCACCCTCACGGGGGGAATATTGGTCGGTGAAGGGGTTGGCAGGGATCGGGCGCGATATCTAACATCACCACCGTGTTCAGAATCCTCGAAAACGGGGTGGAATATGTTGTCCGCTGCTATTTAAAAACCATAAAAAGTTCCCCCTTTCGGAGGCGAATATTTGGCGGTGGAGGTGTTAGAAAGGGTCAGCAGTGGGACCGCGTGTCACCTAGAATTCCATAAATCGACTCATTTCTATATGACTGCCACTGCGTGTTCCAAACATTGTAGAATATACAACCTAACCTCATTTATGGGTCAAAACTGTCAGAAAAAATTTTGTAGTAACAAGTTCACATTTTCTTATGTACGCAACCTACAATTTGAATATTCTACAGGCCGAATTATTTCAATATGGGTGTAATCCACGTTGCCAATCACACCAAGAAAATCTCTTTCTTGCATAAATGTAGCTTTTATATTATTTTTGTCTTCATCGTTTCTTGGAAATTGTACATATTATTCAGAAAACGTTTCAATAATGGCAAAAGTAACTTGATGAATTGCCTCGGATATACTTTCCATGATGACGTTGTAGCTTTGGCCTATTACACGCTGGTAAGCACCTGTAGCATAAAAAATAAGCACTCCAAAGAACTTAATTATGCCTGGTAATGCCACAGGATTGTTACCCTGGTCCAACTATAGAAGAATCCCATGAAGCACATATTGAGCCATGTATATGTTCAACCTAAATAGCTCTTTAAATCTAATATATTGAAATGCAAAATCCTCGGGATACAGAGTGGCTTACATTTCCAAACTGGAGAACTCCTTCTCAATGGGCTGGGTTCAAAACGCCTAAATAAAAAAATTACAAAATATAATGAAAATTAATAAAATTAATGATCTTCTTTTTATTTTCTTCCTCTTCTACTTCTTCAGCTCTCCTACTAATTTTTGTTGACTCTGCACCTTCTTTTTACTACTGCTCCTTATTCACTTTTGAAATTGTTTGTCTGCGTCTTTTAACTAGTCACCAATTATTTTTTTTTAAATCATTGTTCCTCAACTTGGATAAATAATTTTGCTTACTTTTTTCTTTACTTTTATTTCTTCATTCAATAATCAATTTTTTATTACATATAAAACATTCCTTTATAAAAAATATTATTACATTTTATAGAATTATTTCTTTTTCAGTTTTTCTTTAATTTTTTGACAACCTTCTGACTTTTTATTTATTATTCTCCCTTCAATTTTTTTTTAACCACAACTTTTACATACTATTTTTTTTTTATATAATTTTAAACTGAAATTTTGATTTGACACCAACCCAATGACAAATCATTTCACCTGCTAAGAAATGCCATCCAATCTGTCACAGGAATTTCAAATTTCAAATGTCTTAAGCCCTATTCAGATTACAAAAAAAATTAATTTATAGTTTTAATACCAGTTACCCAAAATTTCTTTTTAATTTAGATTTTTCTCTTCAATGTTAAAAATAAAGAGTACTGTTAATTTAACCCTTACTTACTATACTATTTTACAACAAATCTTATACAAATTTTGTAACAATTACCCAAAAATACAGGGTATAACAAATTTCATAACAATATATATCGTCTATAGAGCAAGGATCACTTTCCTAGCACATTATCCTAGTTCCATATTTGCAATTCGAGTATCCTCCAGTCTTTCTTCCTTCTCGACCACCAGATTATGAACCAAATTATCAGGCAACATTTTGCTAAATTTAAACCTACATCAATTTAAACAAATAAATACTATTATTTTATTATTTTTTATATGGATATTTGACAGGGTACATTTTTCGGACTATAATGATATAAAAGTTACTAGAAGTCACCAGAAAATAACTAATGTTTTTCTATCGAGTAATATATTACCGAAAACGTCCGAAGTGTAGTCGATCAGGACACACAGTGGCAAAAAATGCAACAGTCGATTTCCAGAGTAGATATCGACAGTGTAGAAGACTAAGTGTCGAATTCTATGTGACACAGGGTCCCACTGCAGAACCGTTATTCAACACCACCACCTTGCTAGAGGGTGGTTTTTGACCATTTTGAGGGGTTGCGTAACCATAAAGAGAAATTCTAACGCCGCCATCGTGTTCAGCGTCCTCGAAAACGGGGGGAGGAGGTACTCTTGTTCCGGCTGAAAATATTTCCATTTTTCAGCCTTTTTTCCGACTCACACACGCTACTATTTTAATATTTCCTCAATTTCAGAAATAAAAACACAAAGATTAAATAAGATGCATTATTGGTTGAATTTTCAACCTCATAAGGGTGTCTTATTATCTTTTTCAAATTTTCTTGACTTGTATATCAAATTGCAGTTTTTATTAAATACCTATTTTAATAAGCCTAGAAATTTTATTTGGATATATCAGAAATGAAATTGTAACTTCCTCTCAAAAAAAAAAAATTCATAATCAGCTTTTTCTTAAATTAAATACCCTGTATATCAGTCGTTATCTACTCCAGTGAAAATAAATACTTGCACATAAATTTTGATTGTTCACATCATAAGATCATAGATTGATGTGAATAAATTTTGAGTTATAGAAACAAAGGCTTTTATGTACACAATTATATTACAACTAGCTTTTGCCCGCGATTTCGTCCCGCGTTGATGTCGGAATTAATAAAAGTATATTTTCTGTGCCAGTTTCCTTCCCGATTTTTAAAACTTTTATCCCCATTTTTACCCCTCCAAGTGGAGTTACTATATCAAGTGTTATATTAAATGAAAGGTCATTGTTTGCAAATTTCAAAACCATTTTTTTTATAATTTTATATGAGCTACTTATGGCGAAGTTTTCAAGTCGAAGTAATTAATTCATACCGATAGATATTTATTTATATTTTCCAGGAAAAATAAAATTAGGTATCAGAATTTAATAATTTTTGTGAAAAGAACAAAAATCTGAAATAATTCATAATGATAGACAATCATCAATATTTTACAGAAATAATAAAATTAAGTATTCAAATTTAAATAAAAATAGCTATTGAAGTTTCAGTTTTAGCCTGTTTGTTTATTTATAAAAGGAAATCTACATATCAATTTTTAAGCGAATGTTTTTGTAAGGTTTTCTTGAAGGGAGGGGCCCTTTCATTTTTAAAAATACATGTCTTTAAGTGAATCTACGTACCAATTTTCAAGCGCCTATCAATATTTATAGTATTCGAGATATTCAATATTCAATCCAATATTAATCCCAGAGTTTGAAAAGTAAGGGAAGGAAACAGATATAAGAAAGAAACTTTTATTTATTCCAACATCAACGCGGACGAATTCGTGGAAAAAAGCTATTTGCTATTTATATCTTTAAATTCGTTTTCCCAAAAGTCTCACCCCATCAAGTTTGCGGTAAGAGTTGTAAAGAACTATTCAATCGACAACATTTTTTTGTAATTTTCAGAAAACATGTCGCTCTAGCTTGACCGAATTTTTTTAAATAACGTTTGGTTCAATTTTTACAGTTTCGAAAAGTTACAAAAACAGGCAATAAAATAACGTTTTTAAAATAAAGCTAACGTTATAACCTTTAAAACCTTTGTATATTTTCTGTGTCATGAGTTATATAGTTAAAATTCCTTCTTAATACTTATGTATGTACTCTAGCTTTTACTGTATGCTTTTTGATACGCCGATAATGAAAATCGGGGTCCCGCGGCTCTAAAATGGTTGCGTTACCCCCAAAATCGCCAAAAACCACCCATCCCATTTTGTGCTCTGTAATGTGCTAATTGTAATGGAAATTAAAAAATTTACAACGCCCTAAAAATTAAGCACAAAGTGTATGTTAAGCGGCGACACCCAGCTCTAAATTGACTTACGATTGAAAAATTGCTGAAGTTTAAATGAATGGAGTCTTAAAATTAACAAAAATTGATTTTATCCCTTCGAGGGTGAAAACTACCCTTAATCGCTTTAAAATCCGACCAACCCGTAGACATTGATTTGAGATAAATAATTTATACTTTTTCTCCTATTTCTAACTAAATTACTTTTAGACAAATAATAAAAAATATTTGCACTCTTTCACTGGGGAGAGCTACTACCCTCTAAAAGAATCACCTTGTATGTTTTTTTGACGCTCTTACTCGAGCGGGTTTTTGGTTGACGCACTTACTCGAGCGGGTCAATATTTGTTTAACCCCAATTTTGAACCCCTTAAAGTGCGAATTTTCAAAATTCCTTTCTTGGTGCTCCCCTACACTACCAAAGGAAACTACCCTGAAAATTCCACGTCTCTATCACCTCTGGTTTAGGCTGTTCGTTGTTTGTCAGTCAGTCAACGACACGACAATTTTATGTTCTACAGTCAGTTAGTATTTGACCATTTTTTGAAAATATTCTTTCACTTGATGCAGAAGTTGCGACTGACCCAAACTTTTCAACACTATTTTGAATAAAAATGGATAATTGTATGAATGTTCTTTCCACCATCTAAGTGGATTTTTTCCCTTTTCAAAAGTCCATTCTCTAAATAACGTTGCCCTTTAGCAATTGCTCTAGACATTGAAGTACCAGCAGGTTGAAATCCAGTTACTTTTTTATCAAAATGACTCCATATTGTTAACTTTCCTTTTGCTGGATTTTGAGCAGGAGTTTAATGATTAGTACTGGGTATATTTAAACTGTTTTCCTGGACTTTTCTCGTGGTATTTGCACTTTCTTGAATTTTTTATGTCTGTCTTTCCGTCTATTACAGCGATAGCTGGAGAACGGTTTCGAATTTTGGAACTCTATTTTCAGAAATCGATAGCTGATTACCTTAGCTCACCCACCTATTCTTTTCAATGACCCAAGTCAACTGAAACCGTCTGTCTGTCCGTCTTTCCGTCTGTCTGAGCAATAAATCGAAAACGGTTTCGAATTTTGGATTTCTGGTTTCAGCAGTCGATAAAACGGTTTCGAATTTTATTATGTTCATTGACCCAAGTCAACTAAAACCGTCTGTTTATCTGTCTGTCTGTAGCTGAGCTGTTAGCTTGCTGAGTTTATACCTAAAAAACTTTATTTGAGACAAACTGTACATTCCTAAAATTTCTTTTCAAAAAATCATAATTTGGGACACGCTTCAAAAAACTACAACTATACTAGAATCGCAATCGACACAAATAGCCCGCAGTTAAAAGAAGTGATGAATTTAAGAATTTTACCTGTGCCGCCTGGTTTTGTGTAAAATAACAATAGGCTACCTTTATTTTAATTGCTTTTAAGACTGATGATTGCATGGTTGGGTAAATTAGGGGGTATTTGTTTGTTTTATTTTATTTTTTGTTACTATTTTAAACTTAAATAATTGTAATTTAACCGCCGGAGTGCTTGTTTTAGGTGAGTCCCCTGGCACTCACCCCTGAAAAAAAATTTTTTTTTGGCTGGCCAAGCCAATTTTTTGTTTTTTGTGTTTTTTTGGTGGTATCATATCAAGAACTTTGGTATTTCATTTAACTCTGTTCTTTAAATAACGTCTGCGACAAACCGATCAGAACCGAGGCTATACGAACGTCAGTTAACGAAAAAATTACAGATTAAGTAGTAGGAATAATATTTGTCTTGTTAATAGACTAGTCTAGTATTTTAGTGATTATAACCTGATGTCAAATTGAATCTTCAATTTGGTTTTTACATTTTCTTAAGGAAAGATGAATCTATAAATTGCTCGAATTCATTTTTTTAAATAATGCATTTTTTATACAGTAATTGTAAGGTAATGTTTTATTATTCTCAACAGTTTGACCAAATTTTACATTTTGTTTCCAGCGAAACGGTTTTTTTTTCTAAAAAAAATTTTTTACGAAATTGTAGTTTTATCTTCTTTCGTTTTTTATTATAAAAAAAAATAGTGAAATTTATTTAGTATTTCGACAGTGTTGAAGCGCGAATCAATTGCTCTTATGAATAGATTGAGACGTTTGTTACTTTTTCATTTTAACAAAAATTGATTTTAACTCACTTTCATGTTTGTAGATCCTTAGAAGAGTCCAAGAAATGCAACAACTAGTAGAATACTCACAGCAATATCTAACCGAACAAGAAAATTTAGAAAGACTGAACTCTTTAGCCGAATGGCAAGAAACGAGTGTCGATGTTGAAAGCGATAACGACGAACCGGGACAATTAAAACACAGCGATTCTTTACTACTTTTAAATAAAGGTCAAAGCGGCATAGAAAGGCGTCATTCATTTACCAGTGCCGCTATTGAACTATTAAGACAAGACACTGTTTGTTCTGAAAGTGATACAGAGTCAGTTTATACACCAAGTAATTCCCCGAAACACAAGTTTTTACCGGACAATAAATTAAATAGGTAAATATAATAATAATAAGTTTAATTTCATAATAATGTTATAATTTTTAGGGTGAGTTTTGGATTACGGAGTCCAGATGGTCATACGGATAGAGAACACGATCTTCAAACTTACCTACAATATCTTCGCGAATCTCAGAAAAATGAAGATAATGTATCAGGAGGAGATGCCGAATCTATACAAGATATTTACATTTTCGATCCGGATATTATAGATTTGACGTTACTACCTCCTCCTAGTACTCCAGATGAATTGGATTGTGCCTTACCGACACCGATTAACGTTCCGCCACATTCGTTTGCTGATTCCATAGATAAATTAAATAAATTGGGTAAGTTATACTTAAAAGAGTACAAATTATTATAATTTATTGTATAGGAATTCTAGATGAAAATCAAGACCTTGAAGATTTCTTAGCAAGTGTAACAGTTCCTCCACCAATGCAAAAAGTGACTCCTTCTGTTGAACTTACACCCGAAGAAATTATGTCCTACATTATACCACCACCACCGATGCAAAATAGTACTGAAAATTTGACAATAATGCTAGAGGAAACAACTAAATCCACTAATGTTATAGAATACGCAACATTTGATAGAAAGGGGCCTTTTTCATGCTGTGCGAAAAATAAGACTGAAAAAATAATTCAACCGTTGCCGAGACGCAGTTCTGATGAAAAACCACCGGAAAGACCTCCTAAAACTGTACCACCAGAAAGACAGCGATCTCATTCTTTAACGTTTTCTATTCCACCAAAACTTCCTCCACGTGGCGAAAATAATCATCAAGCTCCACCGCATTTATTTTTACCACCAAAAAAACCACCGTTACCTCCTGTACCTTCATTGGAAGTACTAAGACAAAAGAAAAGTATCCAGCAATTAAAATCTACTACAGAAGTAAGAACTGCAAGTATTGGATCTCCATTATTTCAACGGAGTAGAAATGTATCTAATGATTTAGAAGTAGATGACAGACATACGACTGCTGTGAGTACACCTACATCACCTCATTTAGGTACGTCAAACTAATATTATTCTTTATTATATATAAAAATATTATTATTTTTTAGGACGTGGTGCTCATTTAAAATTAGTTCCTGTGCCATTAGACTCACCCGATGCTCCAATTAACCATCAAGAAATCTCTATAGATACTCCGAAGCGTAACGGTTGCACTTCTAGCCGAGAAAACTTGCTTCAAAAAACCGACACGGCAATGGCCAATTTGTTAGTTAGATTAGATCAAGTCGCTACTCAGTGTACGGCCGCCCAAGTGCACGGAGGTGGAAGATTAATCAGCGAAGAAAAATTTCAGGTAATTAAATATGGTAAAAAGTTTAACAAAAATAAAAATAACACGAAGGTATTTGTAACTTTACTGTTTTTGATTAGCAACATTCTAAGAGTTATATAATGGCAGTAATAGTGATTAGAGAGGAGTTTTTTTTATATAAATACAAAGAAATTTGGTGAAAAAATCACTATTGAGGACTTGAATGTAAGGATTTATCTCTAGGTCCTCAAAACTAACTGGACCAGTTCCTTGGACCTGAAAAATGAACTGGGCTAGTTCCTGAGACCTTAAAATAAACTGGGCTAGTTCTTAGAGCCTCAAAATCAAACTGGACTACTTTATAGAGCCTGATAAACGAAGTGTCCTAGAGCCTTAAAATAAATTGGATTAGTTTCTAGGGCCTGAAAAACGAACTGAACTAGTTTCTATAACCTCAAAATCAAACTGGACTACTTCTTAAAGCTTCAAAATCATACTGGACTACTTCCTAAGACCTAAAAAACGAACTAGACTAGTTCCTACCGCCTCAAAACCATACTAGACTTCTTCCTAGGGCCTGAAAAACGAACTATACTAGTTCCTAGGACCCAAAAAGCGAGCTGGACTAGTTCCTAGATCCTCAAATTAGTTATTAGTATATGACAAACGAACTGAATAATAAACTGGACCAGTTTCTAGAGCCTCAATATCATACTGGACTACTTTCTAAGACCTGAAAAATTAACTAGGATAATTCCTAGAGCCTCAAAATTATACTAGACTACTTCCTAGGAACTGAAAAGCGAACTGGACTAGTTTCTAGGGCCTTAAAATAAACTGAACTACCTCTTGAGGCCTAAAAAACGAAGTAGACTAGTTCCTAGAGCCTTAGAATAAACTGGACTACCTGCTAGGGCCTGAAAAACGAAGTAGACTAGTTCATAGAGCCTTAAAATAAACTGGACCAATTTCTAGAGCCTCAAAATCAAACTGAACTAGTTTCTAGAGCCTGAAAATCAAACTAGACTACTCCTAGAGCCTCAAAATCATACTGGAATACTTCCTAAGACCTAAAAAATTAACTAGACTAGTTCTTAGAGCCTCAAAATTATACTAGACTACTTCCTAGGGTCTGAAAAGCGAACTTGACTAGTTCCTAGAACGTAAAAAACGAACTGGACTAGTTTCTAGGGCCTTAAAATAAACTGAACTATCTCCTAGGGCCTGAAAAATGAAGTAAACTAGTTCCTAGAGCCTTAGAATAAACTGGACTACTTCCTAGGGCCTGAGAAACGAAGTGGACTAAGAACAAAAAATCCTTACGATAAATAAATTCGCTATAAAGAGCTAAAAAGCTAAAATTTCACTATAAAGGCTACAAACTTGTTTAAAATTATAAAGAACAAAAATTTGTTAATAAGAATAAAATGACCCTATAAATACCTAGAAAATCCTCTAGATAGGGTAAAAAATCGCAGGTTAAGACAGGGAATCGCTAGTTAGGAAAAAACAATGTCAGAAAGGAGAAAATAATATCAAATAAATGGAAAAAATGGTAGAAAGACAAAAAAAGGTCAGAAAGTATAAAAAAATTGCTTTAAAAAACAAAAAAGACCAGAAAAAATAAAAAAATCGCTTATGAAGACAAAAATTAGTTTTGAAGACAAAAAAAATCGATTTCGAGAACTAAAATCATAACATAGGGCTTAAAATAGGATATAACGAACTAAAAATTCTTAATTGAAGTCTAAAAATTTATAATAAATACAAAAAATCGTTAAAAAAAACAATTATTGTAAAGAACAAAAATTCGCTAAAACGAAATATGCCTATAAAGAACTAGATCCATGAAACGGGATAAAAAATTACAGATTAGGACAAAAAATTGTTCGTAAAAATAAGAATAATATCAAAAAGGAGAAAAGATTTCAGAAAAGTAAAAAAAATGTAAAAAAGGAAAAAAAATGCCAACAAAGGAGAAAAAAACGTCAAAAAGAGAACAAAAAATGATCCTTATACTAAAAAGGAAAAAAATGACAAAAGAGAACAAAAAGATCCTATAAGGACAATAGAATCCATTAAGGAAGATAAAAAAACGCAATTTAGGTCAAGAAATTGCTAGTAAGGAAGAAATAATGCCAGAAAGGAGAAAAAATGCTAAGAAGGAGAAAAAATGACAAAAGAGAACAAAATGACCCTATAAGGACAATAGAATCCATTAAAAATGATAAAAAAACGCAATTTAGGTCAAGAAATTGTTAGTAAGGAACAAATAATGTCAGAAAGGAGAAAAAAATACCATAAAGGAGAAAAATGTCAAAAAGGAGAAAAATGCCAAAAAGGAGAAAAAACTTCAAAAACAGCACAAAAAGACCCTATACGAACAATAGAATCCATTAAAAAAGATAAAAAAACGCAATTTAGGTCCAGAAATTGCTAGTAAGGAAGAAGTAATTTCAGAAAAGAAAAATAATATTAAGAAGGAGAAAAAATGACAAAAGAGAACAAAAAGACCCTATAAGAACAACAGAATCCATTAAAAAAGGTAAAAAAACGCGATTTAGGTCAATAAATTGCTAGTAAGGAAGAAATAATGCCAGAAAGGAGAAAAACTACTAAGAAGGAAAAATAATGACAAAAGAACAAAACAACCCTATAACGACAATAGAATCCATTAAAAAAGATAAAAAAAAACCGCAATTTAGGTCAAAAAATTGTTCGTAATGAAGAAATAATGTCAGAAAGGAGAAAAAAATACCAAAATGAAGAAAAAATGAGAAAAACATCAAAAAGAGAACAAAATGACCCTATAAGAACAAAAAAATCAACCAAAAAAGATAAAAAAAACGAAATTTAGGTCAAGAAATTGCTAGTAAGGAAGAAATAATGTCAGAAAGGAGAAAAATACTAAAAAGTAAAAAATGTCAAAAAGGAGAAAAAATGACAAAAAGGAGAAAAAAACATCAAAAATGACCCTACAAGGACAAACAAATCCATTAAAAAAGATAAAAAATTCAAGTTTAGGTCAAGAAATCACTAGTAAGAAAAGATTCGACTACTGTCAGAAAGGAGACATTAGAAAAATGAAAAAAAGGTAAAAATGAGAAAAAATATCAAAATGGAGAAAAAACGTCAATAGAGAACGAAATGACCCTATAAGGACAAAAAAATACATTAGAAAAGATAAAAAAACGCAATTTAGGTCAAAAAATAATCTCAGAAACTCGAAAAAAAATGCCAAAAAGGAAAAAAAGTCAAAACGGAGAATTAATGCCAAAAAGGAGAAAAACATCAAAAGGAGAAAAAAACGACTATAAGGACAGAAAAATTCATTAAAATAAATTTTAAAAGACCCAAAGTTAGGTCACCAAATTGCTTGTAAGAAAAAAATATCAAAAATTAGAAAAAAATGTCAAAAAACAGAAAAAGTGACCTTAAAACGGACTACAAAATCTACTAAACGGGTTAAAAAAATTCAAGTTGACTAGAATAAATGTCATAAAGGGCAAACAATCGTTAGTAAAGAGAAAACAAGGTCGTAAAGTTAAAAAAAATGTCAAATATATCAAAAAGAAGATAAAATGGTCAGACAAGACAAAAAAATCGGAAAAGACAAAAATATGTCAGAAAGAACAAAAAAATGTAGAAATAGATGAAAAATTCGCTTTTGAAAACAAAAAATAGTTTAGAAAACTAAAAGTCATTCTAAAACTAAAAATCATTACATAGGACGAAAATATCCTTATAAAGGAATAAAAATCTGCTATAACGGGTTGATAACTCACTATAAAAAAGAACAATAAATTGTTTGGAATATTTGAGTTCATTCTTGGTACAAAAAAAAGACTGAGAAGAAGCTCCAATTGTCAACTAGAAGAAAACCTAAAAAATGTTAAAATTCGAATGAATTAATCCATAAAGTAAATGGGAAAGATAGGGGAAAAAGTGGAAACAAAATTTAAAAATATTTAAATTCTCACAGAAAAAGAGAATTTTACTGGGTTATTTATTTTTGTTAAAATTTCGATTTTCCAGTATATTGTGACAATTAATTAAAACTCTTTTAATTTTCAGGTAGCAAAAGAAGAGCTAACGTCCCAATCCTTACAACTAGTAACATCCAGTAAAATGCTAGTAATAGCAATGTCAGATCCGAGCCTTCCCGATCTTCCCGAGAACCTCGCGATATGTTTGACCATCCTCAGACGCTTAACAGAACTGTGTCAAGATTTAACCAATCATACAACAGCTCCTTTACAAACTAGAAATCTCATACTTAAAGTTCACGATGTTACATCAGCATTTCGAACTTTATTAAACTCGAATTTCGACAGAAGCACTCAAAGAGCAATAGAAGATCATTTAGCATCGCAAGCTGAATCTCTTGCTAATGTTTTAGCTACGTTGTTGAGGAGTTTAAGGGTGTTTTCGCCTTGAATCTAGTAAGTGTTTTTTTTTTCGAGATTTATTTAGGGAATGTTTTTTTGTGATGTACAGGATGTTGAGTCTATTATTGCAAATTCCAAACAGTATTTTCCGAGTTTAATTGATTTGATGGTGTGAATGGTACAGGAAACTTCTATACTGTTTTTGTTATATTTTAAATGTTTTCTGTCTCCTATTTTCACCTACTTTATTACTAAAATAAAATTTCTAAATAGTAAAAAATCGAAAAAGACATTTCTATACTCCCAGAACTTGATTGACTTGATTGCTCTGAACCAAAACAAAAAAATAAAGAAAACAGTAAAAAAGTAGGAGAAAAATGAGTAAGGTGAAAAAGTGTTTCCTGAGCGAGATTCAGAGCAGTCAAGCCAATCAAATTCGGGAATAGTTGTTGGGATATTAATACCAAAAAGGACACAAATGTCAAAAACTAGGAAAAATGCAAAAAAGGAGAAAAAACGTCAAAAAGAGAATAAAAAGACCCTATAGGACAATAGAATCCATTAAAAAGGATAAAAAAATGCATTTTAGGTCGAGAAATTGCTAGCAAGGAAGAAATAATGTCAGAAAGGAGAAAAAAATACCAAGAAGGAGAAAAAAATGACAAGAGAATGAAATGACCCTATAAGGACAATATAATTCGTTAAAAAAGATAAAAAAACGCAATTTAGTTCAAGAACTTGCTAGTAAGGAAGAAATAATGTCAGAAAGGAGAAAAAAATACCAAAAAGGAGAAAAAATGCAATCAAACGAATCAAATTCGAGAATAGTTGTTGGGATATTAATTTGTTTAGGTAAAAGAAGGGGTAGAAAATGAAACAAAAAGTTGAAACATTAAGAAAACAATCAATAAGGGGAAAAATTTTGATTTGGTAGCTCCGAATCTCGTTTCGTTCGGCACGGAGTGGATGGTGGGGGAAACTTTTCCCCTACTTTTTTACTGTTCTTTTTGTTTTAATCAAATCAATCAAGCTCTGGAGGTACTTATTGCCAGACAGCACACACTTGTTCTATGAATGTTCATAGAAGCTATCACCAGAATGTTCATGTATCAGTGGAACATCTTCATGTCATTTTCCAAGAAGATTTTATGAACCATGAAATGAGAGAGGAAGTTAAAGGAGCTATGAACGTATTTCAGAATATCCTAAAACATCTTTGAAATATTCTAGAGTATATTTCAGGAAGGTTCTCAAAAAATCCCCTACAAATATTCATTACACATTCATCTTGAGATTATTATTGGGCTGGATTTATGCAGCACGAATTAATACCAAATCAAAATCTAAGGAATTAAGAAAGTTGATTGGCGTTTAAACTCGCCAATGATGTTCATTGATTTCTTAGTTGGAGTTTAGTTTCATATACATTTTTGATTCATAAATCCAGCCAAATTTTAAGATTTCATGGGCATGACCCCTAAATTTACTCTTCCAATATACCTTAATAAAGTAGGATTACCAGAAATCAAAACCAACTAGTTAACAATAAACGTAACAAATTTATTAAATAAAACAATATATAAAAATACTAAACACTCAAAAACAATTATACAAAATTATACTTACTTTATATTACATATTCTACAACTGTGACTCAACGTTTTTCAGGTGAGGCGCTTTTACTTTTCTTACTATCCAATAATATGTCTGCTGAGTAAGCGAAATTAAGTTTCTTTGTTCACCTTGCAATGACTAAAGTTTATCCAAATAAAAAAGAGTTTTCAAACAAACGTTGTTTTAAAATTTTGAAATTTGTTCTACATTAAAAAGCGTGTTGGAGATTATAAATAAATTAAATTTAAATAATGTCATATACAAGGCGAATCTTAATTATCGCTTACCTAAGCCATGGATTGGAAATTATCGTAACAATATATGATCAAATGGGACACAATTTTTAATGTTTCACTTTCTAGAAATTCTATAAAAACAAATCTTGGCTTAAGATGCTTATTAATTATTATAGAATGCTGGTTATAAGCGTTAGCCAAGACAAGTAATGAATAATATTTTTATTATTGAAGGGCAAACATCAGACACTCTACTCCACTTTATATTAATAAAATACATCAGTCAAAGTAACAGATTTATTTTCAAGAAGACTCAAGTCATTAAAATAATAAACATTTCAAAATAAAAATAATAATAGTATATTATACACTTACTGTCAGTAATATATGTGAGGTTTATAATGACCTTCTCAACCGAAGTGTATATAGATGTTTTTTTACTACAAACACTGATATATTACCATTCTAAGATTTTTCCTCTCTCTCTGGCCTTCACAACCAGCCTTTTATGGTAGATTTCACATCGGACTCTGTGACAGTCTTTCAGGGGTCCAATTCCTGAAATGAACGTTAACTGCCGCATTCGCTACGTAACGTATGGTAGTTAACGTATACGAAAACAATTTAGTATTCCTGAACAGCATTCGGTAACGGCGAGTCTTATCGAATGTGTTAACGAAGAGTCTTTGATTAATGCATAGCGTTAACCAATGAGGATAGAGAATACCATAGGTGGTATCACTGAACATGTAAAAATATTGACATCGGCATGTCAAAAAAGAAATTAAAAATAGTGTTGTTTATCTTTTGATTGAGCAGAAACAACTAAAACTAAACATGGAACAGCGTGGTGCACGAATAAGTGAAAATCAACGTGATATCTTGTTGTTTTATTTACTATATATCTACAAGCAATATTATAATCATTTTATTAAGCTCTAAAATGACCATTAATAATTTGGTTTTGTTTTCTCCTCCCAGCTGCTAATTCTGTATTTATTCTGACTCTGGCTCCTCTATCGCCAAGTCCCAGCTAACCAGATGACGTTACAAATACGTGGTTTATACGACATCAAATCCCCAGGCTGACGTCAGCAAGTGAAGTATTCATTACGTCTCAATCACGTGAAAAAGTCACAGTCCAGTGACGTCATCAGCTGACGTTTATTATATGTCATCCATTAATGTCTTGGTAACGTCACACTGACGTATATTCGTGTCACACTGACGTACATTTCACGTCATATTTGTAATAATTTAGGACCTCCAGTTTTCAAATTTTAATTAATTTTCAGTCTGCTTTTCACATGATTATTATTTTTTTGACTGGTTATACAATAACATCACCAAACTAATATCATATTAGTCTGATAATGTTATTGTACTATAACGAAACTGGTCATTAGTCAAAAAAAGAATAATCGTGTGAAAATAATACGTTTTATTTATCAAAATATTAAATGGATTATTGTTCAGCTAAAAACAATAGAGAATTGAAAAATTTATGGATATTAACCACTGTAAAATGTGAAATGTCACTTTAAGGCTTATCAAGTGATTTTGGTGGATCAACTCTGTCAAAAATAGAAATAAAATGCATATGAATGATATCAATATTTATTAGAATGCCAAGAAATCTTCCTTAGATTGAAGAGGAATTGAACAGGAAAATCTGGGAGCTCAGCTTGATTCACCCTAGTTGTATTGTTTTGCTCCAAGAGAGCAAAAATTTGAACATTTTGCTGTTGAATGCCGATTATTTTCTGGAATAATGACTGATAGGCTAAAAACAAATATTTAATTATTAAAATAATTTAGATGGATATTTGTCAATTTACCTTTTGCATCAATTTGAATACCTTTACTAGATGTAGGAGTCAATAACGTTGGGGTATTATAGCACTTATTGATGACTTATGTGAAGTTGTTTGATGAAATACAGATGATGGTGTTGATATTACGTGATGGTTTATTTGCAGTGTGTTTCCAACTTGACTTACTGTAGGAGTTTGCACAATTTGTTTAGTCAATGAAGACCTTTCTGTAACACAATTTTTTTTTCAAGTTTTCATCATATGAAATTTAATGCTGACCTCTATTTGCTTTTTTAAATTTCAAAGCAGGTGGACGCTTTAATGGTGAATTCTCCTCATTTTCACTGCTGCAGCTTGATGAAAATCGTTTGAGTTTCCTTTTACGTTTGCACGTGAAACACCTGCTTCCTCATCTGATGTGTCCAAGTTTGATGTCAGCTCAGCCTTCTTAAGTTTAATTTCTGCAGATTCGAAATCAGCTAAAAATATCAGACAATTGTATAACGCCCAAAAAAGTAGGCAATATTTAACCAAACCTATAAGTTAGATTCGAAATAGTGAACTTCTATACAAAGTTTGGTCATTTTAACTTTAATAGCGATGCTTACCAGTTTCACAAAAAACTCTTTGGATGCAATACAATTTCCATGTGCTTTCATCCACAGCCTCCTGTCGTCTAACGAGTTTTTTATATATATTGCTGTCTTTAACCGGGGGCCAAAAGACTTCCTTCTTCCTAGGGGTCAGCCAAAATGAAGGAACAACAGCTAGCCAGTCCCGCTTCTTCGAATTCAACAACATAAAACGGCATATTTTAATTTTTGTAACCACGTTCAATGTCACCCAGCACAAAATGGACACAACACACACACACAAACGTCAAACGTAACGAACACCGCAAAACCGCCAATGGCAATTCATAATCGGTCGTTTTCAACTCTACAATGGATTCCATTGGCCAAACTCAATGCCAGTTAGATTCAAATTTGCCCGGAAAATGCACATTATGAATACCTATGTAACGTAATTTATACCGCGAGGGTAAAGAAACAAAATAACAGTAAATTGAGATTAATGATAATTGAATACAATAACAACATTCGCTTCAATAAAATCATATCCTATTTAGACTTTTAATTATATACTCAATCATTCATGACTGTAAGAACCTACATTCTTGTATTCTTACATGCATAGAAGCGTTGGTCATAAAATGACTGACTAAAGAAGTTAATCTGGCGTAAAAATATGACGTCGTGGAAGCGTCACAAAAATGACGGCTTTTCGACGTCATATTTTGACAGATGACCAATATGACGAATAATCACCTAAAAATGACGTATTTTTGACGTCATCATTCGACATCTGGTTAGCTGGGGTTCTTGGACCCCATCATTTACAACAAAATTGTCAATACCAAAGTCATTGATTTCATCCTCATCCTCTGGATCGGGGATATTATGTTGTAAACACATATTATGCAACACAACACAAGCTTTAATTATATTTGAAGCAACATGTGGTGAATAATGCAAAACACGATGCTTAAGCAAACATCGGAATCTCATTTTAAGTAATCCGTTACACCTTTCTATAATACTTCTTGTGGATCTGTGGCAGACATTATATCTACTTGCATTAGTATTTGGTAGAGGTTCAATTTCTGTTGGTATAAATTGACGATCTGGTAACTCAAATGGATCATCCCTGGCATGATAAATTCGAGGTGGTAAATCTATTTCTACTTCAGCTTCAATGATATTGTTTATTGCCTGTAAAGCGCCGAATTTTTCTATATCATCCATATTCAAAATAAAATGTCACTTCAGTCACTGTCAAACACACATAAATTCCAACAATACCAAGACAACCAAGCCAAGTACAGAACAATCGATTACTATAACCTTCCTTTCTTTTAACGAATGCTTTAGGATGTGTCGAACGGTCAATAGCGTTCTTTGAAAATCGTCGTTTCTTATCGCATACGTTAACAAAATGGTGGAATTCTAACAGTTCAGGAATACACTTTCCTCGTGTCGCATACGTTATCGCATGCGATAGGTTAACGAAGGCGTCAGGAATTGGGTCCCTGTGTATTTTCATCACAGATTTTGAAAATGGCAAAAAGAAATATTTGAAATAAGTAAATTATAGTAATTCAGTTATCTTGAAAAATTGAATGATTTTCATTATAAAGTTAATTCGGTTAGAAATACCAAGCGACATGGTATTATAGTTAGTCCAACTATGGTAAAATATTGCCTCGTCGTGTCAAACTTACCAATTATAATCAAGATTCTCGCCTTTATTGGCTATACTTAAGACAAAAAAACCACTTTTTCTACTCATGTGTTTGAAAATGATTGTTTCTCCTTCGGCTCTACATGAAAGTGATATTTTCTTACAATAGAGATGAAAATGAAACAATTAAATAATGGCAGTTAATCAGACTATAGAGCATTGTTGAGTCCATCGACATATACTGTTTGGTTTTAGAGTTTTGACGAAAAAAACCTTCCGTCTGTTAGCCTGATTCAACTCGAAAACGGTGAGAGAGAGAGACAAACGGACAACGGCAATCGATTCAGCATCGTTTAAAACGCCAAAACTAATATTAATCTTCGACCTATTTTTATTTTCCCGCTAATTATACCATATATACTGTGGTATACATATATAGAAATTTAGTTTTGTAACTTTAAATTTTCAAAAACTCGAAATTACGGCAAATATATTGCCGTTTTTCACTCGTTTAAATATAATTAGAAAATTTAATGTTAATTACTATTTTTGTTATGGGATTAATCTAATTTATTCGTATATTTTTGGTTGTCTATTTGTGACCCTGATATTAATTTAATACTTTGATACCTTGTCCCGATAAAATATTGGATTCCTAGTTGAAACAGTACCTAATGAATTGTCTGTATAGCTGGGTCCAACAAATAAAAACATTGATCGGTTATGGTTTGGTGTAAAATGGTTCATTAAATTGGTAAGTCCTTGAATTCCAATATTCGTACACAAAACAACATATACTAATGGACATGAGCGACAAGAATTGTGGTAGGGAGGCTTGATACACTCAACACTCCATTTAACGTAATAAAAAAAAATACTCATCTTGCAAATTTTCTAAATGGGTTCCTACACAACTGAATGAGTTGCAGTTAATTTCGGATACTTTACATATGTCAGTTTAAAATGTGCAAAAAGTTATTAACTGTTTTTTAAAAATATGCAAAGTGTATCAGTCCTCCCATAGTAAGAGAGCTTTGATACAATATTTGGGAGCCTTGATATGTGACTAGGTATTTACATTTATTATAGACATTACTTTATTTAGAACGGTTTTAACCTCTAAAACTTTTACAATTTAAATTACCTAAATTATCTAGCACTTTAAATTGTTGTGGGTAAGGGTAACTCTAAGTAAATGCGACAAAATACTTACAAACCATTTATTATTCTTCAAAGCATTACAAACTACTATGCAAAACTGTAACAGAACATTATTATATTTCGAAAAATTATTGGGAAATCTTAACTTTTTTGAAGCTGTGGCAGTTCCACCTAAAAAAATCGGTGGTGGTAGTTTGATGACATCTTCCTCGGGCACAAAAATTCATTCATCAGGATATACGAAATGGAAACCAGATTTTTTTGCGACGCATAAAATTTATAAAATATTCATCTTCAACTTTTTCTAATACTTGGCCAATGTATTGTCTTTTTGTGGCAAATCGTACTAGCACGTAATCATTTACAATTACGACTCCTGTAACAAAATGTTCTTCTATTCCCTTCTGAATTTGTTCATCTATATCAGTGAACTCATCAGAGGATATATCGAATTTTTGCTCCTCCGATGTGTCAGAATCTTCGTCAACAATAGTCTTTTGTTTCTTTTTCTCTATTTTAACTTTGTTTTTTGTCTTCTTTACTGTATCGTCCACAATGTTGCTTTTAACCCTAGTTGTATTTTGCGCTCCCTGTTTCTTTTCCTGCCTTTTTCATGTTCACTTTTAATTTCCTCCTGTCAGAATTTTTGTTTTTGCGGGTGCTCTGCGGTTTCCTTGGTGGGGCCTGAGGAAGTGTCTTATGTCTGTCCAAAATCAGGTTCCGGTCTACGTTCCCTCTGGGTATGCTCTTCAGTAAGTGCAGGAACTATTACTGTTTTGGTGCAGGATCTAGCTGTGAGGGATCCGGTCGGTCAGTTACCTTTTTAGTAAGGTAGTCAGAGTCGGTAAATACTTGAAAGTTGTATAGGTAAATACCAGTTTTAGCAAACCCTTTGGTGATACTTAATGGTGTAAAAGCTCATGGATATGCCATACCCATAAGTTTTGCAATATATTTCAGAGTAATAGTTTGACCCGCATTTTGCACCATAAAATCATCGCACGTTTCATTATAGTATGTTTTAAATGTTCCAATCTAAGGGCTGTAGTCGGAAGCTTGTATGCGGGGTTATAGTCAATATACCACACAATTTTTCTTGCACATATCTTGACTCATCGGTGATATGTGGCTATTATGGTTATACATAATCAACAGAGCTTTTTCTCTTCAAAAATTATATGAAGTGTGACAAATACACTTCAAACTTTTCATCCAGCCACTTGGGTGAGCCGTAGCTTTAGATCCCGCTGGGGCTCCATCTGTCATATAATCTTGTAAGCGAACACGCGAAAAAAACATAAAATGGAGGAAATAGTATTTCCCATTGCATTAATTATACACAGAACCGTGACTGTGTCCTCGTTCACCTGATGTTACTTTGCATACTTATTTTTGTCCTTTTTTTCGAAATAATTTTGCAGGGTTTGTGGACACTTTGAATCCCAATCTCATCATAATTATAAATAGACTCAGGCACAAAATGGTTCAGCTTGTAAAGGCTTCGTTCTTGCTGTAGACAGGTCTATTAAAATAATAAGATTTTGAGGTTTATAGGAAAGAACGGTTTATGAATATGAAGAATAGATATTTGTAGCGGTGTGTGCAATATGGTGCACCTGAAGGTCCCAACTTGGGTTCAAGTGGTTTCAGGTTAATGTTATTAATATTGTTAAGGTTAAGTTTAATCGACACTTTATATTTAAGATCGCAGTATAAACAACAATAATAATTTAATACGGTGCCGAAACTGTAATGACGTTGACGAATGACAAACATCATCATAACATACCCCAACTCCGTTGGAAGATGAGTGAAGAATTTAGCATATAGCGTCAATTGTCATTTTGATTCTTTTGGAGAGTTGTTCATTCGGTTAAATCAACCAGAGCATGGGAATCTACCACCGAGTTTATTAACGGTTAATATGAATATTAGGAGTATTCGAACGCGTCCCTGAGGCACGGTTGCATGATGTTAAAATTCTACTAAATTGGATCTTGAACACATCTCGAAAGATCGTATGCAATGATCACAGGATATTCTAGAAAATTATACAGGGTGTTATAAACTTGCTGATCATTCATTAAAACTCTTTTAATACTTTATTTTTTTAATTCAAATAATCCTAGCAGACACAGACCAAAAGAACATTACATAAATCCAGAGTGGCTATGAAGCTAACCTGGAACCAACACATACAAAAATAATTTCCAAAAGGAGGCAACTCTAGAGCTTTCCAAAATCCAGAGGCTAACGTGTATCTGTATAACCGGTGCAATGAAAAGTCAGCGACCATGGAAACAATTCTTAACATTCCACCTATTGACCTCATCATAAAAGTGGAGGCTAGAATTGGGGCATATCGTTTACAGCTAAACAAAAGCTGGAACCCACTTCCAAATAGACATGTGGCAATCACCAGCATACTCACAAACTCCATAGTATTTCATTTCCTCCTGAAGAACAGAGGATCCATGGGAAGAGGTCTACAAGTTAGTTGCTGGTAAAATTAAAATAAATAATATTCTACATAGTATAGTCAAGCAAGATGGAACTTCTGGCCTCACAAGACTCGTTTTACGAAATTTTGGACCTTAAGTATGAACGTTCAGAAACTAGTTATCACATTCTAAGAATGTTATGTGCTATCTGGATTTACTTTACAAAGTCCGTCTTTCCGTCCGTCTTGATATTTTTTTTATAAATTAACTATAGAAACAGAATATAAATAGATGTATAAGTTTTTAAATAAAAAATTGATTTAAACGTCAAGAATTTTTTAAAAATATAATTTTAACAAATAATATAAGTACAGTCCACTTCTCGACCAATCACAAATACGTCTGTCTGTCTGTTTTCGAATTTTGGAACACTGTTTTCAGAAATCGATAGCTCGCCCACATACTATTTTCAGTGACCAAAGTCAACTGCAACCGACTGTCTGTCCGTTTGTCCGTAACTGAGAGACTTAGATACTCTTAGCTTACTGGGTTTATGGGTATAGAAAGTGGAAAAAACTTAATTTTTTCTTTTGTTTTTATCGGTTTAAGACTCAACATCCTGTACAAATTTTATAGTAGTTGCGGTGATGGGATCATATAAATCAAGTTACTGAATATATAGATAGTATGTACTAATTTCTATTGTTAATGTAGTTCTTAGGTAAAATTTGAGTGATGGTAGTAGCTGAAGATGAGTATTTTAGACGGACGTGACTGATTTTTCGTTTTGCTTTACGATGTCCGTTAATACATTAACCAAAAGATTATGCATCAAAAAATTAAATTGTCTACATAAAAAAAAACTAATCAATAGCGATATTATTATTATTTAACTGTAGCTAATTTACTTCGATGCTATTAATTAATTATTTTCTAGTCATGTTCTATATGCTTTTTTTATTCTAATTTTTATAATACAAATAAGAAATCTAAAACTTAATTACTAGTTTCGGTTAAATGACCATCATAAGTTTTAGATTTCTTAAACTTCTTATGCAAATAATTAATCATGACCAAATATTATTATTATTATTATCAGTAAATAAGTATTTGTGACATAAGTCTGAAATAAATGAATAAGTGGTTTAAAAAAAATATACTTATATGTGATATTGTACCCTATACTCATATTTTCCCAGTATGATAAGGATTTTACTCTGTGCATGTAATGTATCGGAGATTTTGAAGTGATTTTATGTCAAAGGTATCAAATCAAAATTACACTTTCTCTTAATTATTGTAAATTTTGTTATTGATATATTTGGCATATTTGTAAAACAAGCCAATATTCAGATCTGTCCATTTTTTCATTTGGAAAAGTATTATTTGTAGCAGGGACGCGCCAAGTATCAAATAATGATAGGCGCCTTTATATGTATTGAGCCAAAATTACCACCCAATCTCACACAGTTCAATTTGTGCGGATTTTACGTGAAAATCATTGAGAAATACAAAAAAAAATTAAAATAGCTTTAAATTTCAGTGGCGTAACAAATAAGAGGAGAAAGGTGACATATTCTTCCAAATGCATACCGTTGGACAATTTTAGGCCATTTATTTTGAACAATTCTCTGATCAATTTAGGTAACTTTAGACCGCTTTACTAATATTTTAGACCGTGTTTAAACAATTTGAGACTATTTGGACAATTTTAGACCATTTTAGATTATATTGAACAATTTTCTGATCAATTTATATAACTTTAATCCGTTTTATTATTATTTTAATCCATTTTAAGATAATTCTAGACCATTTTGGATAATTTTAGATTATTTAAAAAAAAATTCTCTGATCAATTTAGGTAACTTTGATTCAGTTTTCGGAAATTTTAGACCATTTTGGACAATTTTAGGCCATTTTAGTTTATTTTGGACAATTTTAAGTGATTTTAGACTATTTTGAACAATTCTTTGATCAATTTAGGTAACTTTAGAACTTTAAACCATTGTTGGACAATTTTAGAGCATTTAGGACAATTTTACACTATTTTCCCCAATTTAGGTAATTTTCAATAATTCTTAGATCAATTTAAGTAATTTTAGGCCCTTTTATTATTATTTTAGTCTGTTTTTGGATAACTTTAGACCATTTTAGATTATTTTGAACTATTCATTGATCAATTTAGGCAACTTTAGGCCGTTTTATTATCATTTTAGATAATTTTTAGACCATTTTGGACAATTTTAGACCATTATAGATAATTTTGAACAATTATCTCATCAATTTAAGTAACTTCAGACCGTTTTAGACAATTTTTAGAATATTTTGGACAATTTTAGATTATTTTGAACATTTCTCTGATCTATTTTAGGTAACTATATACCATTTTATTATTAATTTCGACAATTTTTAGATTTTGGACAACTTTAGACCCTTTTAGATTATTTTGAACAATTCTCACATCAATTTACGTAACTTTAGACCGTTTTATTATTAATTTAGACAATTTTTAGAAGATTTTGGACAATTTAAGATTATATTGAGCACTGATAATTCACACGAACATGCAAACGCATATATTCATAGTGGAACCGACCTCTTTTGACCTTATTCTTATCTATTTTTCAAGATGATTTAATATACGGGTTTCATGATATCGTTCCTAATTTTTATATAAAAAAAATTTCACCGCCGGTATTGGTAGATAATTTTTTGGTTTTATGTAAACGCGCCTTTAAGGCCTTGCCCATATGGATGGCGCGTCCCTGATTTGTAGATAACTAGTCAAGCAGTACAATAAAATTATCAAGTTACCTTTTTTTTACCAAATTTTCTTTACATACCCACAAATTCTGTATACAGGGTAGTATCAAAAAATAAAAACAACATATTTATTATGAGTACAGTAAAATATGATACCTAAAATAATTAAGGTATCATATTTAACTAAACTCATTGATTTGAACTTTTAACAAAATTGTAAATATTTGTTTTGTTTTTAATTGTTGATTAATTAAAAATAATATTTCTTGTTAATTACATAGTTTAAGTTTGAAGATATTTTTTACATTCTCAATGTAACACTTTATACACCAAATATTAATTAATAATTGTTAATTTAATTGATAAGTGTTTTTTGGTTTATACATTTGGGTATTAAAGTGTTAATTAATAGTAAAAATGAAACGGTAAATTTTTAATTAGCCATATTTATTTTTATTAAATAAATACTGTGATATACAATATTTCGGTGCCATTAGTACAATTTTTATCTAAAAAAATAAAACTTACAATTGATTGATAAATCGGGTAATTCCCCTTTTATACAAATTAGTTTTTCCTTTTTTTTTAATTAGGTTTTTTTTTACGTGTTATTTTTGTCGATTGTAGTTTTATTAAAATTAAAAATTTCCTGTTTCATTTATTTTATTTATTAAAAAAAAAATCGATAAATGTACGTATGGATTTTAATATGTAACATTCTAACATATCTTATAAATGTAATAATAAATAAATAAATAAACTCGATATAAACAACTACCTAAGTAGGATGTTTGTTTTTTATTTTCTACCATTCTTTTAATCAATAGTTGAAAATAATGCAAACCTCATTCTATTTACGTCATATTTTCGAATTGAATTGAAATGAATTGAATTGAATACAATGTGAGCGACGTTCATGTTTTTATAGACGCATAAATTTTATTGATTTATAAGAAATAATTTTTGAAGTAATGAACTCTAGGAATAGATATTAATAAAATTAAAAGTTTAAGAACGGAAATGTTCCCGAAATTTTAAAACATTCAAAAATATGTTAAAATTGCGTCCAAATAAAAAAAATTATTTGGAACCAAAAGAACTAGAGAGGAACTGCTCATTTTTTTTAGAATCTACCAATTTTCTTTGAAATCTGAATGATGACAAATTTTGAAGATTTTTGCCTTTTTTGGACCACATTTTTTTTCTCTAAAACTAATAGAACTAGAGAAAAACTCTCCATTTTTTTGGAATCAACGCCTTTTGAGATAAAAAATGTAATTGGAATTTATCAGAGCCATCTGTTGCTTTTATTTCAAAGCCATAAAAGTTTTAATTTGGAAAATCCGAAAAAATTGAGGGTCTCACAGTTTTTGAAAAAAAAAAAAATTATCTCTGAAACTAATAGAGCCAGAAAAAAATCGTTCATTTTTTTGGAATCTACGCCCTTTAGAATGTACCTCTACCAATTTTCATTGAAATCTAAATGATGACAAATTTCGAAGATTTTTGAAGGTTATAAGCCTTGCCCTTTTTTTGGGTAACATTTTTTTTTCTTTCTGATGTGAATGAAACTTTTTGTAGAGTAAAAATAAGTTAATTGGAATTTATCAGAGCCATCTGTTGCTTTTATTTCAAAGCCATAAAATTTTTAATTTGGAAAATACGAAAAAATTGAGGGTCTCACAATTTTTGAAAAAAAAAAAAAAATTATCTCTAAAACTAATAGAGCCAAAAAAAAACCGTTCATTTTTTTGGAATCTACGCCCTTTAGAATGTACTTCTACTACTTTTCATTGAAATCTAAATTATGACAAATTTCGAAGATTTTTGAAGGTTATAGCCTTGTCCTTTTTTTGGGTCACATTTTTTTTCATTCCGATTTGAATGAAACTTTTTGTAGAGATAAAATAAGTTAATTGGAATTTATCAGAGCCATCTGTTGCTTTTATTTCAAAGCCATAAAAGTTTTAATTTGGAAAATACGAAAAAAATGAGTAGCCTTAATTAAAAATCGATTAAAATCAAGTAAAATCGATTAGATGATGATTAAAATTTTTATAATTAAGTAATGTTGATTAAAATTCAGTAAAGTCGATTACCGTCGATCAATAATCGATTATAAACGTTTAACGTTGAATAAAAATCGATTAAAATCAAGTCAAATCGATTAAAATAATCAATAATTGAGTAACGTCAATCAATAATCAATAAAAAAATTTATTTTCTCGCTGCTTAGAAAATATCAGAAAAAAAACAGAAAAAAGGCACAAAAAAATTTTCGAAAGTTAAAGTTCAAAATGTTATTAATTTCAATTTTTCATTTTAAATTCAAAGTGAGGCTTAGGGGCTCAAATTATACCAATATCATAAATATCCTTTGAGAAAAAAAACAAAAAAGAACCACAAATAAACCGAAAAAACAGAAAAAGGAAAAAAAACATTTTTTTTCGAAAGTTTCAAAAAGTTATACCGTTATAGCAATTAAAAATTAATTATTTCTGAAACTAATAGAGCTTGAGAAGATCTGTTCATTTTTTTGGAATTTATACCCTTTAGAATGTACTTGTACCAATTTTCATTGCAATCTAAATAATGACAAATTTTGCACTTTTTTTGGACCACATTTTTTTTCTATAAATAATACGTTTTATAATTTTAGCACTATTTATTCATTCAAAAATTATAAACATTTAATTTTACAAAAACGTGTAGAATTTGCAATCTAGAGCTAAAAAAGAACTGATTTATTTTACGCTTCTTAGACCACCAATTTTCATTAAATTTAAAAAAAATTTTACTAATTATTAAAAGTAGAGTTTAAAATTATAATCAACTAGCTGAATATCCGTGCTTTGCTACGGAATCAGTTTCACTGTTTTCCTATATGTTTTCTATTTTTCCAGATTTTTCTCTATTTATCTCTGATTTTAATATATTCTCTATATTTTTTCGATTTTTCATATTTTGCCGTTTTTCCCTTTCTTGATCAATTTTTTTCAATTTTTCATATGATGTCTCTTTTTTATTTCCCGCTTTTCCCTATTTATTTCTATTCTTTTCTATGTTTTCCTATTATTTTCCGCTATTTTTCACTATTTCCATATTTTTTCCAATTTGTCCCTATTTGTACTTATTTTTCCCTATTTCCTCTATTTTTTTCCATTTTCTCTTACTTGCTATTTATTTTTAATTATCTTCCCTATGTTTACCTATTTTTCCCAATTTTCCCTATTTTTTCCCCATTTTTCCTTATTTTTCCCATTTTTTATATTTTCCTGCTTTTCATTGTTTTTTCCATTTGTTAGATTATTTCACATTTTTTCTGATTCTTTTCATTTTCCATTTTTTTTTTATTTTTTCACTTTGTTTTACTGTTTTTTTATTTGTCTGATTATTCTAATTTTTTTCTGATTTTTTCCAGGTTTTATTCCTTAATTTGTCGCTTTTTTATTTGTATCAAATTTTTGTTCTGATTTTTGTTTTTATTATTATTTATCATTTCCCTTTGTTTTTATTTTTTTGATGCTTCTAATTTTTTCTACTTAATCTTTTTAAATTTTTGTCTTATTTTTTAGATTGTTTTTTTGAATTCTCATTTTCCCAGATTTTTGTATTATTTTTATCACTTTGTTTCAGGCTTTGAAACAAATAAAAACAAAGTCTGGAACAAAGTGTTTTTTTTTGATTTTTCAAATTTTTTTCTGAACTTTTCAAAATTTTACGTTTTTTTCTAATTTTTTAGGTTTTTTCACATTTTGTTTATGAATTCCTCTCATTTTTCCTGTTTTTTTTTATTTTTTAACTCTTCTGATCTTTCACATTTTTCCAAGTTTTTTTTTGTTTTTTAGATTATTCCACATTTTTTTAATTCTTCTCATTTTTCCAGATTTTTTTATTATTTTTATAACTTTTTCTAGAGTTTGTTTTTATTGTTTCGATTCTTCTGATACTTACTGACCTTTTCAATTTTTTCAATTTTTTTTCTTATCATTTAGATTATCACACTTTTTTTCTTAATTCTTCTCGTTTTTTTATTATTTTTATTACTTAGACTTTTTTTTATTTATTTCATACTTCTAATTTTTTCAAATTTTTCCAATTTGTTTTTCTTATTTTTAGATTATTCTGCTTTTTTATTCTCATTTTTTCAGATTTTTTTATTATTTTTTTCACTTTGTTCCATACTTTAAAAAAATTAAAACAATGTCTGGAACAAGGTGATAAAAATAATAAAAAATCTGGAAAAATGACAAGAATTCAAAAGAACGTGGAATAATCTGAAAAATATGAAAAAAATTCGAAAAATTTAAAAAGATTAGAAAAAATTAGAAGAATCAGAAAATAGAATAAAACAAATTCTGGATCAAAGTGATAAGAATAATAAAAAATCTGGTAAAATGACAATAATTCAAAAAAAAATGCAGAATCTAAAATTTCATTTTTTTTTATTTTTCATTATTTTTCCATGTTTCGCTATTTTTCTATAATTTTTCTTGTTTTTTCAATTTGTACTTATTTTTATCTTTTTTGCCCTATTTTCTCCATTTTTTCCTATTTTCCCAATTTTTAACTACTTTCCCCAGTTTTCTGTATTTCCCTATTTTCCCCAGTTTTTCCTATTTCTTTATATTTTTCCTGTTTATCGTTATTTTCTTCTATTTATCCCTATTATTTTCTATTTTTAAATATTTTCCCTATTTCTCTCTATTTTCATTATTTTTTCCAATTTTTCATTATTTTTCTCAGTTTTCTATTTTATACTATTTTTCCCATTAGTCTCTAGCTTTTCTATGTTTTCCCCTGTTTTTCAATGTTTTTGGAAATGTTCCTATTTTTCATTATTTTGCCCATATTTTCCCTATTTTCTCAATGTTTTGCTATTTCTCAATATTTTTCCCATAATTTCCTATTTGTCACTATTTTCCCGATTTTTTTCCTGTTATTCACATTTTTTTCCTAAATTATCTTTGATTCCAAATTTCCCAATTTTTCCCTATTTTGCCCTATTTTTTTCCTATTTTTCCCAAATTTTCTCTATTTACCGTTTTTTCTATATTTTTTCCCTATTTTCGCCTATTGTTCACTATTTTCCCCAAATTTTCCTCGAATTTCTCTATTTTTTCCCCATTTTTCATTTCAATATTTCTGACTATTTTTCCCAAGTTTTTCTATTGTTCACTATTTTGCCTTATTTTTCCAATTTTTTCACTTTTACTTTCCCGGACCCATCAAAGGGAAAGTAAGGTGAACGAGCAAAAAAAAATCGAGATTTCGATGTAATTATCCATTTTGAAGTCCCCCAAGAAGATTGAGACCATTTCCAGCGCATGGTCTGTCTGTGTGTAATCTTCCACGATAACTGCCGAACCGTTTAACCAATCAAGCTGAAATTTGGTATGGAGGGTCGGTGTGTGCCTAGAATGCGACCATTAGATTTTGGTCTAAATTGGTACAGTAGAAGGTCCTCAAGACCGACATTTATTAAATACACATGTAACAATTTTTTACTTTTTTTAAATTTTAAGGACAAACTATACACTTTAGTGCAAAATGTTGTAGTACAAAGTTTTAGAGAATAAAATTCCCTATAACTTTTGGTTTAAACATTTTCCAGAATTTCCAATAGTTGCGCCACTAGAGGGCGCGTAAAAAATGTGCATGTAGGTGTTCTCTAGTTTTTCTTGATTTTAAGGACAAACAATACACTTTCGTGCAAAGTGTTGTAGTACGAAGTTTTAGAGCATAAAATTCCCTACAACTATTGTCTTAAGCTTTTTCCATAATTTCCAATAGTTACGCCACTAGAGGGCGCATAAAAAATGTGCATGTATGTTTTCTCTATTTTTTCTTAATTTTGAGGACAAATAATACACTTTACTGCAAAATATTATGGTACAAAGTTTTAGAGCATAAAATTCCCTATGACTCTTGTCTGAAACTTTTTCTAGAATTTCCAATAGTTGCGCCACTAGAGGGCGGGTAAAAAATGTGCATGTAGGTTTTCTCTAGTTTTTCTTGATAGTGACGACAAACAATGCATTTTAGTGCAAAATTTTCTTGTTCAAAGTTGCAAAGCATCAAATTTTCTTTAACTTTTATGTGTAACTTTTTATCGAATTCCTCATAGTTTCGCCGCTAGATGGCGAGAAAAATACACATTTAAAATTCCCTACAACTATTGTATGAAAATTTTTCCCGAATTCCCAATAGTTTTCACACATGATTTTAGGAGATCCTAATTGTAGCAGTATGATATATAACGTGCGCATGCGCAGCTTATGTCATTACCAACATTGAAATATTAATTCTCCATCAGCTCGTTATTTTTAATGTGTTCCATAAATTATTGTAATGCTTAGTATTTTGTAATTAAAATAATAATAATAAATAACATATTCTCTACGGTCGAGCCGGGAAAGTTCTGGGGTGACACAGCCGATTTTTTTTCCTAGTTTTCTCTATCTATCTTTCCTGTTTTCCATTATTTCTCCCATTTTATTTATTTTTTTCCTATTTTCCGTATTTACCCTATTGTTTAATATTTTTATCTATTTTGCCCTACTACCGTTACCCTATTCTATGTAAGCCACCGTTTTTCACCCTTTTCTACCCCTTAAAATCAAAATTTCACAAAATCAATTTTCACACGACAATTTTATATATATACAGTGTGTCCAATTAAGTCGGCATCATATGGGAAACTTTTTTATTCTTAGTTTTATAAAAAAAAGTTATTTTTTATAAAAAGTTGTGCATGGTCTAAAACCAAAAATACAACCATCAGATATCAATTTTTTTAAGCCGTATACGAGGTGTGTTAAAAAATATGAGATTTACTCACGAGTAAAGTACCTTTAAATTTGACAATATCGAAAAATTTTACTAAAAAAAGTCGATCAGAATTAAAAATTACGTTTAAATATGCAAATACATCCATTTAAAATAAAACTTCAGATTATTTTATTTTTTACTAATATTTCTATTTTGAATGAACATTTATCTCTTGTGATTACGAAACACATTATAACCTTTTAGTTTTTTAATGTTTTCTAATAAATTTGCATATTTAAACGTAATTTTTTAGTAAAATTTTTGGATATTGTCAAATTTAAAGGTACTTGACTCTTGAGTAAAACTCATATTTTTTGACAGACCTCGTATACCACTGAAAAAAATTGATATTTGATGACTGTATTTTGGGTTTTAGGCCATGCACAACTTTTTATAAAGAATAACTTTTTTTCATAAAACTGAGAATAAAAAAAGTTTCCCATATAGTAGGAGAACGAGGGATCTCTAAGATGCATTTTAAGGACCCTCTATAAAACTCGCGAACAACCACCTAAAAAAAATTGATTCTTATGTAAAGCGACCTGGCGGATCCGATTTTGGAGTTCGCCAGACAATTTGGAATTGCCAAATTGGCCAAAATCGACAATTTCCAAAAAATCTCATATTTTAGGGAATTTTTAAAATTTTTAATTATCCTATATCTCTCTTAGTTTAAGTACGATTGAATTCAAATTTTTAAGAGAACTAATTTAGACCTTTGTTATTACGACTTAGATGACAGAAATGCAAAAAAAATTACGTGTCACAAGTTATTTATTTTTAAAATGTTGGTGACAAGAAATTTGGTAAAAATGCAGCAACAAATACTCGATCGAGAAAACTTTTTTGTTTTTAAAGATAAATGTATATAGTTAGCGACAAAGTTGTAGCCAAAGAATCAAAGAAACTTTTTTACTTGGGTGATTTTTTTGATAACTAGCTTGATTTTTAATATAACGGTGTCACAATGTGGCAATGTAGAAAAAACTATGCCGGTCGCGGCCGTCCGTACTTTACAAGGTATCGCCATACGTCCAACTACTAAATCGACCGCTTGGTTAAAAATTTGAGAAGTGGGAAACGAACCAACAAAGGGAAAATTAGAGAAGCGGGGACGCTGGAGGTGTCGTTTTAGTTTTTGGACAATCTATAGCTTGAAAGCGCCAGGATCTGTATTGTATTAATTAAAACCAATTTACGATTCGTGAGTTTATTTCGAATTTCATTAAATTTTAATTTTCAAAAAGGAGAAAAATATATAAAATAAAGATTTCAATTTTGATATAGGCAATTTAGACATACTCATTTCATTTTCACATTTTTTAACTTCTACTCGTATAGAAGCAACAATATCTAAGAGATAGTTAACACATTTGTAAAAAGGGATGATGATACTTTATATTTATAAGGTTCTTATCTAATACTATTGAGTTCCACATTTCCCTTGGCACGAACAACAAATGTTGCAAGGCACATTCGCTTTAAGGCATTTACATTTATTTGTACAAGTAAAAAATTGCACTTGCAGTTGACTGTAATTTCTAAAAAGCTTGGCTTTGCTTCTTATAGTGTCATATTTGGTACAAGAACATGTTGGAGACAAATCTCTAAAATGAAATTCCAACGATTATAATGAAGAATGTAGTTCTGTGATCAAGAAGTTTCAAATTTAATATATCTATAGAACATAGACAAACATCGAAATTAGTGTTACCCACCTAATGTCAGTTTTACAATTTGGGAATATATACGCTCATAATTCGTCCATATTTCTCATAAAATATGGCGGGCCGTATAAATGTTTAAAAAATGCTCTAAAACTTGCCCATAGAGTTTCCGATACTTGGTACCCATTCATACTTGAAGATACAAAATAAGTCAGGTATAAACGTGCTTCATTAAAAATAGCAATTTTTAGAGCTTTTCTTTTGCGCTTTCGGAATGGGAAACTCACCGAATCGCACCCACTTAAGTAAAATACTGCTAATAAAATTCCAGCCAAGTTATTAGCATTGTTCTGATAGATATTTGCTAGTGATTGAATTGAATAAGAGTAGTACATTGATAATACAAAAATGTCTGTATCTGCAGCATAGATAAAAAATCGTTTATACTGGTTTTTAAAATTGTCAATAATAGCATTCTAGTATCAGATTCCTTATGTTCTGTAAATTCTAATTCTGTGGCCACATTAGTATCAAATTTGAAGCATATAATTGTTTTGCTGTTTTCTTTTGACATGCCAGCTAATAATACATTTACACCTTCTGGTAAGGTGTGATGGTCATTTAGGAATTTCTTGACAAAATATGCCAACAGCTTTTTCTTATTGTTAGGGTTTGCAATAAACTTTTTCCAATCCGGGATCTTAAAATCATCTTGAACTTCATCATTAATAGGTGGATTTAAGCTGTTTTCAAAATCATAAAACAATATCTGACGCTCTCACAATAAAATGTAAATTTTTAGGTTTTAAATTTAATATCAAATTAAAATATTTTAAAAATAAATCATTAAAGGTGCTGCAATTTTAATTTTGAAATCAACCCTAATTTTCGTGTCTTCATCCAACTCTCTCGTAAAATGCAAATTTCTCAACATTTTTGCTTCGATTTCATATAGGTAATTACCTTTGTATAACCAGAACAAATATTCACAAATTCTTTGCTATCCTGTTGGAAGAGATTAACTTTTTGTTTTATAATTCTCTTAATTTCTAATTTGTCAACATGCATTTTTAAAGCAAAGGTTTTGCTGCTTGAATCATGGTGTTTTTCTTTAGAATCAATTTTTCTAAAAGTGTTGACAAGTTTGGAATATGCATTGGTTATAAGCAATGCATATTCCACCCTTGTCAACACTTTTAGAAAAATTTCATTTAATATTAAAGTTCATTTGTTTCCTTGGCTTTCGTCCAAATTTTATTTTGCATATTAAATGTTGTTAATTTTCAAGACCATTTAGTTTCTGTAATTTTATTGCAAATTATACAACATTTTGGGCTTTCAACGGTCTTACTTCTTTTGTCACCAGTATTAGCCACATCTGTGCTTTCTGCTTTTTGTTTATGCCTTTCGGGTGTAATTTCTTCTGCATATTGCATGATAGACATGACATTTTGACAAAAATAAATCCATTTTATAATATTTCTATCATATGACTTTATGGAAACTGCTTAAATACATAGTCCAGTGCTTCTTCTGTAACATTCTGTAAGTACAGTTTATTCATTATTTTGTTGACAAAACATGTATTTTAAAAAGTTAAACTCTAGGTTTAACTAGGAAGTCATAGTCAAAAGTTAAAAACGCGCACAAAACTACTGGAGAAAAAAATTTCTTCAAATGTGTTTTTTGTTCTAATTAAATATTAATCTAGTTTAATATGACTGGAAAAGAGACTTCGTTACTTTAATATGCACTTATTATCTATAAAGCAATAATTATTATTATTAGAGCTGAAACTCATCAATTTTCAATAATAATAAGTATCATAAACCACACAGACGATAACTATTCCCGTCCATTTATTAAAATATAACTAAACGTTACATAAAGCAATATTCACAACTACCCATTATTTGATTCCCATACGTCGGACCAACCTAACTTTTTATCATGGGCCGCGACGCGGCGGTACTATATATTGCAGCACCGTTTTCTAGAAAAGTAAGTAAGTTATCAAAAAAAACACCGAAATAAAAAAGTTTCTTTGATCCTTTGGCTACAACTTTGTCGCTTACTATATACATCTATCTTTAAAAACAAAAAAATTTTCTCGATCGAGTATTTGTTGCTTCATTTTTACCAAATTTCTTGTCACCAACATTTTAAAAATAAATTACTTGTGACACGTAATTTTTTTTGCATTTCTGTCATATAAGTCGTGATAACAAAGGTCTAAATTGGTTCCCCTAAAAATTTCAATTCAATCGGACTTAAACTAAGAGAGATATAGGATAATTAAAAATTTTAAAAATTCTCTAAAATATGAGATTTTTTGGAAATTGTCGATTTTGGCCAATTTGGCAATTCCAAATTGTCTGGCGAACTCCAAAATCGGATCCGCCAGGTCGATTTACATAGGAATCAATTTTTTTTAGTTGGTTGTTCGCGAGTGTTATAGGAAGTGCATCTTAGAGACTGCTCGTTCTCGGACTAATATGATGCCGACTTAATTGGACACACTGTATATATAGATTAGTATTTAATTTTTCTACTTTCCCATTATATTTTATTTAAACCTTATAATAAATCATATAGTTTATGATATCGCAAGTCTGTAAGAATAATTTTGAACGATATTTACATCTAATTAACATTCAATTGCTTTCGACATAATTAATAATCAGTTACGAATGGTAATTACCTAAAGACGGTCGTTATAACTTTCTTTCATTTGCCTGTCGTTATTTAAACATTGAAGATGTCATCAATTACGGAAACCCCGTTGAAAACAGAAAAAGACCAACTTTCTAAATCGAGGGATTTTGATTGGTTAAAAGTACTTTTTCAAATTCAAATTACTTTATCGGCATTGTGCGCTTTAAATTATATTTTTTATGACGCTTATTGGACTACAATATTGTTTGGTAAGTACCAATTTTTTTTTTATATTTGTTTTTAATTATATGTTTTTTCAGCTTCCGTCCTTATTTTTCTTGGACACATAGGCGTCGCGGCGGGGGCACATAGACTATGGGCTCACAGGACGTACACAGCAAATGGACCTCTAAGATTTTTTCTTATGTTATGTCAGACTTTATCAGGCACGGTAAGTTTTTATTTTAACTTTATATACTTGTCTCATTTTTTTCCTATTTCTCCTCTCTTTTTAATATATATTTTTTTAGGGTTCTATATATGATTGGGTACGGTGGCACAGATTGCATCACAAACATTTCGGTACGGATCTGGATCCGTACAATCCTTCAAGAGGTTGGTTTTATGCTCATATACACAGCACAGTGCTTAGGTTAAGCGAAGCTCAAGAAAGAGCGCTTAAAAATATCGATATGGACGATTTGGAAGAAGAGCAGTTAGTTATGTTCCAGAAAAAGTAAGTACATTTTTAGATACAGGGTGTTAAAGTTGAAAAATCAAACAAAAATTACACAAATCTTCATTTTGGTTATGTTAGGTACTTTTTGTTTCTGCTACGAATAATTTTATCGGAGAAAAAAGTCGAAATGGGTGAATTTTATCGGAGAAAAATAACCCGAGAGTGATGCATTTTCTCGGACAAAAAAGCCCGAGAGCGAGAGAAAAATAGCCTGAGCGATGCATTTTATCGAATAAAAAATCCAGAGTGACGCATTTTATTGGAGAAAAGCAGCTCGAGGATGAGGCATTGTACCGAAGAAAAAAATCCAAGTGAGATGCATTATATAGGAGAAAAAAATCAAAACCCGAATGTGAGACATTTAATCGGAGAAAAAATGCAGAGAGCAAAGCAATTATCGGAGAAAAATAGCCCGACAGCGATGCATTTTATCAGAGAAAAACAGCCAGAAATCGAAGCATTTATCAGAGAAAAATAGCTCAAAAGCGATGCATTTTATCAGAGAAAAACAGCCAGAAAGCGAAGCATTTATCGGGGGTAAATACATAAGAGATAATTTTTTTATCGATAAATACATGTTTAATTGTATGAAAGTTTTATTGTCATGGCAAACAATCAAGAATCAAGGGAGTGAAAAAATCGCGAGAGCTTGCTCGAGCGATTTTTTCTACTTCCCTTGATTCGAGATTTTTTGCCAAATGACAATAAAATTTGAATACGATTTGAAATGTATTTATCTAATAAAAAAATGTCTCGAATGTATTTTAGGGAGATTAATACACAACTACATTATAAAGACAATTTAGTTTGAAATAGAAAATTCAATTGAGAAGTAAGAATAACACTCTGTACAGTTTTTTCGATATTTTCTAAAGATTCTTGACCAAATCTTGCCATTTTGAAAGGACGTTGTGTTAAGAAAACTCGAAAATAATCTGACAGTGACAGTTGTCAAAGTATAGAATTGTGAATGGTACCATTCACGGCATAGTTGACTAAAAGCAAGGTGCATATTTATCAGTTATTGGGAAAGCTAGGTAGCTTTTTATCCTTAAAAATGACTGTTAATTGGTCGATTTTAAGAAATTGAAGAAATCTCATTGGTTCTTAGAATAGGCGTGTATTAATCATAGGAAAATAGCCCGAATGCGATGCATTTTTATCGAAGAAAAAAGCCAGAGAGTGGTGCATTTCATAAAGAAAAAAAAGTCCAAGATTGATGCATTTTATCGGAGAAAACCAGCCCAACCGAAGACGATGGATTTTATCGAAGGAAAAAATCCAAGAGCGATGCATTTTATTAAAAAAAAAGACCGAAATGGACGTATTTTATCGATGAGAACAGCCCAAGAACAAATTAATTTATCGAAGATATAAATCCAGAAAGTGAAACATTTTATCGAAGAAAAAAAGTCCAAATCCATAAATTTTATTAGAGAAAAAAGCCCGGAGCGAAGCAATTTATTGGAGAACAAAAGCTCTGGAGCGAGACATTTTATCGGAGAAAAAATCCAGAGACAGAGGCATTTTATCGGAGAAAAAAACCAGAGACGATGCATTTTATCTGAAAAACTAGCCAGAGAGTAGTGACCTTTAGGAGAAAAAAGCCCGAGATTAGTGTATTTTATCGGAGAAAAATACGATACATTTTATCGAATAAAAAAATCCAAGAGCGATGCTTTTTATTCAAGAAAAAAAGACCGAAATCGACCTATTTTATCGATGAAAAAAGCCCGAGAACGAGTAATTTTATCAAAGATAAAAAACCCGAAAGTGGAATATTTTATCGGAGAAAAATTACCCGAATACGATACATTTTAAGGAAGAAAAAATTCAAGAGCGATCCATTTTATTCAAGAAAACAAGTCCAAAATCGACGTATTTTATTGATGAAAAAAGCCCGAGAACGAGTAATTTTATCAAAGATGAAAAACCCGAAAGTGGAATATTTTATCGTTGAAAAATTACCCGAATACGATACATTTTATCGAAGAAAAAATTCAAGAGCGATGCATTTTATTCAAGAAAAAAGACCGAAATCGACGTCTTTTATCGGTGAAAAAAGCCCGATGCATTTTATTGGAGAAAAGTGCCAGAGTGACGTATTTTGTCGAAGAAAAAAAGTTGAAATCGTTACATTTTATGGCAGAAAAAAATTCGGAGCGATGCAATTTATTGGAGAAAAAAGATCTAGAGCGAGACACTGTATCGAAAAAAAATATACAGAGAGAGAGAGAGAGGCATTTTATATCGGAGAAAAAAGACCGAACAAAAGCGAGAAAGAGACATACAATTTTTCACGGAGAAAAACCCGAGATTGATGCATTTTATTGGAGAAAAAAGCCCAGAGCGAATCAAAGACAGTTTATAGGAGAAAAAATTAAGAGAGAGAGAGAGAGAGTCATTTTAACGGAGAAAAAGATCGAAAAAAACCCGAGGGAGGAGAATTTGTCAGAGAGATAAGCCCAAGAGCGATGCAATTTATCGGAGAAAAAAGTCATAAAAAGAGATGAATTTTATCGGAGAAAAAAGACCAAAACCCCGAGAGAGAGAGAAAAAAAAAATTTCAGGGAGCGAGAGGAAGTTTATCGGAGAAAAGGGACCGATAAAACCCGAGAGAGGCAATTTTTCAGAAAAAAAAGCCCGAGAGTGATGAAATTTGTCGGAGAAAAAAGCCATTAACAGAGAGAAATTTTATCAAAGAAAAAGACCGAGGAAACCCGAGTGAGAGCCAATTTTTCAGAGAGCGAGAGAAGTTTTATCGGATAAAAGGGGCCCATAAAACCCGAGAGAGGCAATTTTTCAGAAAAAAAAGCACGAGACCGATGAGATTTATCGGAGAAAAAGTCATAAACGGAGAGGAATTTTATCGAAAAAAAAAGACCGAAAAAACCCGAGAGAGAGCCAATTTTCAGAGAAAAAATCCGAGAGTAAAGCATTTTATTGAAGAAAAAAGCCCGGAGCGAAACAATTTATTGAAGAAAAAAGCTCTAGAGCGAGACTTTTTATCGGAGAAAAAATCCATAGACAGAGCGAGGAATTTTATCGGAGAAAAAACCTGAAAGAGAGGCAATTTTTCAGAAAAAAAAGTCTGAGAGCTATGAATTTTTTTGGATAAAAAAGTAAGAGAGTGAGACAATTTTTTATAGAAAAAAAGCCGAAAATTTATGTATTTTATCTGAGAAAAAAGCCCAACAACGAGGCATTTTATCAGAGAAAAAATCTATAGACGGAGAGAGGAATTTTATCGGAGAAAAAGAGAAAAAACCTGAAAGAAAGGCAATTTTTAACAAAAAAAAACCCGAGAACGAAGCATTTTATGGGAGAAAAAAAAAGACCGAAGCGAAAGTAATTTATTGGAGAAAAAAGCTCTACAGCGAGACATTTTATCGGAGAAAAAAATCCAGAGAGAGGAAAAAGACCGAAAAATCCGAGAGAGAGAGACAATTTTTCAGAAAAAAACGCCCGAGAGCGATGCATTTAATTGGAGAAAAAAGCCCAAGAGCCATGCAATTTATCGGAAAAAAGTTTTAGAGCGAGGCATTTTATCAGAGAAAAAATTCATAGGGAGAGAGAGAGAGGAATTTTATTTGAGATAAAAGACCGAAACAAACCCGAAAGAGAGGTAATTTTTCAGAGAAAAAAACCCGAGAGCTATGCATTTTTTTGGAGAAAAAAGTCGGAGAGTAAGGCAATTTTTTATAGAAAAAATGCCGAAAATCGACAATGAGGCAAATGAAAAAAACAGCCCGAGTGATGCATTTTATCAGAGTGATGAGAAAAAGGTTCTAGAGCGAGATATTTTATCGGAGAAAAAATCGAAAGCGAGATTAATTTTATCGGAGAAAAAAGACCGAAAATCCCCGAGAAAGGCAATTTTTTCAGGAAAAAAGCCTGCGAGCGTTGCATTTTATTGGAGAAAAAACCCAAGAGCGATGTAATTTATATGAGAAAAAAGATCTAGAGCGATGCATTTGATCGGAGAAAACATCCAGAGAAAGAGAGAGAGAGAGAGGAATTTTTTATAGAAAATTTTTTTTGAGATTTAAAAAAAAAATTATCATAATTCTTGAACTTTTTGATTAAAATTCTGGAAATTTTTAATTTTTTGATCAAAATTCTTAAAATAAAAAAAATAAATCTAAATCTTAAAATTTTTAGTCTATGTACTACTTTAGTTTTTAACTAAAGCAAACCATACACAACTTTTAAATAATATTATATTGAAAAAAAAATTGATTTTTATTTTACTGTAAGAGGCCAAATACGAATAAAAAAAATGAATCACATTTTTTTTACACAAAACATTAATAAGTTCTAGTATAAGGACCGCTTTAGATTTTAACTAAAGCAGACCATACACAACTTTTAAATAATATTATATTGAAAAAAAAATTGATTTTTATTTTACTGTAAGAGGCCAAATACGGATAAAAAAAAATGAATCACATTTTTTTTACACAAAACATTAATAAGTTCTAGTATAAGGACCGCTTTAGATTTTAACTATTTCAGACCATACACAACTTTTAAATAATATTATATTGAAAAAAAAATTGATTTTTATTTTACTGTAAGAGGCCAAATACGAATAAAAAAAATGAATTACATTTTTTACACAAAACATTAATAAGTTCTAGTATAAGGACCACTTTAGATTTTAACTAAAGTAGACCATACACTACTTTTTTTATATAATTTATTTATTTTTCCAGGTGGTACATTCCGATGTATTTAATTATAACTTTACTACTACCAATTAACGCACCAGCGGAATATTGGGGCGAAACTCTCTACGCTTCCATATTTATTTTAGGTTGGTTCAGATGTACCGTTAATCTTAATCTCGCTTGGTTAATAAACAGCGCTACAAAAATTTGGGGACTTAAACCAGGAGAAAAGTAATTATTACTCATAAAAATAAGATTATTATTATTTTTAATATTTTTTTTAGATATCCTTGCGATACTAACTTGGTATTTATTTTAAACAAAAGCAATTGGCTATCTTATCATTACGTAGCTCCATGGGATTACCAGACAAGCGAATTCGGTCAATATAGCACAGATACTATATCGAAATTTATTCGAGTATGCGAAGTATTAGAATGTGCTTCTAATTTAAAAACAATCGATAGTGATACTGTTAGAAAGGCTCTAACATTATCGGTAGTTGAAAAAAGAAATATTACTGAATGTCTTTTAGAATTGTGTGATTATACTGTAACAGCACCTAAAGTATATTAATTAATTAAGATATTTTTAGAATACGTAACAATGTAATTTTTTTTTTGTATTAAACATATTTTCTTTTGTATTTAAATTTATGTCCATGAAATTAATTTTACATACCAAAAAAAATTTAAATATTGCATAATATCGGAAAAACGTAAAATTAACGTTAGGGCACATTTTATTGTAAATAAATAAAATTAAAAATTTAAATTTGTTGTTTTTTTTTTGTTTGTTTATAAAATAATAAATTAAATGCACATTTTTACATAATAATGGGCACAATATTTTAATCTTAATAGAAAATGTTGATTTCAGTCTAAACAGAAACATCCGTCCTGAGAATTTTCCAAAATCCAGTCTAAGTACCTTGTTATTCTTGTATATACACCAGGATATCCTGGTCTAGCACATCCGTTTCCCCAAGAAACAACACCTAAAAAAAACGACGTATTTTAATCAATTTTTAGTAAGGAAAAGAAGGGAGTAAAATGGGGTCTGGAAGCAGAAAAACAGATGGAAAAAAAATTGATAAAGAAGACCTTTGCTCGGTTCGGAATTGATAGTGGGGGTAAAAAAACAAATAAAAAAAGTTTGAAATAAAGAAATTAGTATATAAAAGGGGAAAAAGGAATGGGGTAGAAAGAAATATACCTAAAAGAAGAAACAAATATACATAAAAGGAGAAAGAAACTCGAAGTCGATACCACATGAATTTAATATAAAAAATATTTATTTGGCAATTTCAATAAAACTTGAAAAATTACCAAATACGTCGGTACATGTTTCGGCTCTTAGGCCATCTTCAGGCGAATGTTCGAACAATGTAGAAAATTTAAAACAAAAACGGTCACTTATGGTAAGTAAACATAAGACCGGTTTTGTTCATTTTTAAATTTTGTAACTTATAAGTAATAATATTTTTTTCTTTTTGGATAGCAAATTTTATTAATTGTTTAATTGCTCCGAACCTCGCTGCGCTCAGCTCGGAATTGATGGTGGTGGAAAAAAGGGGAAACGTGGAAAAAATAAAAAAGTTTAAAATATGAAAAAAAAAACAGTAAAAAAAGTAAGATTACGTACTTTTTGTTTCTGCTACGAATTTATATTATCGGAGAAAAAAGCCCGAGAGCGAGAGAACAACAGATTGCGATGCATTTTATCAGAGAAATAAAGCAAGAAAGGGATGCATTTTATCGGAGAAAATAGCCAGAGAGTAATGCATTTCATATGAGAAAAAAATCCAGAAACTGATGTATTTTATGCAAGAAAAGAATACCGAAATCAACGTATTTTACCAGAGAAAAAAGCCCGAGAAGGAGTAATTTTAACGAAGATAATAAAAACAAAAGTGAGACATTTTATCGGAGAAAAATAACTGGAAAGCGATGCATTTTATCAGAAAAAAAAGCCAGAGTGGCGGATTTTATCGAAGAGAAAAAGTCGAAATAAATACATTTTATCGGAGAAAAAATCCAGACAGAGAGCCTTTTTATCGGAGAAAAAAGACGGAAGAATCCCGAAAGAGAGAGAGAAAAAGAGAGGCAATTTTTCAGAGAAAAAACCCGAGACCGATGCATTATACTGGAGAAAAAGCTCCAGAGCAAAGGAATTTATAGGAGAAAAAAAACTCTAGAGCGGGACATTTTATCGGAGAGAGCGAGCGAAATTTTATCGGAGAAAAATGATCGAAAAAATCCTAGAGAGAAAGAGAGGCAATTTTTTAGTAAAAAAAAGGCCGAGAGCGATGCATTTTTTTGAGAAAAAAGCCCAAGAGCGATGCAATTTATCGGAGAAAAATTCATACAGAGAGAGAGAGAGAGAGAGAGGAATTTTATCGAAAATATTATTTAAAACCGGTTAATCGTAAATTTGGCAATTAAAACTAGAATTACTAAAAATGTGCCTGAGAGTTTGATTTGTTTACGTTATTATTTCATATACAGGGCGATGTTTTATACTTTGTAAAAAAAATATTTTTTTTGACGGCGTTAAAATAAATTTTTATTCTGTACGATACGGAATTTGGTAAATTACTCATATTACAATATACGTACCAAATTTTGTTCAAATTAGAACAACCATCGCCAAAATATTGACAATTTGAAATTTTTGAAAATAAACGAAAACACCCTGTATATATTAAACAAAAGATATTTGGGACACAATAATAGCCGATATGAAACCACTTCATGGTCCTCTGCCATCTGGTAAAGTTTGGCCAGTCACTCGCGAAACGCCCTGTATAAACATCATTATTAGCTACAGGTTAGGCAAAGTTATCAATTATAGATGGAACAATGGATTTGCGCTATCTCTTATACTTTTTGAGATAATCATACATGTTATGGGTCAAAAGTTACTAAACAGTAAACAAATAGGGGAAAAAATGGGGGGAAAAAGTAGAGGAACGAAATGGAAAAAAAACAGTAAAACAGTAGGATAAAAAATAGTATCCAATCCGATCTGAGCGAAGCGAGGTTCAGAACAATCAAATCAATCAAGTTCTAGGAAAAAAAGTGGGAAACCAAATTGAAAAAAAAAGTTTAAAACAAAGAAAATAGTACTAATAAAAAGGGGGCAAAAAATTGAAAACAAAAAGAGTTTCAAATATAAAAAAAATTGTAATAAATAGAGAAAAATGGGAAGGATAAAAGTAGAAAAAAAAATTGAATAAAAATAAATGCTTCCCTCGTCATCCACGCTGAACCGAGAGCAACGAGGTTCAGAGTAATTAAATCAATGAAACTTTCCGTGTTTCTTTTGTTTATGACTTCCCGCCAACTATCTTTTCTGCACTTGCTTCCGTTTTTGAAAAAAAAGTTTGTAATTAGTAAAAAGTGAAAAAAAGATGGAAAAAAACATTTACAAAATAAAGAAATTAATGAAGAGCTTTGCTCGATTCGGAGTGGATAGAGGGGGTAAAAAAGAGAAGTGGAAACAAAAAAATTTTGAAACAAGGAAAATTAGTAAAAAATAGGGGAAAAAAGGAGTGGGGTAGAAACAAATATAAGAGTTTCAATTATAAATTATAAAAAAAGTCAGAGAAAAAAAGGTCGATGGAAAAAACCGAAACATGTTGAAAAAAAAACAAGTTTGATACAAAATTAAAAAAATATGGGAAAATGAGAGAAGTGAAAAAATTTTTTTAAAACAGAAATTAATAAAGAATTGATTGATTGATTTGATTAGGGAAAATAATAATTCCAACTTGGTAGTGAGGGGAAATAATATTCCAATTATTCCCCCACCATTCACTCCGAGCATAGCGTAGCGAGGTTCAGAGCAATCACAACAATTAAGATCTCCGAACCAATAAAATTACTAAAAAAGTAGGGGAAATAGAAGGGGAGGTAAGAAAAAAGTGTGAAACAAAGAAATTGGTAAAAAATTATGAGAGGTTGATTGATTTGATTGCTCCGAACCTCGCTGCGCTCAGATCGGATTGGATACTATTTTTTGGGAGAAAAAAAGGAGATGTGGAAACAAAAACAAGTTCAAAATATGAAAAAAGTATGAGAAAAATGACAGGAGAGAATGTGGAAAAAAAAGTTTGAAACAAAGAAAACAGTAAACAGATAGGGGAAAGAAATGGGAAAAAACTGTAAAAAAGTAGTAGAAAAAAATAGCGTAAAGAAAAGTTTTTCTCACCAGAACTCAAATCAAATCAATCAAGTTTTAGGAAAAAAAGTGGATAAACAAATTGAAAAAAAGAAATTTAAATTAGTACAAATAAAAGGGGAGAGAAAAATGAAAACCAAAAAAGTTTCAACTATAAAAAATTAGTAAGAAATAGCCAAAAAGGAGAAGGAGAAAGTGAAAAAAGTTTTAAAAATAGAAAAATTGGTAAAAAAATAGTGAAAAAGAGACAAAGTAGAAAACAATTTGAATAAAAAAGAAATTAGTAAAGACTTATTGAAGAGCATAATCATTTGGATGGTGGGAGAAAAAATGATTCCCCCGTCAACCACTCCCAGCCGAGCGCAGCGAGGTTCGGAGTAATTAAATCAATCAAACTTTCCGTACATGTATTTTTTCCTCATTTGTTTCCCTTTTTGAAAAAAAGTGTAATTAGTAAAAAGTAGGGGAAAAAATTGGAAAAGAAAAGAAATGTAAAAAAATTAATAAAGAACTATTGAAGAGGTTTGCTCGACTCGGAGTGGATAGTGGGAGTAAAAAAGAGGGGAGAGTAAACAATAAACAGTTTGAAACAAAGAAATTCGTAAAAAATAGGAGAAAAAAAAGAGTGACGTGAAACAAATATAAAAGTTTGAAATATAAAAAAGTAAGAAAAAAAAGGTCGATGGCAAAAACCGAAAAATGTTATAAAAAACAAGTTTGCTGTAAGATAAAAAAATAGGGGGAAAAGGGGAAGAAGTGAAAACAAAGGGGGATGATATGTGAAAAAAAATTTAAAACGTAAAGAAATTAATAACGAATTATTGAATTGCTCGATTAATTTGATTAGGGAAAATAATAATTCCAACTTGGTGGTGAAAGGAAATAATATTTCCATCTTTCCCCCACCATCCACTATGTAATGAGAATAGCGAGGTTCGGAGAAATCACAAAAATCACGATCTCCGAAACAAAAAATTACTAAAAAAGTATAAGAGAAAAAAAGGAGGGAAGTGAGAAAAAAGTTTGAAACAAAAAATTAGTAAAAACTAATTTCTTAGTTTTTACTAATTTACTAATTTCTTTGTTTCAAACTTACTTTTGTTTCCACTTCCCCTCGTTTTACCCCCACTATCCATCTACTTCGAGTCGAGCAGAGCAGAAAAAAGGAGTGGGGTGTAAACAAATATAAAAGTTTCAAAAATAAATTAGTAAAAAAGTAAGAGAAAAAAACGTTGATGACAAAAACCTAAAAAATGTTGAAAAAAAACAAGTTTGATAGAAGATGAAAAAAATAGGGGAAAAAGGGGAGTAGTAAAAAGAAAGGGGGAAGGTAAGTAAATAAAAAATTAAAACAAAGAAATTAATAACAAATTATTGAATTGCTCGATTGATTTGATTCGGGACAATAATAATTTCAACTTGATGAGGGGAAACAATATTCCCATCATTCCCCCACCATCCACTCCGAGCCGAGCGTAGCGAGGTTCGGAGCAATCGGAACAATGAAGATCTCCGAAGAAAAAAAATTAGTAAAAAAGTAGAGGAAAAAATAGGGAAGTAAGAAAAGTTTAAAACATAGAAATTAATAAAGAATTATTTGAAGAGTTTGATTGATTTAATTGCTCCGGTGGATTAATGATGATGGTGGGGGGAAAGAAGGGAGATTTGGAAACAAAAAAAAATTTAAAATATGAAAAAACCAGTAAAAAAGTAGTGGAAAAAAGAGAAAATAGAAAGTGGAAAATAAAAATTTGAAACCAAAATAAGTAGGAGAAAAATGGGAACAAAAAAAGTTTGAAACATAAAAAAATCAGTAAAAAAAGTAGGGAACAAAAAGAGGAGAGGAAATATGGAAAAAAAGTTCAAAGAAAACAATAAAATACATACTGGAAAAAAGAGTGGGAAAAAAGTAGGGGAAAGAAGTAGGGAAAACAGTAAAAAAGTAGGAGAAAAAAGAGTGAAAGGAAAAGTTTTTCTCACCATCCACTCAAATGAAATCAATCAAGTTCTAGGAAAAAAAGTGGAAAAGCAAATTGAAAAATATATTTGAAATTCGTTCAGATAAAAGGGGAGGGAAAAGTGGAAACCAAAAAAGATTCATAGGGGAAAAAGGAGATAAAGCGAAAAAAAATTAATAAAAAGAAATTATTGAAAATGTATTGAAGAGATTGATTGATTTAATTGCTCCGAACCTCGCTGCGCTCGGCTCCGAAAAGATGGCGGGGAAATGGTTTTTTTTCCAGCAAATAAATCAATCAATGTTTTTATGACTTCTCTCTAATTATCTTCCCCTCACTTGTTTCCTCTTGTGGAAAAAAGTTTATTACAAAGAAATCAGTAAAAAATAGGGGGGTAAAAATGGGGAAAAAAACAGTTGGGAACATAAAGAAAACGGTAAAAATGTAGGGGAAAAATAGCGGAAAAAAGGGGAAGTGGAAAAAAGTTTCAAACTTAAATATCAATCAAACTTTCCTTGCATGTTTTTTTATGACTACCTTTTCCCCATTTGTTTCCCTTTTTGAAAAAAAGTTTGTAATTAGCAACAAGTAGGGGAAAAAAGTTGAAAAATAAAAAAAAACACCAAAAAAGTAGGAGAATAAAAATAGAAGGAATGAGAAAAAAAAGTTTAAAATATAAAAAAATGATGGCGTTATATGTTATATTAATATTGATTTATTCAATTTTAGTATAGAAATTTAACTAATGTAAATGTGGAAGAATCGTTCAAAGAAAACAATAAACAAATAGGGATAAAGGAGTGGGAAAAAAGTAGGGGAAAGAAGTGGGGATAAATAGTAAAAAAGTAGACGAAAAAAAGAGTGAATTGAAAATTTTTTCCCACCATCCACGCAAATCAAATTAACCAAGTTCTAGGAAAAATAGTGGAAAAACAAATTGAAAAAAAGTTTCAAATTCGTACACATAAAAGGGGGGGGGGAAAAAATGGTAACCAAAAAAGATTCATACAGGAAAAAATAGACAAAGTGGAAAAAAAGTAATAAAAAAAAGTGGTAAAGCAAATTGAAAAAAATCTTTCAAATTCGTACAGATAAAAGGGGAGGGAAAAAAAAGAGTGAAAGAAAAAGTTTTTCTACCCATCCACTCAAATGAAATCAATCAAGTTCCAGGAAAAAAAGTGGAAAAGCAAATTGAAAAAAATGTTTCAAATTAGTACAGATAAAACGGGAGGTAAAAGTGGAAACCAAAAAAGATTCATAAGGGAAAAAAGAGACAGAGTGGAAAAAATGAATAAAAAGAAATTAGTAAAAATTTATTGAAGGGCTTGATTGATTTAATTGCTTCGAACCTCGCTGCGCACGGCTCGGAGTGGATGGAGGGGGAAACGTTTTTTTTCTTACCATCAACTACGAACCGATCAAACAAACTTTCCATGCATCTTTTTTTTATGACTTCTCTCTATCTTCCCCTCACTTGTTTCCCCTTTTTTATAAAATTTTAATATAAAGAAATTAGTAAAAAATAGGGGTAAAAATTAAAAAAACAGTTGTAAAACATAAACAAAACAGTAAAAATGTAGTGGAAAAATAGCGGAAAAGTTTCAAACTTAAAAATTATTCAAACTTTCCTTGCATCTTTTTTATGACTATCTATTCCCCATTTGTTTCATTTTTGAAAAAAAAAGTTTGTAATTAGTAACAAAGGGAAAAAAGTTGAAAAATAAAAAAAAAACACTAAAAAAGTAGGAGAATAAAAGTGGAAGGAATGAAAAAAAAAATTTAAAATATAAAAAAAAACAGCAAAAAGTAAATTTTTCATTAATCCTGGAAATTAATACAGAATGTTTTTAAGATTTTCATAATTATTTTAACGGCATTATATGTTATATTAATATTGATTAATTTCATTTTAGTATAGAAATTTAAATATTATAAATGTGGAAAAATAGTTTAAAGAAAACAATAAAAACATGAGGAAAAAAGTAGGCGAAAGAAGTGAGGAAAACAGTAAAAAAAAGTAGAAAAAAAAAGAGCGAAAGGAAAAGTTTTTCTACTCATCCACTCAAATGAAATCAATCAAGTTCTAGGAAAAAAAGTGGGAAGGCAAATTGAAAAAAATGTTTCAAATTCGTACACATAAAAGGGGAGGAAAAAGTGGAAACCAATAAAAATTCATAAGGGAAAAAGAGACAAAGTGGTAAAAAATTAATAAAAAGAAATTAGTAAAGATTTATTGAAGAAAAAAGAAAGTAAAAAAATAGGGGTAAATATGGAAAAGCAGTTAAAAACATAAAGAAAACAAGTAGGGGAAAAATATCGGAAAAAAAGGGAAGTGGAAAAAAGTGTCAAACTTAAAAATTAATCAAACTTTCCTTGCATTTTTTTTATGACAATCTTTTCCCCATTTGTTTCCATTTTTAAAAAAAAGTTTGTAATTAGCAACAAGTAGGGGAAAAAAGTTGAAAAATAAAAAAAACAGTAAAAATTAAATTTTTCATTAATCCTGTAATTTAATAAAGAATATTTTTACGATTTTCATAATTATTTTGATGGCGTTATATGTTATATTAATATTTATTAATTTAATTTTAGTATAGAAATTTAAATTCTATAAATTATTTAATATATCCAAAACATCATAGAAAATAAAGTAAAAATATATAGAATATTCTACATACAAAATTATTCTGTATGCCAACGTTTTTTTAATGATATTTTAAAAAAAATCATCCGGGTCACACAAATTTATAATCCTCTATATGTCCCATAATTAATTACATTCTTACCTATTAATTCGTATCTTGAATCTGGTTTTTTAGTAACTAATGGTCCGCCGCTGTCACCCTAAAATAAAATAATAAAATTGCACATACGTTTCAAATACCGGCACATATTTTAGTTTATTTTTTACATTTTTCACTTTAACAGAAATAATAACTAACCTGACATGAATCTTTTTTTCCAACTTGTGGATAACCAGCGCACAGCATATTATCCGAAATCATATTAACAGAATAATTCGTTCTTCGACATTCTTCGTTGGAAATAACTGGAACTTCGACTTTATTTAAAATACATGATGGTTTTCCGTCTTCTTTAAGAGTTCCCCAACCTGAAGCTATTGCTAAAGCTCCGACGTATTGTTGATCTAGAAGACAAATAAAATAATTATACCAAAAAATGTTAGAATATATTTATTGTTACCTTTTCTCTTTGGTAGACAAATTGGTTTGATAAATTGAGTTATTGGTACTCGATCGTTTAGTCTTAAGAGAGCGATATCGTTGTCGAAATTTAAGAAACTAAACGCTCCTGCGAGCGCTCTTAAAACAAATCTCGATTCTGGTCTTTTGTGATCGTTACATCTGTCGTGTTCTCCGAATGTGACTTTTATCATAAACCACATAAATCTGAAATTTTACAATAATTTATTAAACACTCAATACAATTATAAATAATTTATTATCGTCCAGTTCGTTGTGTATAGAAATTTCCACCTGAATCTCGTATATTCGGCGGCGAGTTATTTCGACAAAATTGGAACAGGATCGGGGTTAATAATTTGTTATATTTGTTTACTTGTGTTAGTAAAATGTTAATTACATAATGAAACATAATTATTTGGAAAAATAATAAACCAGTTCTTATACACATATTCAAAAAAAAAACAATGACACTCTAATTTATTATTACTGAAAGTAATTAAATACGAATAAAAAAAATCGGCTGTGTCACCCCAGAACTTTCCCGGCTCGACCGTAGAGAATATGTTATTTATTATTATTATTTTAATTACATTAATTTATGGAACACATTAAAAATAGCGAGCCGATAGTGATTGATATTTCAATGTTGGTAATAACATAAGCTGCGCATGCGCACGTTATATATCATACTGCTACAATAAGGATCTCCTAAAATCATGTGTGAAAACTATTGGGAATTCGGGAAAAATTTTCATACAATAGTTATAGGGAATTTTAAATGTGTATTTTTCTCGCCATCTAGCGGCGAAACTATGAGGAATTCGATAAAGGTTAAACATAAAAGTTAAATAAAATTTGATGCTTTACAACTTTGCAGAAGAAAATTTTGCATTAAATACATAGTTTGTCCTTAAAATCAAGAAAAACTGGAGAAAACACATGCACATTTTTTACGCGCCCTCTAGTGGCGCAACTATTGGAGATTTTAGAAAAAGTTTGAGACAAAAGTTATAGAGAATTTTATGCTCTAAAACATTGTACTACAAATTTTTGCACTAAAGTATATTGTTTGTCCTCAAAATCAAGAAAAACTAGAGAAAACCTACATGCACATTTTTTACGCGCCCTCTAGTGGCGAAACTGTTGGAAATTCTGGAAAAAGTTTAAAACAAAAGTTATAGAGAATTTTATGATCTAAAACTTTGTACTACAACATTTTGCACTAAAATGTATTGTTTGTCCTTGAAATTTAAATAAAGCAAAAAATTGTTACATGTATATTTAACCAATGTCGGTCTTGAGGACCCTCCACTGTACCAATTTAAACCAAAAACTAATGGTCGCATTCTAGGCACACACCGACCCTGCATACCAAATTTCAGCTTGATTGGTCAAACGGCTCGGCAGTTATCGTGGAAGATTACACACAAACACACAGACACACAGACAGACCATACGCTGGAAATGGTCGAAATCTTCTTGGGGGACCTCAAAATGGATATTTCCATCGATATCTCGATTTTTTTTTTGCTCGTTCACCTTACTTTCCCTTTGATGGGTCCGGGAAAGTAAAAGAATTATTTAATATTTTTTTGAAAAAAACAAATTTTAAAAGTTGTAGGTTTTAGATTTTAACTAAAGTAGACCATAAACTATTTTTTTATAGAAAATTATTTATAATATCTTCAAAAAAAAAACAATGACACTCCAAAATTATTAATTTTTTATTTTTATTGTTTAATTTGATTTTTATTTTACTTAAAGTGATTAAATAAGAATAAAAAAAAGAATTATTTATTTTTCCTTATACAAATGTATTTTCGCGTATTTTTTCTTTTCCCTTCTTGTAGAAAAAAAGTTTACTCCTACCATCCACTCCAATAATTAATTATTAATTTTTTTTATATTTCAGAATTTTTTCATTTCCCTTTTTCCTCTACCATCTTACTGTTTCTCACCTAGTTTTTTAATGTTTTTTAATCGTTTTAAACATTTTTCCCTCTTTTTTCAGAGGGGGAAACAATTGAGGAGAAGATATTTACTAGGATCAAAAAAAATGTAAATGCACTGAAAATTTGATTGATTTAATTGCTCCGAACCTCGCTGCGCTCGGCTCGGAGAGGATGGTAGGGGAAACATTTCCTTCCCATATTTCCCCTACTTTTTTTATTAAGTTTTTTAAGTTTCAAACTTTTTCCCCTCCCCTTTTTCTCCTACTTTTTTACTGTTTTCTTTATTTTCTTCCAACTTATTTCATCTACATTTTACTAATTTCTTAGTACCAAACTTTTTTTTTCAAAATACGAAATAAATGATAAGAAGTTAATTGGAGGGTAAAAAAAATAAATGCACGGAAAATTTAATTGATTTAATTGCTCTGAACCTCGCTGCGCTCGGTTCGGAGAGGATGGTAAGGGAAACATTTCATTCCCCTATTTCTCCTACTTTTTTATTAAGTTTTTAAGTTTGAAACTTTTTTCCAATCCCCCCTTTTTTCTCCTACTTTTTTACTGTTTTCTTTATTTTCTTCCAACATATTTCCCCTACATTTTACTAATTTCTTAGTATCAATTTTTTTTTTCAAAAGACGAAATAAATGTTAGGAAGTTAATTGGAGGGTCAAAAAAAAAATAAATGCACGGAAAATTTGATTGATTTAATTGTTCCCAACCTCGCTACGCTCGGCTCGGAGAGGATCGTAGGGGAAACATTTCCTTCCCTTATTTCCCCTACTTTTTTAAGTTTCAAACTTTTTTAAACTCCCCCCTTTTTCACTTATTCACTGTTTCTTCCAACTTTTTTCCCCTATATTTTACTAATTTCTTTGCATCAAACATTTTTTTCAAAAGATGAAACAAGTGAGGAAAAGTTAGTTGGAGGGTCAAAAAAAATAAATACACGGAAGATTTAATTGTTTCCAACCTCGCTGCGCTCGGTTTGGACAGTATGGTGGTGGGAACATTTTTTTTCTACCCGCATTTCCCCTCTTGTACCTCCATCCACTTCAAGCCGAGCGAAGCGAGGTTCGGAGCAATTAAATCAATCAATCTCTTCAATAATTCTTTACTAATTTCTTTTCAAACTTCTACTTGCTCCTATTTTTTTCTTTTTCTTTTACTTGTTTTTTACGTTTCAAGTTTTTCTCCACTTCCCCTCTTTTTGTTTAAAGTTTCTTTCTACTCCCTCCCATTTTTTCCCTACTTTTTTACAAGGTCTTATACATTGTTCGATTTTTCCTTATACAGTTGCATTTTGTGCATTTTTTCTTTTCCCGTCTTGTATCACTAGGAGAAAAGTTTACCCCCACCATTTATCATATACGCTTCGGACCAATCGAATCAATCCAGCTCTTCAATAATTCATTATTATATATTTGAGACTCTTTTTACTCCCCTTTTTTTCCCTAACTTTTTACTGTTTTTCCACCTAATTTTCTAATATTTTAAACTTTTTTTTGCCTTTTTTTCCGGAGGGGAGACAATTGAGGGGAAGATAGTTGGAGGATCAAAAACACTATAAATCCAGGGCAAATTTGATTGATTAATTTTTAAGTTTTAAACTATTTTCAACTACCCCCTATTTCTCTTATTTTTTTAACTGTTTTTTTTATTTTCTTCCAACTTTTTTCCCCTACATTTTACAAATTTCTTTGCATCAAACTTTTCTTTTCAAAAGACGAAACAAGTGAGGGTTCGTTGGAGGTCAAAAAAAATAAATGCACGGAAAATTTAATTGATTTAATTGTTTTTAACCTCGCTCCGCTTGGCTTGGACCCTCTTGTACCACCATCAACTCCGAGCCGAGCGAAGCGAGGTTCAGAGTAATTAAATCAATCAAACTTTACTAATTCGTTACTAATTTCTTTATGTTTCAAACAGTTATACTTGCCCCTATTTTTTTCCTTTTTTTTACTTGTTTTTAATGCTTCAAGTTTTTTTCCACTCCTCCTCTCTTTGTTTAAAGTTTCTCTGTATTCCCTCCCATTTTTTCACTAGTTCTTATACATTGTTCGTCTTTTCCGTATACAATTAATTGTATTTTGCGCATTTTTTCTTTTCCCCTTTTGTATAACTGTGACAAAAAGTTTACCCCCACCATTGACTCCAAGCCGAGCGCAGCGAGGTTCGGAGCAATTGAATCAATCTCTTCAATAATTCATTATTAATTTCTTTATATTTCATACTTTTTCACTCCGCTTTTCCCCTACCCTTTTAGTGGTTTTTCCCTAGTTTTTTAATGTTTTAAACTTTTTATGCCCCTCTTTTCGAAGGGGTAAACAACTGAGGAGAAGATAGTTGGAGAATCACAAAAAAATATAAATGCACGGAAAATTTTATTGATTTCATTGCTCCGAACATCGCTGCGTTTTCTTAATTTTTTCCAACTTTTTTCCCCTAAATTTTACTAATTTCTTTGTATCAAACTTTTTTTTAAGACGAAACAAGTGGGGAGAAGTTAGTTGGAGGTTCAAAAAAAAATAAATGCACGGAAAATTTGATTTGCTTTAATTGTTAGCAACCTCGCTGCGCTTGGCTCGGACAATATGGTGCTGGAAACATTCCCCCCCCCCTTTTCCCCTCTTGTACCACCATCTACTCGGAGAAATTGAATCAATCAAACTCTTCAATAATTTTTTACTAATTTCATTCATTTTTCTACTTATTTTTTTTTGCTTAAACTTTTTTTCCAGTTTCCCTCTCTTTGTTTAAAGTTTCTTTCTATTCCTTCCCATTTTTTCCCTACTTTCTACTAGTTCTTATACATTGTTTGACTTTTCCTTATACAACTGTATTTGGCGCATTTTTTTCTTTTCCCCTTTTGTATCACTGGGAGAAAAAGTTTACTCCCACCATCTACTTCGAGCCGAGCGGAGCGAGGTTCTGAGCAATCAAAACAATTAAGATTTCCCCTTCTATTTGTACTAATTAAATTTTTTTTCAATTTGTTTTCCCACTTTTTTTTCTAGAACTTGATTGATTTAATTTGAGTGGATGGTGGGAAAAACTTTTCCTTTCACTCTGATTTCCGTCTATTTTTTTACTGTTTTTACCTACTTCTTTCCCCTGTTTTTTTCCCTATATTTTATTTATGTTTTAAATTTTTTTTGTTTCCACTTTTCTTCCGTTTTTCTCCTACTTATTTTTGTTTCAAATTTTTATTTTCCATTTTCCACTTTCCCCTATCTCTTTTTTCCACTACTTTTTTACTGGTTTTTTCATATTTTAAATTTGTTTTTGTTTCCACATCTCCCTTTTTTTCCCCACCATTAACATCCATTCATCGGAGCAATTAAATCAATCAAACTCTTCAATATTTCTTTATTAAATTCTATGTTTGAAACTTTTCTTACTTCCCTCCTTTTTTCCTCTACTTTTTTGGTAATTTCATTGTTTCGGAGATCTTCATTGTGTGAGTGGATGGTGGGGGAATGATGGGAATATTATTTCCCCTCACCAAGTTCCCTAATCAAATCAATCCAGCAATTCAATAATTCATTATTAATTTCTTTATTTTTGTACTTACCTTCCCCTCTTGTTTTCACTTCTCCCCTTTTTCCCCTATTTTTTTATCTTGTATCAAACTTGTTATCTTCAACATTTTTCGGTTTTCGTCATCGACCTTTTTCGCTCTTATTTTTTTACTAATTTATTTTTGAAACTTTTATATTTGTTTACACCCTACTCTTTTTTTCTGCTCTGCTCGAAATGGATGGATAATGGGGGTAAAACGAGGGGAAGTGGAAACAAAAAAAGTTTGAAACAAAGAAATCAGTAAAAACTATTTTTTTCCACTTCTCCTCGTTTTTACTCCCACTATCCACTTCGAATCGAGTAATCTTTTACTAATCTCGTTGTTTCAATCTTTTTTCCAATATTTTTCCCCTACTTTTTTTATTAAGTTTTTAAAGTTTGAAACTTTTTTCACTCCCCCCTTTTTTCTCCTACTTTTTTACTGTTTTCTTAATTTTTTTCCATGTTTTTTCCCCTACATTTTACTAATTTCTTTGTATTAAACTTTTTTTTTCAAACGATGAAACAAAAGAGGGGTAGATAGTTGGAAAATCAAAACAATTTTCCCCTCTTGTACCTCCATCCACTTCAAGCCGAGCGAAGCGAGGTTCGGAGCAATTAAATCAATCAATCTCTTCAATAATTCTTTACTAATTTTCAAACCTTTTTCCAATTTATTTTTTACAGTTTCCTTCACTTTCTTTCTCCTGCTTTTTCTTAATTTTCTTCCAATTTTTTTCCTACATTTTACTAATTTCTTTGTATTAAACTTTATTTTTCAAAAGACGAAATAAGTGAGTGGAAAATAGTTGGAGGGTCAAAAAATTGCTCCGAACCTCGCTGCGCTTGGCACGAAAGTGGATGGTAGGGGAAACATTTTTATCTCCCACCATCCACCTCGAAACTTCCCACTATGGTTTTCCTTTTTTTTTTACCGTTTTTTTATGTTTCAAGTTTTTTTCCAATTACCCTCTCATTGTTTAAAGTTTTTTTCTACACCTTCCTATTTTTTCTCTACTTTTTAACTAATTTCTTTGTTTTAAACTTTTTTTTCTATTCCCCCCACCTCTCTAAAAACAAAATCAGAATTTCTGAAAATTATAATTTTTACCTCTCGCCCTTCAGATAAGAGAGGTATAGGATTCATGCTAAAAATTGGGTAGTGAGTTTTCAATGAATAAACACGTTTTGGGGTCCCTAGAATACGATTTTAATATTTTCGCGATGATGTCTGTGTGTGTGTGTGTGTTAGTGTGTGTGTGTGTGTGTTAGTGTGTGTGTGTGTTAGTGTGTTAGTGTGTGTGTGTGTGTGTTTGGATGGATGTTGTAGTAACGATAACTCAAAAACTACTGAATAAAAAAATTTGAAATTTTGCATACAGGATTCTGATACCCTAGATTAGATCTGATTAGATTTTGGTGCCAATCGCACAACCGGAAGTGGCAGTTGCTATGGGTGATGACGCCATTATTATACAAAACGGCGATAAAGTTTTACACATATATTTTGTATACCCTATAGTTTATTTTCATCTCATTAAAATTTTCGAAACTTTTGACATTGTTGCCAGATTTACAAAAATATAATTTTTTTTCATACTTTTTTGTGTCAACCTGTAAATTTTTGATTCAAAAATGGCGAGAGGTCATGTGCTGGCCACATCAGATTTTTTTACATTTTTAAAAGAGATAATTTGTGTTCTAGTAATTTGTGCTTTTATATTGTGAATTTTGCAAATTCTGGAAAACAGGTAATTCCTTTTTATTCAAATATTTATTTAATCTGGTTATCAACAATTTTATTAATTAAATTTTATATAAAAAACTTGTTATTAAGCATTTATAAACTGCGTAAAATAACTCAATGTCGGTATATATTTTTAATTTTGTTCTTTTCCTAATTTATTTTTTATCTCTTTAACACCATTTTTTTCTGTTCTTTTTGATAAAATTTAAAAAATGTAGTATTTTATAAAAATATTTATTACCAATTTCGAATAATAAACTTGAATTAGTTCGATGACCTAAAAATCTTCGAAAAGTGAAACGAATAAAAATAAATTATTTAAAACACGTCAGGTTTATACACAGTCGAAAAAACCAGATTTCTATTTTTTTTTCACTTTTTAAAGGACCAGTTCGGTTCAGCGATTTTCTTCGAAAGTTTAATAAAATTACAATAACCATAAATATCTCATTTAATTTGACACTGATTGACCGTAAACAAATTTGCAATGAAAAAAACCAGATTTCGAGGTCACATAAAAATAGCGTTTATAGCGAATAAAATACTTTCCCGCGATTTATATTTTTGGAAAGTTATTTTTAATATCTGATGATAGGTAGTTAGATGACGAAACTTGTAGTAATTTTTTTATTAGCTTCATATCTGGTTGCAAGATCACGGACTGGTTGTTTCAAAGCAACTTTTTTTTTTTTTTTTTTTTATAATGCATCTTCGGAAAGCTGTTATTATGGAAATCACAAACAAGCGAACGTGTTTCACTTCTACTTTTGTCGTAATTACATATCGAAGACTCGCAGAATTCGCTTTTTGTGTGAGAAAATGCTCGCCTTTGTGAAAAAAACTGTATAAGAGTGCGTTCAGCTGAATCAATTTCACGGCCCGGCAGATTGTTTAATTAATGCAGAAAAAAACGCTTAGAAAACGTGTTGAGAGTATAAATATAGTTTTCACCTTTTCGCTTCGTTTCCTATAAAATTTATACTTTATTTTATAAAAGTGGAAAAAAGTGCCCTCGATTTTCACGTACTCGTTATTTTATAAAATGACTCGATAAAAGCATTTTAATTACATGAAAATATAAAAATAAAATGGACTGCACAAGTTACAAATCGTGGTTGAAATTTTGATAAAAATATTCGACTTTCTGTTTTCTCATTTTTTTATTTTTTTTTTAGTTCATTTCAACTTTTTTAAGTTGTTTTCGATTTTTTTTCTAGTTTTTTCGGTTTTTTGTTTTTTGTTTTTTGTTTTTGGTTTTTTTCAATTCTTTTTGTTTGTTTTTCATTTTTTTCTTCAATAAAATTATTCTTGTCCGATTCAGACATGCAACAAAATAAAGACTCAAAATCACTGAATTTTGTCGTTTTGTCTATTTTTTTCGAGTTTTATTAATTTTTTTCGATTTTTTAAATTGTTTTTCATTTTTTTTTAATTTCTCTTTTTTGGGTATTTTCCTATTTCATTCTCTTTTCTTTTTTTTATTTTTTTTAATTCATTTCAACTTTTTTAAGTTATTTTCTATTTTTTTCGATTTTTTGAGTTTTTTTTTTATTTTTGTTTTTGGTTTTTTCAATTCTTTTTGTTTGTTTTTCTTTTTTTTTTTTTAATTTTTCCCGATTTTTTCAAGTTTTTTTTTTATGTTTTTCACTTTTTTCGGTTTTTTTCAATCCTTTTTGTTTGTTTTTCATTTTTTTCTTCAATAAAATTATTCTTGTCCGATTCAGACATGCAACAAAATAAAGACTCAAAATCACTAAATTTTGTCGATTTTTGTCTATTTTTTTCATTTTTTTTTTAATTTTTCCCGATTCAGACATGCCACAAGTTTTTCACTTTTTGGGTATTTTCCTATTTCATTCATTTTTTTATTTTTTTTTAATTCATTTCTTTTTTAAGTTATTTTCGATCTTTTCTAGTTTTTTCGATTTTTTGAGTTTTTTTTTATTTTTTGTTTTTGTTTTTTTCAATCCTTTTTGTTTGTTTTTCATTTTTTTCTTCAATAAAATTATTCTTGTCCGATTCAGACATGCCACAAAATAAAGATTCAAAATCACTAAATTTTGTCGATTTTTGTCTATTTTTTTTCGAATTTTATTATATTTTTTTCGATTTTTTAAATTATTTTTCATATTTTTTTTAATTTTTCCCGATTTTTCAAGTTTTTCACTTTTTGGGTATTTTCCTATTTCATTCTGTTTTCTCATTTTTTTATTTTTCTTTAATTCATTTCAACTTTTTTAAGTTGTTTTCGATTTTTTTCTGGTTTTTTCGGTTTTTTGTTTTTTTTATTTTTTGTTTTTGGTTTTTTTTCAATTTTTTTTGTTTGTTTTTCTTTTTTTTTTAATTGTTCCCGATTCTTTCATGTTTTTTTTGTGGTTTTCACTTTTTGGGTATTTTCCTATTTCATTCTGTTTTCTCATTTTTTTTATTTTTTTTTAATTCATTTCAACTTTTTTAAGTTGTTTTCGATTTTTTTTCTAGTTTTTTCGATTTTTTGAGTTTTTTTATTTTTGGTTTTTTTCAATTCTTTTTGTTTGTTTTTCATTTTTTCCTTCAATCAAATTATTCTTGTCCGATTCAGACATGCAACAAAATAAAGACTCAAAATCACTAAATTTTGTCGATTTTTGTCTATTTTTTTTCGAATTTTATTATATTTTTTTCGATTTTTTAAATTATTTTTCATATTTTTTTTAATTTTTCCCGATTTTTCAAGTTTTTCACTTTTTCGGTATTTTCCTATTTCATTCTATTTTCTCATTTTTTTATTTTTATTTTAATTCATTTCAACTTTTTTAAGTTGTTTTCGATTTTTTTCTGGTTTTTTCGATTTTTTGAGTGTTTTTTTATTTGTTGTTTTTGGTTTTTTTCAATTCTTTTTGTTTGTTTTTCATTTTTTTTTATTTTTCCCGATTTTTTCAAGTTTTTTTTTCATTTTTTTCACTTTTTGGGTATTTTCCTATTTCATTCTGTTTTCTCATTTTTTTATTTTTCTTTAATTCATTTCAACTTTTTTAAGTTGTTTTCGATTTTTTTCTGGTTTTTTCGGTTTTTTGTTTTTTTTTATTTTTTGTTTTTGGTTTTTTTTCAATTTTTTTTGTTTGTTTTTCTTTTTTTTTTAATTGTTCCCGATTCTTTCATGTTTTTTTTGTGGTTTTCACTTTTTGGGTATTTTCCTATTTCATTCTGTTTTCTCATTTTTTTTATTTTTTTTTAATTCATTTCAACTTTTTTAAGTTGTTTTCGATTTTTTTTCTAGTTTTTTCGGTTTTTTGAGTTTTTTTATTTTTGGTTTTTTTCAATTCTTTTTGTTTGTTTTTCATTTTTTCCTTCAATAAAATTATTCTTGTCCGATTCAGACATGCAACAAAATAAAGACTCAAAATCACTAAATTTTGTCGATTTTTGTCTATTTTTTCGAAATTTATTTTATTTTTTTCGATTTTTTAAACTATTTTTCATTTTTTTTTCATTTTTTCCGATTTTTTCAAGTTTTTCACTTTTTGGGTATTTTCCTATTTCATTTTAAATTTTTTACGTGGTTTTCGATTTTTTTTCTAGTTTTTTCGATTTTTTGAGTTTTTTTTTAAATTTTTTGTTTTTGGTTTTTTTCAATTCTTTTTGTTTATTTTTCATTTTTTTTTCTCCTCGATTTTTTCAAGTTTTTTTTATGTTTTTCACTTTTTGGATATTTTATTACTTCATTCTGTTTTTTCTTTTTTTTTTTTTTTTAATTCACTTCAACTTTTTTAAGTGGTTTTCGATTTTTTTTTTAGTTTTTTCGATTTTTTTTTACTTTTTGTTTTTGGTTCTTTTTAATTCATTTTTTTTTAATGTAATAGTAATGTAATCATTTACTTACCCTTTTACACAATGTGCAGCTGTCAAAACGTATCTGTCATTGATTAGCATCCCCCCGCAATAAAATCTGTTGAAATATGATAATCTAGCCATCCATGGAAATTCATTTTCGGCTGTTGGTCTCCCTCCTACTACTCTACTGTCTTCATTTTTTTCACCACACGCTGAAAAAAATTATTTTATAGCTATTTTGCAATTTAATTTTAATGATGTGTTTATGGTTCGTCATTAATGCTCATTACGACCGTGGTACATAAAATTATTTATTATTATTATTATTATTATTTGGGTTATAACATTTAATTTCAAGAATTCTGTTAAATTCAACTAATTTCATGAATTGTGATTCAAATCTTAATAAAATTCAAGAATTTTGATAAAAATGGTCACAAATTTCAAGAATTTTAATCAAAAATTTCAAGAATTTCACAAATTTCAAAAATTTTACAAATTTCAAAAATTTTACAAATTTCAAGAATTGTTCAAGTATTTCAAGAATTATGTTCCAAATTTAACAAATTTCATGAATCGGTATCCAAAATTTAACAATTTCACAAATTTCAAGAATTTTGAAAATTAATGTCACAAATTTTAAGAATTGTTATCAAAAATGTCACAAATTTCAAAAATATTTTAATTAAAAATTTCAAGAATTTTACATATTTCAAAAATTTTACAACGTTCAAGAATTTTTATCAAAAAGTACACAAATTTCACTAATTTTGAACAAAAATGTCACAAGTGATCCAAAATATTACAAATAAAAAAATGTTGGTCAAAAATGTCACAAATTTTAAGAATTTTTATCAAAAATGTTACAAATTTCAAAAATGTAACAAAAGATCCAAAATTATACAAATTTCAACATTTGTTCAAAAACTATGTTCCAAATTTAACAAATTTCATGAGTTGTGCTCCAAAATTTAACAAATTTGAAGTATTTTGATAAAAAAAATGTCATAAATTTCAAGAATTTTGAACAAAAATGTCACAAATTTCAAGAATTTTGAACAAAATTCCACAAATTTCAAGAATTTTGAACAAAAATGTCACAAACAATCCAAAATTTTACAAATTTCAAGAATTATTCAGGAATTTCAAGAATTATGTTCAAAATTTAACAAATATCAGAATTCTGCTCCAAAATTTAACAAATTTCAAGAAATTTGATAAAAAATGTCACAAATGATCTAAAGTTTTACTAATTTCAACATTTGTTCGAAAATTTCAAGAATTATTTTCCTAAATTAAATAAGTTCATGAATTGTGATCCAAAATTTAACAAATTTCAAGAGTTTGGAACAAAAATGTCACAAAGGATCCAAACTTTTACAAATTTTAAGATTTGATCAAAAATTTCAAGAATTGTGTTTCAAATTTAACAAATTTCGTGAATTTTGTTCAAAAATGACACAAATTTAAAAATTTTTTTCCAAAATGTCACAAATTTCAAGAATTTTGAACAAAAATGTCAGAAATGATCCAAAATTTAAGAAAATTCAAGATTTTTGTATAAAAACGTCACAAATTTAAAAAAAAATATCCAAAATGTCACAAATGTCAAGAATTTTTAACAAAAATGTTCCAAAAGATCCAAAATGTAACAAATTTCATGAATTGTGATCCAAAATTTAACAAATTTCAAGAATTTTGTACAAAAATGTCACAAATTTAAAAAGAAATTATCCAAAATGACACAAATTTTAAGAAGTTTGAAAAAAAATATCACAAATGATCCAAAATTTAACAAATTTTAAGAATTTTTATCCAAAATGTCACAAATTTCACGAATTTTGAACAAAAGTGTCACAAATGATCCAAAATTTAACAAATTTCATGAATTTTGTTCAAAAATTTAACAAATTTCAAGAATTTTGTTTAAAAATGTCAAAAATTTATGCAAAATGTTTCAAATTTCAAGAATTTTAAACAAAAATATTACAAATGATTCACAATTTAACAAATCTCAAGAATTTTTATCCAAATTGTCACAAATTTCACAAATTTTGAACAAAAATTTCACAAATGATCTAAAATTTAACAAATTTCAAGAATGTTGTTTAAAAATGTCACAATTTTAAAAAAAATTATCCAAAATGTCACAAATTTCAACAATTTTAAACAAAAATGTCGTAAATGATTTTTAAAATTTACCAAATTTCATGAATTCTGATCCAAAATTTACCAAATTTCAAGAATTTTATTCAAAAATGTCACCAATTTTAAAAAAAATTATCCAAAATGTCACAAATTTTACGAATTTTGAACAAAAATGTCACAAATGATCTCTAACATTTAACAAATTTCATGATTTCTGATCCAAAATTTACCAAATTTCAAGAATTTTGTTCAAAATTGTCACAAATTTGAAAATTTTTTTTTCTAATGTCACTAATTTCAGGAATTTTGAGCAACAATGTCACAAATAATCCAAAATTTAACAACTTTCAAGAAATTTGATGAAAAATGACACAAATTTAAAGATTTGTTCAAAAATTTCAAGAATTATGTTCCAAAATTAACAAATTTCATGAATTGTGATCCAAAATTTAATAAATTTCAAGAATTTTGATAAAAATGGCAGAAATTTTTAGAATTTTTAACAAAAATGTCATAAATTTCAAGTTTTAAACAAAAATGTCACAAATAATCCAAAATTTTACAAATTGCAACATTTGTTCAAAAACTTCAAGAATTATGTTCCAAATTTAACAAATTTCATGAATTGTGATCCAAAATTTAACAAATTTCAAGGGTTTTGATAAAAAAATGTCAGAAATTTCAAGAATTTTTAACAAAAATGTCACAAATTTCAAGTTTTCAACAAAAATCTCACAAATGATTTAAAATTTTACAAAATTCAACATTTGTTCAAAAATTTCAAGAATTATTTTCCAAAATGAAATAATTTCATAAATTGTGATCCAAAATTGAACAACTTTCAAGAATTTTGAACAAAAATGTCACAAATTTCAAAAGTTTAGAACAAAAATGTCACAATGAACCAAAATTTTACAAATTTTAAGATTTGTTCAAAAACTTCAAGAATTATCTTCCAAATTTAATAAATTTCATGAATTGTGATCCAAAATTTAACAAATTTCAAGAATTTTGAAGAAAAATGTCACAAATAATCTCAATTTTAGAGATTTCAAGAATTGTTCAAAAATTTCAAGAACTGTGTTCCAAATTCAACAAATTTCAAGAACTTTGATCAAAAATGCCAAAAATTTAACGAATTTTCAACAAAAATGTCACAAGTGATCCAAAATTTGACAATTTTCAAGAATTGTTCAAAAATTTCAAGAATTATGTTGCAAATTTAACAAATTTCGTGAATTGTGATCCAAAATACCAAATTTCAAGAATTTTGTTCAAAAATGACACAAATTTAAAAATTTTTTATCGAAAAGATCACAAATTTCAAGAATTTTGAAGAAAAATGTCACAAATGATCCAAAATTTAACAAATTTCAAGAATTTTGTTAAAAAATGTCACAAATGATCCAAAATTTAACAAATTTCATGAATTGTGATCCAAAATTTAACACTAATTTTATATCGATGTTTCATTTTTTAATATACAAATTTTATTACTTAATAAAAATTCCCAATCGCCATATACAGTGTGTCTAGTTTTATTGCTTAATTTTTTTATTAAACATTAATTTTATTATTTTTTACTAGTTTTTTTTAAATGTTTTATCTACCGCATTTAAATTTTTTCTTGCCGAGATTTGACGATATTAAAATAAATTATACGCAGGTAAGTACTTTTTTAAAAAAATTTAAATTTCTATAATGTTTATATTATGATAATTTATAAGTAGCAGTAGCGCCTACATATTTTTTATGTGTTTTTTTTATTTGTATGATCTTATTTTTGCTATTTATTTTTTATAACTGCAAAATGGAATAAAATATGTTTTTTTTATTAAAACAGTGACCCAGATTCGTTTTAAAAAAATTCAAAAAAAGATTTTAATAAAACTACCTCATATATAGGATAATTTAGAAACAAAATTTTTTTTTTCATATTTTAAAAATTTGTCACATTAATACAAAAAAATACTCTAGTTTCCCACATCGCCAGCCACAAATTAACGATTGAGGATCCATGGGAAATAATGGGGGTGGTTTCCGAGTTTTTACTTCATTTTAGGAATATTGAGCCTAGCATATTTAGAGTTCAAATATAAAAATTTTAGTTTTAATACTTACTACATTGACATGGTGAAGCTGGAGTGTCGTGTCTAGGTGGAGGTTTATTATTTCCGAAATTTCCAAATTTTGGACCGAACATCTTTTTCATATCTTCTATAGGTGTTATTTGTGTTTGTGACTGGAAAAAAATCAATAATTAATAATAAATATATTTAAATAATAACCATCCCTATTTTTATATACTCCCAATAAAATTACCATTGATTTTGAAATATTTCAGTTTTTTTAAATGTTTCATTAATTAAAGTTAGAAAAATTGAAAATTTCTGAATTTCCTGAATTTTTCATTTTTCCGATTTTCTCCGATTTTTTTAAATTTTTTCCAATTTTTTCCGTTATTTTTTTACCGATTTCAACTTTTTGCAATTGTTTTAGATTTTTCCGATTTTTTAATTGTTTTTTTTTCAAATGTAAAATAATTGAGTCCTTTACTTCACTATATAACAACAAAGTAAACAAAACAGAACGCAATCTACGCTTCAAAATGAGCAAAACAGGCCGCACCAACGAATCATATAATAGTAACCTTAATACCGGCTTTATTTTAAAAAAATTGAAAAAAAATTTTTCATTAAGTAATTTTTTAGGAATTGTGTTTTATAATCATTTATTTCACTTGTTTGTATTTAAAAATTAAAAAAATATAGCGAAAATAGCTGATATGTCTCCGATACAGCACTTATAAAATATATTAGTTCCGAAAAACATTTTATAAAACAAATATAGGTAATACTTTAGTCTCTTCAAGAAGTTACAATAACTAATTTGTCGCCGATATACCACTTAAAAAACATAGTTGCTGTGTAAAAGTTTCTTATAAAGCAAATATAATACATTGCGTCTCTTCAAGAAGCGATAACATCTGATTTGTTGCCGATACAGTATTTAAAAAACATATTAGCTCCGAAAAAACATCTTATAAAACAAATATAATACTTTAGTCTCTTCAAGAAGTGGTGATTACTCATTTGTCGCCGATATAGCACTAAAAAAACTTATTAGCTGCGAAAAAACATTTTATAAAACAAATATAGGTAATACTTTAGCCTCTTCAAGAAATGACAATAACTAATTTGTCGCCAATGGCGTAGATAACTTTTTTCCTGGGGGGGGGGAGATACTTTTTCCTGGGAGAGATAATCAAACTTTTGTCGGTTTCTACATTTATCATATTTTATTTCTTCTTTTCTTGCTATTTTTGGTATCCTGGGGGGATAATTACTCCCTTTACCCCCCCCCCATATCTACCCACTTGCGATTATCCGAGATTTTACGACTTTTTACCAGTTTTTTTGCGATTTCTTTACAATTTTTTACGGCTTTGACTATCTAAATCCAACATGTATTTTATTTTATTTTTCTCTTTTTGTCCAGATGTAGAAAAATGCATTGTTGTCTTGTTTTTCATTTTTTTGTATGAAAAAATGCATTGTTGCCTCGTTTTTCAATTTATTGTATGGAAAAATGCATTCTTGTTTTGAATTTCAAATTTTTGCATTCAAAATGCATTGTTCCTTTGTTTTTTTAATCTCCTGTGTGGAAAAATACATTGTTGCTTTGTTTTTCAATTTTTTGTATAGAAAAGTATATTTTTGCTTTTTTTTCAATTTTTCTTATGGAAAAATGCACTTTCGCTTTGAATTTTAAATTTTTATGTAAAAAAATGTGTTTTCTTTTGTTTTTCAGTTTCCTGTGGGGAAAAATGCATTGTTGCTTCCGTTTTTTTTCAAATTTGTGTGTGAAAAATGCATTTTGCTGTGTTTTTCCAATTTTTAGTAGAGAAAAATGCATTCTTGTTTTTTTTCCAATTCATATTTGAAAACTGCATTCTTGCTTTTTTTTTAAATTAACAGTGGATAAATGCTTTCTTGCTCCTTTTTTCAAATTTAACTATGGAAAAATGCATTCATGCTTCTTTTTTTTCAAAATTAACCGTGGAAAATGCATTCCTGTATCTTTTTCAAATTCGAGTGTGTAAAAATGCATTCTTGTTCATTTTTTTCAAATTTAAATATGGAAAATGCATTCTTACTACTTTTTTTTCAAATTTGAGTATAGGAAAATGCATTCTTGCTCCATTTTTCCAAATTAACAGTGGAAAAATACATTGTTGCTTCTTTTATTCAAATTGAACGTTGGAAAAATGTATTAATATTTTTCCCAATTCATGTGTGATTTTCTTAGGCCTTTTTAGAGTTTTCTCCTAACTTTCGTGAAAAAATTTATTTATTTTTGTAAAAATGTGTACTTTATATGTGTTTTTTTTTCTTACTTTCATTTTTATTGAAAGAATTTTAGGAAAAAATTTCCCCATTGGAAACTGTGAGCATTTCTATATCATTTTTCCCTGATTTTTGGCTTTCACTTCTTTGGTTTTCTAGAGCATTCCGTGAATTTTCCTTCACCTTTTTCCGGAACTGTTCCAACAGTGATTCTATAATTGTAAATAATTATCTGGGGGGGGTGGTAATTTTTTCCTGGGGGGTAACTTTTAGACAAATTTGTATGTCCATTTCTACCTCTCAAATATTTTATTTCTTCTTTTCGTGCTATTTTTGGTATCCTGGGGGGATAATTACTCCCTTTACCCCCCCCCCCATATCTACGCACTTGCGATTATCCGAGATTTTACGACTTTTTACCAGTTTTTTTGCGATTTCTTTACAATTTTTTACGGTTTTTTCCATTTTTTTTTCACTAGCGTCTAGACACGAGTGCCCACCGCTGTTGCCACGTTTAAGTGTTTTGTTGATGTAAAAAAAAATATTTATTTTATTAAAAGAAGTCTTGACTATCTAAAGCCAACCTGTGTATTTTATTTTATTTTTCTCTTTTTGACCAAGATGTAGAAAAATGCATTGTTGTCTTGTTCTTCAATTTTTTGTATGAAAAAATGCATTGTTGCTTTGTTTTTCAATTTCCTGTGTGGAAAAGTGCATTCTTGTTTTGAATTTCAAATTATTGTATAAAAAATACATTGGTCCTTTGTTTCTTTAATTTTCTGTTTGGAAAAATTAATTGTTGCTCTGTTTTCCAATTTTTTGTATAGAAAAGTACATTACTGCTTTGTTTTTCAATTTTTCTGGTGGAAAAATGCACTTTTGCTTTGTATTTTAAAATTTTATGTAAAAAAAAATGTCTTTTCTTTTGTATTTCAGTTTCCTGTGGGAAAACTAACTTTGTTGCTTTGTTTTATAAATTTCTATGGGAAAAAATGCATTGTTGCTTCCGTTTTTTTTTTCAAATTTGTGTGTGAAAAATGCATTTTTGCTGTTTTTTTCCAATTTTTAGTAGGGAAAAATGCATTTTTGTTTTTTCTCCAATTCATATATGAAAACTGCACAGCAACCCAATAATTTTTTCAAATTCGAGTCTGGATAAATGCATTCTTGCTTCTTTTTTTAAGTTAACATTGGAAAAATGCATTCTTGCTCCTTTTTCCAAATTTAACTATGGAAAAATGCATTCGTGCTTCTTTTTTTCAAAAATAACAGTGGTAAAATGCATTCCTGTTTCTTTTTTTAAATTTGAGTGTGGAAAAATGCATTCTTGGTCATTTTTTTCAAATTTAACTATGGAAAATGCATTCTTCCTTTTTTCCAAATTTGAGTATAGAAAAATGTATTCTTCCTCCTTTTTCCAAATTATCAGTGGAAAAATGCATACTTTTTTTGAAATTTAACTGTGGAAATAGTTATTTTCCTAACAAGTGCGGAAAGTTATACTTTTCCGCACCCAATTGCAGTTAGCCGAACGACGCGAAGCGGAGTTCGGGCATGCAATTAAGTGGGGAAAAGGTACTTTACGCAAGTGTTAGGAACAATATTTTTTTCTACAAGCGCCTAGAATTAAAAAAAAATTTTAGCAAAAATATTTTTTTGTCATTAAACAAAAATTTTCTTAGTGCTTCTTAATAAATAAAACATTAGGCTGAAAGTAATCATAGTAATCAAGCAAGAATTAATTTTTTAATCATTTTAGCATTTATAAAATCAATGCAAAAAGTAACTTTTCCGCACTAGTGCGGAAAAGTACAACTTTCCGCAATCAAATGCGTGCGGAAAAGTATACTTTTCCGCACGCTTGTAGAAAAAATGCATTCCTGCTTATTTTTTCAAATTCGAGTGTGGAAAAATGCATTCTTGCTTCTTTTTATTCAAATTAATCTGTGGAAAAATGTATTCATTCTTCTTTTCCAATTCTGTGTGATTTTTTCTAGGCCTTTTTAGAGTTTTCTCCTAACTTTCATGAAAAAAATTTTTTTTTTTTTTGGAAAAATTTGCACTTTATATGTGTTTTTTCTTTACTTTCGTTTTCATTGGAAGAATTTTAGGAAAAATTTTCCCATTGGAAACTGTGAGCATTTCTATATCATTTTTCCCTCATTTTCGGCGTTTATTTCTTTGGTTTTCTAGAGTTTTCCGTAAATTTTCCTTCACTTTTTTCCAGATCTGTTCTAACAGTGATTCTATAATTGTATATGATTATCTGATTGATTATTTTCTCCTAACCCTCGCGATGAAACCCCCTTGTGAAACGAGCTGTATACAAGGGTGTAGGTAACTTTTTTTCCCCGGGGGAGGCGGTAATTTTTTCCTGGAAGGTAACTTTTAGACAAATATGTTTGTCCGTTTCTATCTTTCATATATTTTATTTCGTGTTATTTTTTGGTATCCTGGGAGGATTAATTACCCCCTTTACCTTCCCCATATTTACGCCCTTGTTTGTCACCAATATAGCACTTAAAAAACGTATTTGCTCAGAAAAAAGATCTCATAAAACAAATATAATACTTTAATCTCTTCAAGAAGTGACAATAACTGATTTGTTACCGATATAGCACTTAAAAAAATATTTGCTCAGAAAAAAGATCTCATAAAACAAATATAATACTTTAGTATCTTCAAGAAGTCTCCTATACAGCACTTTAAAAACATATTAGCTGTGGAAAAACATCTTAAAAAACAAGTATAATACTTTAATCTCTTCAAGAAGTGACAATAACTGATTTGTTACCGATATAGCACTTAAAAAAATATTTGCTCAGAAAAAAGATCTCATAAAACAAATATAATACTTTAGTATCTTCAAGAAGTCTCCTATACAGCACTTAAAAAACATATTAGCTGTGGAAAAACATCTTAAAAAACAAATATAATACTTTAATCTCTTCAAGAAGTGACAATAACTGATTTGTTACCGATATAGCACTTAAAAAAATATTTGCTCAGAAAAAAGATCTCATAAAACAAATATAATACTTTAGTATCTTCAAGAAGTCTCCTATACAGCACTTAAAAAACATATTAGCTGTGGAAAAACATCTTAAAAAACAAATATAATACTTTAATCTCTTCAAGAAGTGACAATAACTGATTTGTTACCGATATAGCACTTAAAAAAATATTTGCTCAGAAAAAAGATCTCATAAAACAAATATAATACTTTAGTATCTTCAAGAAGTCTCCTATACAGCACTTAAAAAACATATTAGCTGTGGAAAAACATCTTAAAAAACAAATATAATACTTTAATCTCTTCAAGAAGTGACAATAACTGATTTGTTACCGATATAGCACTTAAAAAAATATTTGCTCAGAAAAAAGATCTCATAAAACAAATATAATACTTTAGTATCTTCAAGAAGTCTCCTATACAGCACTTAAAAAACATATTAGCTGTGGAAAAACATCTTAAAAAACAAATATAATACTTTAATCTCTTCAAGAAGTGACAATAACTGATTTGTTACCGATATAGCACTTAAAAAAATATTTGCTCAGAAAAAAGATCTCATAAAACAAATATAATACTTTAGTATCTTCAAGAAGTCTCCTATACAGCACTTAAAAAACATATTAGCTGTGGAAAAACATCTTAAAAAACAAATATAATACTTTAATCTCTTCAAGAAGTGACAATAACTGATTTGTTACCGATATAGCACTTAAAAAAATATTTGCTCAGAAAAAAGATCTCCTAAAACAAATATAATACTTTAGTATCTTCAAGAAGTCTCCTATACAGCACTTTAAAAACATATTAGCTGTGGAAAAACATCTTAAAAAACAAGTATAATACTTTAATCTCTTCAAGAAGTGACAATAACTGATTTGTTACCGATATAGCACTTAAAAAAATATTTGCTCAGAAAAAAGATCTCATAAAACAAATATAATACTTTAGTATCTTCAAGAAGTCTCCTATACAGCACTTAAAAAACATATTAGCTGTGGAAAAACATCTTAAAAAACAAATATAATACTTTAATCTCTTCAAGAAGTGACAATAACTGATTTGTTACCGATATAGCACTTAAAAAAATATTTGCTCAGAAAAAAGATCTCATAAAACAAATATAATACTTTAGTATCTTCAAGAAGTCTCCTATACAGCACTTAAAAAACATATTAGCTGTGGAAAAACATCTTAAAAAACAAATATAATACTTTAATCTCTTCAAGAAGTGACAATAACTGATTTGTTACCGATATAGCACTTAAAAAAATATTTGCTCAGAAAAAAGATCTCATAAAACAAATATAATACTTTAGTATCTTCAAGAAGTCTCCTATACAGCACTTAAAAAACATATTAGCTGTGGAAAAACATCTTAAAAAACAAATATAATACTTTAATCTCTTCAAGAAGTGACAATAACTGATTTGTTACCGATATAGCACTTAAAAAAATATTTGCTCAGAAAAAAGATCTCATAAAACAAATATAATACTTTAGTATCTTCAAGAAGTCTCCTATACAGCACTTAAAAAACATATTAGCTGTGGAAAAACATCTTAAAAAACAAATATAATACTTTAATCTCTTCAAGAAGTGACAATAACTGATTTGTTACCGATATAGCACTTAAAAAAATATTTGCTCAGAAAAAAGATCTCATAAAACAAATATAATACTTTAGTATCTTCAAGAAGTCTCCTATACAGCACTTAAAAAACATATTAGCTGTGGAAAAACATCTTAAAAAACAAATATAATACTTTAATCTCTTCAAGAAGTGACAATAACTGATTTGTTACCGATATAGCACTTAAAAAAATATTTGCTCAGAAAAAAGATCTCCTAAAACAAATATAATACTTTAGTATCTTCAAGAAGTCTCCTATACAGCACTTTAAAAACATATTAGCTGTGGAAAAACATCTTAAAAAACAAGTATAATACTTTAATCTCTTCAAGAAGTGACAATAACTGATTTGTTACCGATATAGCACTTAAAAAAATATTTGCTCAGAAAAAAGATCTCATAAAACAAATATAATACTTTAGTATCTTCAAGAAGTCTCCTATACAGCACTTAAAAAACATATTAGCTGTGGAAAAACATCTTAAAAAACAAATATAATACTTTAATCTCTTCAAGAAGTGACAATAACTGATTTGTTACCGATATAGCACTTAAAAAAATATTTGCTCAGAAAAAAGATCTCATAAAACAAATATAATACTTTAGTATCTTCAAGAAGTCTCCTATACAGCACTTTAAAAACATATTAGCTGTGGAAAAACATCTTAAAAAACAAGTATAATACTTTAATCTCTTCAAGAAGTGACAATAACTGATTTGTTACCGATATAGCACTTAAAAAAATATTTGCTCAGAAAAAAGATCTCATAAAACAAATATAATACTTTAGTATCTTCAAGAAGTCTCCTATACAGCACTTAAAAAACATATTAGCTGTGGAAAAACATCTTAAAAAACAAGTATAATACTTTAATCTCTTCAAGAAGTGACAATAACTGATTTGTTACCGATATAGCACTTAAAAAAATATTTGCTCAGAAAAAAGATCTCATAAAACAAATATAATACTTTAGTATCTTCAAGAAGTCTCCTATACAGCACTTAAAAAACATATTAGCTGTGGAAAAACATCTTAAAAAACAAGTATAATACTTTAATCTCTTCAAGAAGTGACAATAACTGATTTGTTACCGATATAGCACTTAAAAAAATATTTGCTCAGAAAAAAGATCTCATAAAACAAATATAATACTTTAGTATCTTCAAGAAGTCTCCTATACAGCACTTAAAAAACATATTAGCTGTGGAAAAACATCTTAAAAAACAAATATAATACTTTAATCTCTTCAAGAAGTGACAATAACTGATTTGTTACCGATATAGCACTTAAAAAACATATTAGCTCCGTAAAAGTTTCTTAAAAAACAAATATACTACTTTAGTCTCTTTAAGAGGCCATAACAGCTGATTTTTTGTCGATACAGCACTTAAAAAACATATTAGCTCCGAAAAAGCATCTTATAAAACAAATATAATACTTTAATCTCTTCAAGAAGTGTTAACAGCCGATTTGTTGCCGATATACTACTTAAAAAATATATTTGCTCTGTAAAAACTTCTTATAAAGCAAATATAATACATTACCACATGAGCAGTGTCTTCATGAAGTGACAATAACTGATTTGTCGCCGATACAGCACTTAAAAAATATATTTACTACGTAAAAGTATTTTTTTGTCTGTTAATTGTTATAAATTAATTTTATTCCCCGATCTAAATCGTCCTATAAAAAGGTTTATAAAATAAAAATGTTTTATAGCAATTTAGTTACGAAAACTAAATATAATAAATACAGCGATTTTAATAAAATACAATTGTTCTATAATTTTTTATATAGAGCATCTTTGTTGTATAATTTACAATTTGTAAATAGAGAAAACATTTGCAAAAATTCCTGCGTGTATACAATAAAACCGTAAATTAGTGCGTGTATTAGAATAAGAATATTATTAATAATCCGAGTACCGTTACAAATCTCCCACTATCTAAACCCTGAGGCATACAAACATACATACATACACTATTAAAAAAAAAACAACAACAAAAACTTACTGTTCCAATATGTGATCCGGTGATCCAAAAAAACAAAATCAAAACACCAATAACCCTCACATAGTCGGCCATGATATATGACTGTCTCTAACGCACACCGCGATGTCTTGCTATATATCACGGTAGGCTACCGCTCTTCAACTGTTTCACCCAGAAGACCTCTGATGTATGTATGTACCGGTGTAATATCTAGAGGTCTTCGAGTTTTATTTTTGTCTTCGTTGTTTGTCTGGTGCTGTCGCTGTTTGTTTGTTAATTTTTTATTTAAATTTTTTTTTGTGTCGTTAGACCGGTATTTAATTGTATTTTTTTATTATTATATAAGTACTAATATTTTTGAAGTGATACTTTTCGTCCTCTCCCGTTTTTTTTTCATTCTTTTTCTGTCCCTCTCGTTCCCACTCGTTCTAGTATGATTTCTACTTTCATATAATTTACAAAAATTAATACAAATCTCTTTGTTTTTTTTCTTAAACACTATATCAAGAAGTCTTGTTTGTACAATTAACTTACTTTCTTTAGAAGGTTATGGTCAAGGAATTTCTTATTATTCAGTTTTGCCAAGTGAGTGAAAGTACTCGTTGTGTGATCTGGTAGTACGTTTAAAATGAAAGTGACAATGGCATCATGAAAAACCTACGTCGAATAAAGTTTTTGTGAATGAGGACATGAGGAATGTTTTGTACCATTTATTTCGTAAATATGTTAGTGCAGAAGTTATGTTTTTGGTTTGTGTTTATTTTTAAGGTTGCCATTTTGGGATTGACAGAAGCTACAAACCATGTAAGTTTTTTTTTTAATTTTTTAAAAAATCACAATTCAAGTATTTTTTATCGTCGATTTAATGATATTTATTTCAATTCGATATCATTAATATTTTATGTAAAAAAAATTGGTTTAAAAAAGGTGAGAGCGCAAAATCTACATATTTTACAAATTAAAATTTTCGAATAAATAAATATTGTAAAATAAAATATATTATTATTTAATAGGTAATAATTTTTTTTAGGATCCTCTTCTGAACGAAACGCAATCAAGAAAAGGAAAATTTTTATTCAACCAACTATTTGGACTGACAAATATACTAGGAGGAAATACGGATTTTTCCGTTTTTGACGATAATAACGACAACGCAGGAGACGACGGAATTATTAAAGCCAGAAACTGCTCATGTGGTAAATAAAAAATAATAATCAATGTTTGTGCGTTATTTTTTTTAACTCTAAACGTGATTTAATATCTCTATATCTCTCTTTCTTTTCCTTTTAATACTATTTCTTTCTATTTTTTCTGTTTTTCATAATTTGTTTCCTATTTGTCCCTATTTTATATTATTCTCTATTTTTCTATATTTCCCCATTTTTTCTATTTTTCCCTATATTTCATTTTTTTTCTATTTTCCTCTATTATTCCCTATTTTTCATTATTTTTTCTATTTTCCCATATTATTCTGTATTTGTTCGTATTTTTTCTATAGTTCCCATTTTTCTCTAATTTTCTTTATATTTCAACACGCTTTCCTATTTCTTGTATTTCTTCTGTTTTTTCCTATTCTTGCCTATTTTTCATTATTTTTACCTATTTGTATGTAGCTCTCCATTTTTTCTGTATTTTTCCCAATTTTTTCCTCTTTTTCCAAACTTTTTCAGATTTTTTCATATTTTTCTCATTTTTCAATATTATTTTCTATTTGTCCCTATTTTTCTGTATTTCCATATTTTTCTCTATTTTTACCTCTTACCTCGTCTTTTCCTATTTTAATTATAATTTTATATTTTTCTCTATTTGTCCCTATTTGTATCTATTTTGTAACTATTTTCCCTATCTTTCCCTACTTTTTCCTATTATTCCTTATTTTTCTTATTTCCATTATTTTTTTTACTTTTCAATTCTTTCCCCCGTTTTTTTTAGTATTGTTTCCTATTTTACCCCATTTTTACTGCGTTTATTTCACTAATTTTTCTTTATTCTTCACTGTTTTTCCGCGTTTTCCCATTGTTTTGCCAGTTTTTCATGTTTTTCCCCATTTTTCGTTATTTTCCCCTATTTTTCCAACAATTCCCAATTTTTTCCTATTTTTTTCTTAATTTTCCTATTTTTCCCCATGTTTCAATATTTTCGCCTATTTTCTCCATTTCTCCTGTTTTTCCTATTTTCAGTTTTTCCTATTTTCCCCTATTTTTCACTATGTTGTTCCCAATTTTTTCTGATTTTTTCTCATTTTTTTCCTATTTTCCCCTATTTTTTCTATTATTTTCTATTTGTCCTATTATACTATATTTCCCCATGTTTCTCTATTTTTGCCTTTTTCCTTTTTTTCCTATTTTCCTATTTGTCAATATTTGTATCTATTTTTCACTATTATCCCTATTTTCCTTACTTTTTCCTATTATACACTATTTTCCTATAATTCCCAATTTTTCCCTAATTTTCCTTATATTTCCCCATGTTTCCCTTTCATTTTTTCCCGTTTTTTAGTATTTCTTCCTATTTTCCCCATTTTTTCTTTATTTTTCAGTATTTTCCACATTTTTCCATCATTGTTTCCTATTTTTTCCCTATTTTCCTTATTTTTTCAAATTTTATTTTCTCTATTTTTCCCTATTTGTCCCCATTTTGCTTTATTTGTTCTACTTTACTTTATTTTCCTCATTTTTCACTATTTTTCCCTGTTTTCCCTACCTTCCCTCATTTTCCTTATTTTCAATATTTTGCCAATTTTTTCCAATTTTACTTCACCCTTTTAACCTTTTTCCCTGTTTATTTCTTCATTTTTAACTATTTACCCGCATACTCTCCATATTTTTTTATATTCTACCGTTTTTCATTGTGTTTTCTATTTTTTTCCTATTTCCTTTATTTTCCACCGTTTTTCTATTATTTCTCTCTATTTTTCCCTATTTTGCTTTATTTTTCATGTTTTTTTCCCATTTTTCATGATTTTGCCCTTTCACTTTACTTTTCCTTTCTTTTCCCTGTTTTTTAGTATTGTTTCCTATTTTCCCCCAATTTTCCCCCGTTTTTTCACTGTTTTTTCTTTATCTTTCTCTATTTTCGCATTATTCCATATTTCTGCCTGTTTTTCATTATTTTTTCACTGTTTTCTTTATTTTTTCTTATTTTCCTTCATTTTTCCCCATTTTGCTTTATTATTCACATTTTAAAATAATAATCGTTACTAAAGAACGAATAGTTACTTTTTCAACATCTCTATTTTTCGTTACGTTACAATTTCTGATTGTTAAATCCTACAGCAAACCGCATTAGGGAAATTCCAAAAACCGACCAAAAACCCTCAGATTGAATTTACTCATTTCTTTGTATTTTTTTTTTCAAAATTTTTTCGAATTTCTCAGATTTTTTTTTCCAATTTATCCGAGTTTTTCAATTTTTTCAGATAAATTAATTAATTTGTTTTTATATTTATTTACTACGCGCAAAATTACCCAAAAATTGGAAACTCCCCTGTAGAACGGCATCACCGTTGATTACAAAATATCCAAAAATGGGAAATTCCCCACAAATCGGCATCACTGTTGATTACAAAATATCTATAAATGATAAATTCCCACAAATCGGCATCACTGTTGATTACAAAATACCTAAAAATGGGAAATTCCTCACAAATCGTCATCACTCTTGATTACAAAATACCAGAAAAATGGGAAATTCCTCACAAATCGGCATCACTGTTGATTACAAAATACCCAAATATGGGAAATTCCCCACAAATCGGCATCACTGTTGATTACAAAATACTGAAAATGGGAAATTCCGCACAAATCGGCATCACTGTTGAATACAAAATACCCAAAAATGGGAAATTCCTCATAAATCGGCATCATCGTTGATTACTGAATGACTGAGCTACTATTTTTTTGTTCTTTATATTTAGCGAGAAAGTAAAAAGAACGGTACCCAGCTGTATAATATACTTATCCTCCAATAATTGCCCAGTGATGTGCAAAAAAAATGAGAAATTCCCCACAAATCGGCATCACTATTGATTACCGACTGAGCTACGCGTCTAGCATATTATAAAGGTATATTGATATAGATTTTAACAATTTTTTTGTGTTATTTAGAATGCGGAGTGTCAAATCAAGAAAATAGAATCGTTGGTGGAAAACCTACAGGGGTTAATCGATATCCGTGGATAGCTAGAATAGTATATGATGGCCACTATCATTGTGGAGCTTCATTATTAGCAGAAGATTTTGTACTCACTGCAGCACATTGTTTAAGAAGGTCAGTATGTCTTTAAATTATATAAAAATAGCACCGCACTGCTTTCACTTTAAAATTAGTCACAACCATTATTTATTTATTAGATACCGTTCCAAAAAAAAAGTTGTTCCCACCTCTAGACTGAATGCCGTGCTTGGACAAGAACTAAACACTCAAATCTAGAGGTGGGAATAATTATTTTTTTGGAACGGTAATTGGACAATATTTTGTTCTATTCTTAAACTAATATTATTGTTATTATATTTGATATTTTGTGATGTTTTAAATTGAAGAAATCTAAAATAATATATTAAAATATCACCGCACTGCTTTCACTTTAAAACCAGTCACAACCAGTTTTATTTATTTATTAGATACCGTTCCAAAAAAAAAGTTGTTCCCACCTCTAGACTTGAATGCCGTGCTTGGGCAAGAACTAAACACTCAAAGCTAGAGGTGGGAACAATTATTTTTTTGGAACGGTATTTAGACAATTTTTTGCTATATTCTTAAACTAATATTATTGATATTATATTTAATATTTTGTGATGTTTTAAATTGAAGAAATCTAAAATAATATATTAAAATATCACCGCACTGCTTTCACTTTAAAACTAGTCACAACTAGTTTTATCTATTTATTAGATACCGTTCCAAAAAAAGTTGTACCCACCTCTAGACTGAATGCCGTGCTTGGACAAGAACTAAACACTCAAATCTAGAGGTGGGAATAATTATTTTTTTGGAACGGTACTTGGACAATATTTTGTTCTATTCTTAAACTAATATTATTGATATTATATTTGATATTTTGTGATGTTTTAAATTGAAGAAATCTAAAATAATATATTAAAATATCACCGCACTGCTTTCACTTTAAAACCAGTCACAACCAGTTTTATTTATTTATTAGATACCGTTCCAAAAAAAAAGTTGTTCCCACCTCTAGACTTGAATGCCGTGCTTGGGCAAGAACTAAACACTCAAAGCTAGAGGTGGGAACAATTATTTTTTTGGAACGGTATTTAGACAATTTTTTGCTATATTCTTAAACTAATATTATTGATATTATATTTAATATTTTGTGATGTTTTAAATTGAAGAAATCTAAAATAATATATTAAAATATCACCGCACTGCTTTCACTTTAAAACTAGTCACAACTAGTTTTATCTATTTATTAGATACCGTTCCAAAAAAAGTTGTACCCACCTCTAGACTGAATGCCGTGCTTGGACAAGAACTAAACACTCAAATCTAGAGGTGGGAATAATTATTTTTTTGGAACGGTACTTGGACAATATTTTGTTCTATTCTTAAACTAATATTATTGATATTAAATTTGATATTTTGTGATGTTTTAGATTGAAGAAATCGAAAATTAGGGTGATACTAGGTGATCATGACGCATCTACTACTACAGAAATTCCGGCAATGATGAGGGCAGTTTCTGCTATAATGAGGCATAAAAGTTTCGATTCTGATACTTTTAATCATGATATTGCTCTATTGAAGCTAAGAAAACCCGTTGAATTTACTAAACAAATTAGACCGGTTTGTTTACCAAAAAGTAATTTTTAATTTATATAATTTTTTTAAAGTATTGGAAAGAGAAATAACAAAAATTCTTGAAATTTTAATCAAAATTCTTCAATTTTCTGTCACAAAAAAACTGTTTTTTTTTTAAGAAAGGAGGAAATAAAAAAATATATGCCCGGAAAGTTTGATCGATTTAATTGCACCGAACCTCGCTACGCTCGGCTCGGTGTGGATGGGGGGAGAAAATTTGAAACTTTTCAGGAAAGTATAGTGAACGACCAGTAAAAAATTCGAGATATGGAAGGAAATATTCATTTTGAGGCCTCCCAAGAAGATTGAAACCATTTTCAGAGTAAGGTCTGTCTGTGTGTAATCTTCCACGATAACTGCCTAAAAAATCAAACTGAAATTTATTATTGTAACGAGGCCGGCCCTGTGTCTGATGGAATATACATAGAATCTTAGAGACTCACGAATAGCGCGCGAGAAATCCGTCGACTATTCTGGAAACGACGTGAGCGTTCTAGATGAAATAAAATGAATATAAATAACCCGAAAGGATGAACAAGAGTATTTTGTATGTTGTGTTATATAAAATAATAGATTTTGTTAGTCGTGTTTGATATAAATTAGAAGTTGTATTACTTAAATAAATTAGTTTAAATTCTAGCGAATCCAAAGTATAAAAATATTACAGTGGTGTCAGAAGTGGGATGATTTATTTTTATGAACGTTAAACGTGTAAAATAACTAAAAATGTCTTAAATGGTCTGCTTAGATCAATTGAATGATGGAAAATTGTCATGGACTAATTATCGGCGCCAATTCGAGCAGCACCAAAGGTAACCGGCTGATTTGCAGAAGAAAAGGCAATAGCATTAATTCTTGTATTAAGATGAGTTGCAAGAAGACTATGAACAACTAGTCAAACATTTAAATCTGAGGTATGAACAAACACATTTGGAGTACGATTATGATTTCCAGTTAAGGAATCGCTACCAAAAATCGAATGAATCACTACAAGAGTTTCAAGCTGATATTGCTAGTCTGGTTCACCTTGCCTATCCAGCAACACCAAAAAAGTCATACAAAAGTTAGCAGTCTAGCATTTTTAGACGGACTTCAAGATTAGGAAGCAAGATAAACATTGATGCTAGCTCGTCCTACTCAATTAGTGGATGCACTGACTTGAATTTGAGGTTGTGCAAAATATATGTACAGGCCAATTTTGAATCCTAATCAGAAGAAACCGAAACTGATTGAGCGACTGTAAAGAGGAAATTCTTACCGAAAACGACCATTAAGATGTCAGGAGTGCGGGAAAGTAGGACATATATGAAGTAGTTTCAAGGAGAGCAGGAAAACGTTAACTTCAGCATCGAAGGTCGATATAAAGGGCCTATCGTCGACCTATAGCCAGCAAGCCCGAAGTAACAGAGTCTTTGTGGGTGGTCTTATCAACAAGAAACAATGCACTATGCTGCTGGATACCTGTGCGACGAAGACATTCATAAGGCCCAACGTTATCCTGGAAATTACAAAATTCCAACATCGAGCATTGGTAGCTGAATTGAAGACGAGATCATCATTGAAATGGATGTCATGAACTCTAAGGAATTCAAGTTAAACTTTAAAGACAGAGTTCTGAGAGTGAATGACTAGAATAACAGTCCTTATGGAAAATAACATGGGAAATCGCTAAGGTCCATTCTATTAATTTTGCTCAAATTCAAGGTCACTCCTGACGTCATCAGAACCCACTAGACGAGGGTCTAACAGCTTTTAACTGGTCTTGAAAAGGTCTCAAACAGCTTTTAACAGGTCCCGAACAACTTTTAACAGGTCTCGAACAGCTGTTAACAGATCTTGAACAGGTCTCGAACAGTTGTTAACATATCTCGAACAGCTTTTAACACGCCTCGAATAGGTCTCGAACTGCTTTTAACAGGTCTCGAACAGGTTTCGAACAGCTTTTAGTCTCGAACAGCTTTTAACAGGTCTCGAACAGCTTTTGATTGGGTTTGATCTGCTTCTCATCAGATTTGATCCGCGTACCTATTAAAAGATGTTCGAGATCTCTTAAAAGCTGTTCGAGACCTTTTCGAGACCTGTTAAAAGCTATTCAAGACTCGTCTAATGGGATCTGGTGACGTCACGAATGACCTTGAATTTGAACATGTTATTTTCCATAAGGATTGCGCAAGAACTGTCAAAGCTATTCTACTGAAGTGGTTCTATATGGGAAAGCTGACGAAGTGCTTCGAGTATTGTTAGCTGAGGATGTCATGGTTCCTGAAAGAAACGAAATCGTTTTGGATGCTCGCCTGGATGGGAAAGCTAATGGCGAAATAGTAATGATGTTCGATCCCGAACTTTACGATGACAATATAGGAAGAGGAATTGCACTTGGAAAAACTTTGTTTCGTGCTAAAGAGATTGTGCTAGTAAAAGTAATGAACTTAAATTATTACTCGGTTACCTTAAATAATTTTAGGACACTGTTCATCGGTTTTCTTGTAATTAGAAGTGTACAACATACCGCAGTACCAACAGTTAAATTACCAGAACAACTAGAGAAACTCGTAACTGATTCTTCCAAAGCTTTAAAACCAATACAGAAAACAAAATTGAGAGACACCCTCAAAAACTAGAAGAATATCTTCGACGTAGGGAAAGGAAGAAGAGAGCGAACGAATTTGGTGAAACATAAAATTAACACCAGAGATGCTCAGCCTATTGAACAGTCGGCAAGAAGACCACCTTTAGCCAAAACAGAGGAATCCGACAGAATAGTCCACGAAATGGAGGAAGAATGTGTTATAGAAACATCTAACAGCCCTTGGACTGCCCCAGTTGTTTTGGTCGACCCCATTTTGCATGTACTATCGACAACTAAACAACATGACGAAAAAGGACGGCTACCCTCTCCCCCGAATAGATGACATCCTAGACAGATTGGCTGGATCAAAGATATTCTCGACCCTGGACCTGAAAAGCGGATATTGGAAGGTAGAACTAGCTACAGAAGACCGAGAAAAGACTGATTTTATCATCGGCTCAGGGCTTTACCAATTCGTTGAAATGCCATTTGGGTAGTGTAATGCTCCAGCGCTATTTGAAAGATTGATGGAAACAGTATTGAAGGAAATTTCATGGAAAACGTGCCTGGTGTATCTTGACAATATCATCGTGGTTGGAAAATCATTTGAGGACCACGTGAAGAACCTGGAAGAAGTAATCCTGAGACTCAGAAGTGCCCGATTAAAGTTAAGCCCAAATAAGTGTTAACTGTTTTAAAAAGATGTTCAATATCTTGGACATGTTGTTCCCGGAAAGGGAGTGGCTGTTGACAAACAGAAAGTGAAAGCTGTCAAAGAATGGTCAGTACCAAAAGATATCCACCATCCACCAACTAATGGGGTTATGCACTTATTATCGTCGGTATGTGATTGGATTTGCCAACATCGCAAAGCCACTCAATAGATTTACGGAAGGAAAGGCGAGATACCAATGGGACGAAGAATGTAAACGATAATTCGAAGCACTGAAAAAAGCATTGACTACTGCACCTAGCAAGCAGATACAAGAATTTTAAAGAACCTTCTTTGTGGAAAACCAAGAGTTGTACATTTCAATAGACTAGCAGGACACCATGACAGCTAAGTTGACCAAATCTCAGTTTGCAGCATCCAATCGCCCGATAACGAGATGACCTTCAAGCAATTCATGGCACTGTACTCGAATGGACAGAAAGTGTAGCACGGCATGCCCAGAAAGGAACCAAGAGACCTGTTTGAAGTGCTAATAGAATTTTCCTTGGCCCATTGCGTTACTCAAGACCTTAGAATATCCAGAAGAATCGCCAAAGTGTTCGGCCTGTTTCAAAAGCTAAGGGAGCACAATTCATTGGTAGGAAAAGTCCTTCAAATCGAAGATGAGGAACCATTGGATAAAACATACATCTTCTATCTGGCAACAAAAATGTTCTCGCATGATAAGTCAACCTATTACGACCTTTGAAAGATTTTTGTAGAATTGATTAACCTGATGATGACCAAGAACTTAAGGAGCTTGGCAGTCCCAAAATTAGCTTGTGGAGCGGATGGATCGAATTAAAGGGTTGTGAGGAGTATGATGAAACTTACTTCCACCGAACGTCCTGATGGCGGAATGGGGTGTCCTGTAGATACCACCATACCATAGTGGGCCCTGGAATATTTCGAGACGAAATGATCTTAAGGTGGGAGCACTGTAACGAGGCCGGCCCTGTGTCTGATGGAATATACATAGAATCTTGGTGACTCACGAGTATTTAAATTTGGGCGAACTCAAAGTACAAAAATATTACAGTATGAAGGATTGGTGTGTAGAAGATTCTCAAGTACAACATTGGTTCTTCTTTTTTAATATTAAACATGTGGACTTGAATTTTGGTATGCCCTTTCCGCCCTAAACCCCATTCTGAAATTTTGGGTACGGTATACAAAATCACTCATATTCTCCTCAGCCGAGCCGGGAAACTTTTGGGGTGACATAGCCGATTTTTTTTCAAGTATTGAACACTTTTGTACTGTATTTTTACCAACCCTGTATAGTAATGACAATTGGTGTCAAAAAAAGTCGCAATGTCCGAACATACTTTCCAATATTTTATTAAAATCTTTTATATAGACGAAGAAGCTCTAGAACTAACCATAATAGCATCTTTATTTATTATAATCATCATAACGTTTTTCTATTTTAGTTCATGATCCAGCTGGTCGTACAGGTACCGTAATCGGATGGGGTAGAACCTCAGAAGGAGGCATGTTACCGACTGTAGTACAAGAAGTCGAAGTACCTATTTTAACCCAAAATCAATGCAAAGCCATGAAGTACAGAGCTTCTAGAATAACAAATTATATGTTATGTGCTGGTAAAGGAACGCAAGATTCTTGTCAAGGAGATAGTGGAGGTCCACTTTTAATTCATAGTGGAGATAAATACGAAATTGTTGGTAAGTTTTTTTTTGGTTGGAGTATAATATTTGCCACCTCTTTAAATTTTCCAAATTTGGTATCAATCGATAGATGTTGGTCTAGTTGAAAGTTTTTTGGGCAAATATCTGAGCTATAAGTTATAAAGGGTTTGGTTTGGATAGGTTTAGGTTAGGTTCGCTCAGTAACTGGTTACCTGGTTAGCTGGGGATTTTAACTCCAAATCGCTTTCGTTGAGATCTCCAAGAGCCAGAGGTGAATACCTTAATAAATGGATGCAAGTCCTGAATCTGGTCCTTAAGAATAATGGGAGGATCCCTACCTTTGTCAAAGGAGATCAGGATTCTTTTCTGGATCTGAGCTTCTACTCTAGCAACACGGCTCAAGGGATCACTGGCTGGAGGGTTCTCCATGGCGAGGAGTCATTAAGCCTGCATAGGTTAATACAGATCAACGTTAACACCAAGATCAACAGGAGTAAGAGACCAGGGTGTCAGTGTATCAGGACTTTCGACAAGGCGATCTTTAGAGAAGTTATCCAACGGACTGTTTCATAGCAAATTAGTCTTGATGAAGTCATGAATGCAGTCAAAAATGGTCAAAATGCTGGCTCGGGAATGGTCCGAGAAGTCAGACGGCAAACTGAATGGTGGAGCGCGGTTGTGTAAGAAAAACACGACGAATGTGTAACCAGACGAAAGGTGGTCCCAGAGTAAAAGCATTCAGACTTATCATCCTTTATGATAAAACTATTGGAAAAACTGGTTGAAATACATGTCAGGGAAAACTTTCTAACAGAAAGGCCACTGCACAAAAACCAACATGCGTACCAAAATGGAAAATCCTGTGAAACAGCACTCCATCAACTTGTTTCAAGGATAGAAGCTGTACACATAAACAAAGACATTGCTTCAGCAGAATTTCTGGATATAGAAGGTGCATTTGATCACACCTCCCTTAGATCGATGACAGCAGCTGTGTCAAAGCGTGGCGTAGACGACACCGCGTGTAAGTGGATCCGAAACATACTAAACAATAGGACAGCTGAAGCATCATTATTGGGTGAGACCATTGAGGTGTCAATCTCCAAGTGATGCCCACAGGGAGGGGCTTTATCCCCTCTACTATGTAATTTGGTAATTGACGAGCAAAGACTAGCCTGCATTTGTATTACAGGTACCATGAGGAGCACTCAAACCGCGGCTATGGAAACCATACTAAACCTCCCGCCACTTGATATTCACATCAAAGCGGAGGCAAGAATGGAAGCATTCAGATTGGAGTGCAGCGGAAACTGGTGTTCAAGTGAACAAGGACATACCAATGAAACAAAACTCATCACAAGCTCGTTATTAGAAATGAGAAGTGATGAAATGACACCAAAAATTACTTCATGAAGCCATTCAACATTCAGTTAACATGGAAAGCTGAAGACACATCAAACTGTCGAGAGGGACCACTGGTATGGTACACTGATGGATCCAAAACCGAGAGTGGAACAGGTGTTGGAATATATGGCGACAAATACAGACGTAAAAACTATGCGCCACTATGCATCAGTATTCCAAGCAGAGGTACATGCGATAGAGCTATGTCTAAGGGAGAACATTGAAAAGGGTTACAGAGGGAAAAAATCCTCATTCACTCCGATACTCAAGCAGCCCTACAAGTTCTAGCATGCAAAAAAATCAGATCGAAACTGGTTTGGAACTGTCTACAGACCCTACTGGTTCTGGCAAACCAAAACAAGGTAACACTTAAATGGGTTCCCGGACACAAGGGGATAACAGGTAACGAGGCAGCTGACGCTCTGGAACGAAAAGCTTCAGTGAACAAATTTACGGGCCCCGAGCCCGTGATTGGCATTCCGAAATCCTCAGTACGACTCTGGCTGACTAGATGGGCTGCTAAAGAACATCAGACAAGCTGGAATCTCGTGCCGGGTCAAAAAAAAACAGTAAACTGATGGTCAAAAAGCCATCAAAGTCACTGACCAACGATATTCTGCAGCTAAGCAGAAATCAAATAAGGCATGTCACTGGACTAATAACTGAACATTGCCTCTTTAGGAAACATCTATACAAAATAGACATCTACCAAGACGAACCCATCTGTAGACTATGAAATGAGGAGGAAACAGCCTCTCACATTATACTAGAGTGTCAAACACTTATACGCTGGAGGTGCAACCCCTGGGGACCGAAAATATACAGAAGGCCTTCCCCAGAGAAAATCTTGTGAAGAGGTTGCTTAGCCTGATAAAGGTAGCAAACCTTTTCACTTGATAACAACGATACAATTGGCATAGCACAATAAGTCTTAAGGCTGCAGTGTTGATGCCTAAATCCTTAGCCAATAACATCGATTAAATCAATCAATCAATCAAGGGCTAGGGCCGGCAGATAATTGTGGAACTGGAACAAGAATACAAACGGGCTAGGAAACCCCTCAGAAAAGTTATTAAGAGGTCGATGGCTAGCTAGATCTCTGCGACGAACTAGAAAACGATTCGTGGAATAGGGGGTACAAGATGGTGACCAATAAATGTAGGGACCTGATGAATCCACACGAACTGGATAAACATCAAGAACTGGTAATAACGAGGACGTTCTTTCCAAACAAGAGAGTACGCTCAATACCAGGCAGGATACGACGCGAGGAAACTTCCCTTTTCAGCTTGGAAGAACTAACCAATACCACAGTCAGAATCAAAATGAAAAGTTGTTTGCACCACCAGCTCTTCCCAGCCGAAAGTAAACGGGAAAAGTGTTGATGCCATACCTACCTACAAGCGCAGAGTGGGTCTAAGGGAGCATCATCTTTCTGAACATAAAAAATGCGCAGTGGCACCGCATAGTGAAAACACTGGAAACCTAGGAGCCAGTAGGTACCTAACAAACCTGGTGAAGGATTACTTCAAGAAACGGCTCTTGTTAGTAGTTAAGATGACGATAAACCTTACGCAAAACTCCGTATTAGGACCTCTTCTTTGGAACATCGCGTACGATGGAGTCCTGAAAGTACAACTTCCAGAAGGATACGTAACAGCTGCATACGTAGATGATCTGGCCCTGATAGTCAAGTCGAATAATAAACAGGACATTATGTCCAAAACTGATAACATAGTGACCTGGATAGCGGATCAAGGCTTGGAAGTTACTCCGAAGAAAACTGAATTGATAGTAGGAAGAAAGAGGACATTATATCCAGAGTTGGTGAAGTTAACATGACCTCAAGTAAGCACGTGAAATACCTTGGTGTCTGGTTGGATGATAAGGGCATATATAACCAGCACGTAAGAAGAATATGTGAAAAGGCTAGGAGACAGGTAGTAGCTCTTCAGAGGTTGTTACCGAATATGAGAGGACCGGGTATTGGTGGGAGTGGTCGCTTCCACAATTTTATATGCCGTCCCAATCTGAGATGGAGCAGTTAAAAATTGATAACTATAGAAAGATGATGCTGTTCACCCGAAGAAGCACCTTGCTGAGGGTTGAAAGGGCATATACAGGGTGTTGCTAAATTCGACCGACAACGCTCTAGAGCAAATTCCTTGTGGCAAATTATGACCATTGAGGTTGGGAACTTATGTCCGTAAATGCACTCTTTTAAAAATACAGGGTGTTAATAATAATAACAATAATAAATTAACTTCTATAACTCATACAAAATGATTTCATTATAATATTATATATATTTTTCTATTTTTTCTATTTTTTCTATTTTTTTCTATTTTTTCTATTTTTTCTATTTTCTACAATTTTCTTTTTTTTCCAATTTTTTTCTATTCTTTCCTATTTTGCCATATTTTTTATTAATTTTTTCTATTTTCCGCATTTCTATATATTTTTCTTAATTTTCCAGGGTTTCCTGGTTCTTTCTATTTTTATCATTTTTTCCTATTTTTGTAGATTTTTTGTTATTTTCCCATTTTTCTTATTTTTTCCTATTTTTTCTTGTTTTTCTGTTTTTCCATATTTTTTCCTATTGTCTTTATGTTCCAAGTTTTTTCCCATTTTCCTTTCTATTTTTTCCTACTTTTTCAATTTTTCCCAATTTTTCTTTATATTTTCAGATTTTTTCCTCTTTTTCCTTTTTCCTATCTTTTCCCATTTTTATGTTTTTCTTATTTTCTGCATTTCCCCTGTTTTTTTATTTTCCAGGGTTTTTCCTGTTTTTTCCCAATTTTTTGTATTATCTGTGTTTTTCCAGGTTTTTTCCTATTTTTCTTGTTTTTCTATATTTTTCCTATTTCTCGCACTTTTTTCTATTTTTCTTTATTTTCCAGATTTTTCTTTTTTTCAATTTATTTCTATTTTGTCCAATTTTCTTTTTTTCCCATTTTTTTTCTTCTCTTTCCTATTTTTCCGTACTCTTTCTATTTTCCGCATTTCTTTATATTTTTCTTTATTTTCCAGGGCTTCCTGGTTTTTTCCATTTTCCGCTTTTTTCTAGATTTTTTGTTATTTTTTCCTATTTTTTCTTGTTTTTTTCTGTTTTCCGTATTTTTCCCTTCTTTATTTTCCAAATTTTTTTCATTTTTGTTTCTATTTTTTCCCATTTTTCTTTATATTTTCAGATTTTTTCCTCTTTTTCCTTTTTCCTATCTTTTCCCATTTTCCATATTTTTCCTATTTTCTGCATTTCCCCTGATTTTTTATTTTCCAGGGTTCTTCCTGTTTTTTCCTAATTTTTTGTATTATCTGTGTTTTTCCAGGTTTTTTCCTATTTTTCTTGTTTTTCTATATTTTTCCTATTTCTCGCACTTTTTTCTATTTTTCTTTATTTTCCAGATTTTTTTTTTTCAATTTATTTCTATTTTGTCCAATTTTCTTTTTTTCCAATTTTTTTTCTTTTCTTTCCTATTTTTCCGTATTTTTTCTATTTTCCGCATTTCTTTATATTTTTCTTTATTTTCCAGGGCTTCCTGGTTTTTCCATTTTTTCCCATTTTCCGCTTTTTTCTAGATTTTTTGTTATTTTCCATTTTTATTATTTTTTCCTATTTTTTCTTGTTTTTTTCTGTTTTCCGTATTTTTCCCTTGTTTATTTTCCAAATTTTTTCCATTTTTGTTTCTATTTTTTCCCATTTTTTCAGTTTTTCCCAATTGTTTTTCTAATTTAATTTTTTCAGATTTTTTCCTTTTTTTCCTTTTTTTTCCATTTTCCATATTTTTTCAATTTTTCTTAATTTTCTGTTTTTTTTCTTTTCCATATTTTTTCCTGTTTTTCCCCTATTTTTTTGTATTATCTGTATTTTTCCAAGTTTTTACTATTTTTCTTGTTTTTCTATATTTTTCCAGTTTCTCATACTTTTTCTTATTTTTATTTATTTTCCAGATTTTTCTCTTGTTTTCTATTTTTTCTATTTTGTCCAATTTTCTTCTTTTTTTTTAATTTTTTTCTATTCTTTCCTATTTTTCCATATTTTTTCTTATTTTTTTCTATTGTCCGCATTTCTTTATATTTTTCTTTATTTTCAAGGATGTACTGGTTTTTTCTTTTTTTAACTTTTTTTTCTATTTTCCGCTTTTTTCTAAATTTTTTGTTATTTTGACATTTATCTATTTTACTTTCTCTTTCTTTTTTTCCCATTTTTTTCCTGTTTTTTCCCTATTTTTTTTTGTATTCTCTGTATTTTTCCAGGTTTTTCCTATTTTTTTTTGTTTTTCAATTTTTCCTATTTCTCACATTTTTTCCTGTTTTTCTTCATTTTCAAAAAACAAATAGTCTTAGTCCATATTATACAGCGTGTATCAAAAGTCCTGGAATTAAAAAATTCAAGATAGCCGCCTGTAACAAAAACAAATGAATGTTTTTGAATTTTCAACCCCTAAAAATTAAAAAAAAAACTAAATCCCGAATTTTTATAATTAATATATTTAGTAATTTTTCGAATTCCAGGACCGTTTCCAGACTTTTGGTAACACGCTATATAATAACAAATCGAAGACGATCGTATTTCTTTATATTCCACAAAATAAACTCATATAACAAAAATAAAATTACAACCCTAATCTTAATCCATTTCTCAACATAATAATCAAATAATCCCGCCTGATAAATCCCCAAACCGCTTCTTCTTTTTCATTCCTACCAACCTCTCAGTGTCACCAACCCAAATAAAAATGATACGGTGCCTTAGCACCTTAAAGTAGGCAACCACAGATAAACATTGTTGGTTGTCTACAAACTAGACAATTGCGCAAAAAATGTTCAACGCATTTAGACTAATTAACCAATTTTAACCAATTTAAATGGGGGGTGGGGGGCAAATATTATACTGTTACGTTTTATTTTTAGAAACATTTTAAAAATCTAATTTTTTTTTAGGGATTGTATCGTGGGGTGTTGGTTGTGGTCGACCAGGTTATCCAGGTGTTTATACCAGAGTAACCAAATATCTAAATTGGTTAAAATCCAATCTAGAAGACAGTTGTTATTGTAGTTAAAATTTTTATATCGAAATAAATATTGTTAAATAAAAAATGGCTGTTACTTATTCGTTATACTCCTATCGCCATCTATCAAAACTTCATAAAATTAGAAAAATTAGAGTTCTACAATTTATAAAGAAAAATCGACAATATTAGCACAAAGATGGCTCTGTATATAACGTTAAAAGTATATACAGAGTGATTCAATATGTAATTTTTGTAATAAATTTCTTTTGACCTATTTTTTTATTATACTCTGTATATATCTAAAGAATTTTATATTTTTCCAAAACAAATATAGTCCTATACTCAATATTAAAAATAACAATTATTGAATACCTACGAGGTACTTAGGAAAACTTGACTGTTATTAATTTACCCAAGGAAATATGTAAACACATTAAAACTCTATCTGTTGTGTGGTTTGTGAATTAAAAAAAACATTAAATAAAAGACGAGTTTTTAGTTTACCCTTTTTTTTTAATAGCGATAAATGGACACCTTTATTGAATATGAAATTGTAGAATAACATACAGTAGTTCTAGAAAAACACTTTAAGTTTTCTAGATTGACAGGCTTTGAATAGAAAAGAAAAGAGTGTGAAGTAGAGAAAAAAGGTGTTCATTGTGGTCTGTCTCTTTTTTATAATTAGAATTCATATGAAATGAAGCAGAGGCGTAGAATGAGTACATAAATATTTTTATTTTATCATTTAAATAGGGTGAGAAAAAAATCTAAATTTAGTTTATTGCAATAATGTATTTGTGTAAGTTATAATAGAGCACACTGTATATTTTTTAAAAAATATAAAAATGTATAATTTGTTTGGTTGCATTGTTTTAGAATTTTTGGTATTTTTGATAGGTACTAAGAAAATTTGTTTAATATAGAACACCCTGTATATTTTTATACCTATAAAATGTATGATTTTTCTACTTTACAAAAATATATAATTTGTTACGTTTTATAATTTTAGTTATGGAAATATATAAGCTTTAATTCAAAAATGTATTTTCATAAATCTGGCACTAAGAAAATTTATTTAACACAGAATACCCTGTATGTTTTAAACTATTAAAAAATATGATTTTTCTACTTATATAATATATAATTTGCTACGTTTTATAATTTTAGTAGCGGAGATATCAGCAGTTTAATCCAACAATGTATTTCCAAATAATTAACACAAAGAAATTTCGTTTAACATAAAACGCCCTGTATTTTTTTCTACTATTAAAAAGTATGATTTTTCTAATTTTCAAAAAATATATAATTTGTTACGTTTTACAATTTTAGTAGTGCAAATCTGTGAGTTTTAATTCGACAATGTATTTTCAATAATTTGGCACTAAGAAAATATAAACACCCTGTATATTTTTACACCAATAAAAAGTATGATTTCTTTACTTTCCAAAAATATATAATTTTCTATATTTTACAATTTTAGTTGTGTAAATATGTGAGTTTTAATTCGACAATGTATTTTCAATAATTTGGCACTAAGAAAATATAAACACCCTGTATATTTTTACACCAATAAAAAGTATGATTTCTTTACTTTCCAAAAATATATAATTTGCTAGGTTTTATAATTTTAGTTGTGTAAATATATGAGTTTTAATTCGACAATGCATTTTCAATAATTTGGCACTAAGAAAATATATTTAACATGGAACACCCTGTATATTTTTATACTATTAAAAAGTCTGATTTCTCTATTTTCCAAAAATATAAAATTTTCTATATTTTACAATTTTAGTTGTGTAAATATGTGAGTTTTAATCCGACAATGCATTTTCAATAATTTGGCAGTAAGAAAATTTATTTAACATAGAACACCCTGTATATTTTTACACTACTAAAAAGTAGGATTTCTCTACTTTCCAAAAATATATAATTTTCTATATTTTACAATTTTAGTTGTGTAAATATGTGAGTTTTAAGTCGACAATGTATTTTCAATAATTTGGCACTAAGAAATTTTGATTAACATAGAACACCCTGTATATTTTTACACTATTAAAAAGTATGATTTATCTACTTTCCAAAAATATATAATTTTCTATATTTTACAATTTTAGTTGTGTAAATATGTGAGTTTTAATTCGACAATGTATTTTCAATAATTTGGCACTAAGAAAATATATTTAACATGGAACACCCCGTATATTTTTACACTATTAAAAAGTCTGATTTCTCTATTTTCCAAAAATATAAAATTTTCTATATTTTACAATTTTAGTTGTGTAAATATGTGAGTTTTAAGTCGACAATGTATTTTCAATAATTTGGCACTAAGAAATTTTGATTAACATAGAACACCCTGTATATTTTTACACTATTAAAAAGTATGATTTATCTACTTTCCAAAAATATATAATTTTCTATATTTTACAATTTTAGTTGTGTAAATATGTGAGTTTTAATTCGACAATGTATTTTCAATAATTTGGCACTAAGAAAATATATTTAACATGGAACACCCCGTATATTTTTACACTATTAAAAAGTCTGATTTCTCTATTTTCCAAAAATATAAAATTTTCTATATTTTACAATTTTAGTTGTGTAAATATGAGAGTTTTAATTCAACAATGTATTTTCAATAATTTGGCACTAAGAAAATATATTTAACATGGAACACCCCGTATATTTTTACACTATTAAAAAGTCTGATTTCTCTATTTTCCAAAAATATAAAATTTTCTATATTTTACAATTTTAGTTGTGTAAATATGTGAGTTTTAATTCAACAATGTATTTTCAATAATTTGGCACTAAGAAATTTTGATTAACATAGAACACTCTGTATATTTTTATACTATTAAAAAGTCTGATTTCTCTATTTTCCAAAAATATAAAATTTTCTATATTTTACAATTTTAGTTGTGTAAATATGTGAGTTTTAAGTCGACAATGCATTTTCAATAATTTGGCACTAAGAAAATATATTTAACATGGAACACCCCGTATATTTTTACACTATTAAAAAGTCTGATTTCTCTATTTTCCAAAAATATAAAATTTTCTATATTTTACAATTTTAGTTGTGTAAATATGTGAGTTTTAATTCGACAATGTATTTTCAATAATTTGGCACTAAGAAAATATATTTAACATGGAACACCCCGTATATTTTTACACTATTAAAAAGTCTGATTTCTCTATTTTCCAAAAATATAAAATTTTCTATATTTTACAATTTTAGTTGTGTAAATATGTGAGTTTTAAGTCGACAATGCATTTTCAATAATTTGGCACTAAGAAAATATATTTAACATGGAACACCCCGTATATTTTTACACTATTAAAAAGTCTGATTTCTCTATTTTCCAAAAATATAAAATTTTCTATATTTTACAATTTTAGTTGTGTAAATATGTGAGTTTTAATTCGACAATGTATTTTCAATAATTTGGCACTAAGAAAATATATTTAACATAGAACACCCCGTATATTTTCACACTATTAAAAATTCTGATTTCTCTACTTTCCAAAAATATATAATTTGCTATATTTTCAATTTTAGTTGTGTAAATATATGAGTTTTAATTCGACAATGCATTTTCAATAATTTGGCACTAAGAAAATATATTTAACATGGAACACCCTGTATATTTTTATACTATTAAAAAGTCTGATTTCTCTATTTTCCAAAAATATAAAATTTGCTATATTTTACAATTTTAGTTGTGTAAATATGTGAGTTTTAATTTGACAATGCATTTTCAATAATTTGGCACTAAGAAAATATATTTAACATGGAACACCCTGTATATTTTTATACTATTAAAAAGTCTGATTTCTCTATTTTCCAAAAATATAAAATTTGCTATATTTTACAATTTTAGTTGTGTAAATATGTGAGTTTTTATTCGACAATGCATTTTCAATAATTTGGCAGTAAGAAAATTTATTTAACATAGAACACCCTGTATATTTTTACACTATTAAAAAGTCTGATTTCTCTATTTTCCAAAAATATAAAATTTTCTATATTTTACAATTTTAGTTGTGTAAATATGTGAGTTTTTATTCGACAATGCATTTTCAATAATTTGACACTAAGAAAATATATTTAACATAAAACACCCTGTATATTTTGACACTATTAAAAAGTATGATTTTTCAATTTTTCAAAAATATTTAATTTGTTGCTTATGAGTTTAAATTCAATAATTTGTTAGGTTAAAACACCTTGTATATTTTTATTATTATTTTTTCAAGATCAAAGTTGTTTTTATTTTTATAATAAGTACAATTTTTTGATTAATTTATTAAATAATTTTTAAATTTTATAACTAAAAATGCACAGGTGGTCTTTCATATTTGACCCTCTACAGCCACTTGAAAATCGGTCTCGAGTTATTTTAGGCTAGTTTGTCGAGATTTTAGAGGGTTTTATCTAATCCACCTAAAACGTCGGCATACCGAATTTCCAAATACAAATATACCAAGTGGCAAATGGTCACTTGGCATCGTTTTATTTACTTAACATCGAGAGGTTAATTGTTAGGATGTTCTTGCCACCTTTACGATGGAATTTCTGAATGAATGAGGTGAATGGCAAATTTAATTAAGGCGAGGAAATTGCCTGAAATAATATTTTGAGAGACGCACATTTTAGTTCGATAATATCGGTAGAGATGGATAAGTTTGTTATTTGAAAAGAAGACAAGTATAGATAGATAGAGGGAATAATAAACTTTGAAAAAGAAGAAATTGATTCAATTTACAGTGTGTTCGTTTATTAAAATAATAATTTCAAAAATTTTAATCAAAAGTTTTCAAAAATCAAATCAAAAATGTTAATAAATTTACAGATATTGAAAGTATCGAGATGGGAGATAATAAAATAAATAACAGTTGGGACTAACCCGGAAAAATATACCGTTTAAAATTTTTTTATTTTAGAATTACATAAAATTTAAACAAGCAAATTTACATACTATTTTTACTTTCCGAACAACAGAGTTGTATAGAAGGAAAGTATTGCGATCATGATATTTTGACCATACCCAGATTTTAACGGATCTTTACGTTTTGAGGTCACCTGAATCCATTTATACCATTTTTAGCATGATGTCTGTCTGTGTGTCTGTGTGTGTCTGTGTGTCTGTCTGTCTGTGTGTGTGTGTGAACACGATAGCGTCTAAACGGCTGAACCGATTTAGATGAAATTTTATATACATATTTAGGGTAACAAGGAGACGACCTGTATAGATTTTGGAGTTAATCGGACAACCGGAAGTGACAGTTTCTATAAGTGATGACGTCATTACTAAAGAAGATGGTAATAAAGCTTTACACATATATTTTTTATACGTTATAGTTTAATTTTGAATGATTAAAATTTTCAAAAACTTTTGCTATTGTTGCCAGATTTATGAAAAAGTAATTTATTTTCATATTTTTCTTAAATAACCAAAATAATGCATTTTTATGAAAAATTACAAGATATGAAAGATGTAGAACATAAAATTTTCTACACATTTTGTCATTACCGTTTTTTTGAATTCCTCATAGTTTCGCCGCTAGAGGGCGTGAAAAAAATTTATATAGACATTTGCGACTTTTTTTAGATTTTGAGACAAAAATATGGATTTTTATGAAAAATTACAAAAAATCAAAATTGTAGGACATAAAATTATCTACAAATTTTGTCTTTACTTTTTTTTCGAGTTCCGCATAGTTTTGCCGATAGTTTTTATTATAATTTTTAAGCAATTTTAATCTTTAATAAATTATTATTTTTTAGTTAAATTTTACTATTAAAGTTTTTTAAAAAATATCTTTAAATTTATAATAATTAATTTTATAATTAGAATTTTTTCAAAATTTTATTACAAAAATTGTGATTTTTTTTTAAAAATTGGCTAAGAAACATTTAAAATTATATTATGATTTTAAACTAAATTGAATAACTTCTAAAATATTAAAGTTATTGAAATGGGATTTTCACCATTCTAAAAATAATATTAAACTCTAAATTTAAAATGTATTTTAGTTTCTTAGAATTTACAATTGTAATTATTATAGCAAAAAGAAAAAAAAATTTTGAAATTTTTTGTAAATTGGTTTTATCAATAAGTATAAAATAAATGAAAAAATTAAATAGCATATCCGAAAAGGATCCAAAAGTACTATGTGTGTAAATTATTTCATAATTTTAACATAGTATTTGTAAAAGTTATAGCGATTTTTTTTGGTTTTTCCTTATTTTCTCGTATTTTCTCATTTTTTTGTTTTTTTTCTATTCCTTTCTTTTCTGATTTTTCTCATTGTTTTCTTATTTCTCAGATTGTTCCAAATTTTTTGTAATTTCTGTAATTTTTTCTTATTTTTTCAAATTTTTTTGTTTTTTCTAATTTTTTTTCTTGTTTTTTCCGATTCTTTCTCCTTGTTGTGTTTTTTTTCTTTTGTTTTCAGATTTTTTCTCATTGTTTTTTTATTCCTCTGATTTTTTTCGATTTATTTCAATTCTTTCGAATTTTGTAATGTTTTTACGATTTTTTTAGTTGTTTTTTGCTTTTTTTTCCGAATTTTTGCCGTTTTTTCAATTTTTTGTTATTTTTTCAAGTTTTTTTTCGTTTTTTTGCAATTATTAGCGTTTTTTGCAATTTTTTCTGTATTTTTTGTTGTTTTTTTATTAAATTTTATGATTTTTCCGTTTTTTCCGTATTTTAGTAGTTTATTTTTCTTTTTTTCCCAATATTTTCTGATATTTCCAATTTTTCGATTATTCTAATTTGTTCTCAGTTTTTTTTCTTATTTTTCTGTTTTTTGTTTTTTTCTAATTTCTTTTTTTTTCTTGTTTTTTCTTTCTTTTGTTTTCAGATTTTTCTCATTTTTTTTTATTCCTCCGATTTTTTTCGATTTATTTCAATTCATTCGGATTTTTTAATGTTTTGTAAGATTTTTTTGGTTTTTTGTTCTTTTTTCCAAATTTTTGCAATTTTTTTAATTTTTTGTGATTTTTTCTTTTTCTCTGATTTTTACCGTTTTTTTGCCGTTTTTCCTTATTTTTTTGTTGGTTTTTTAAAAATTTGTGATTTTTCGGTTTTTTCCGTACTTTACAATTATTTTTCATTTTTTTGTCAATATTCTCTGATTTTTCCAATATTTCCTGTTTTTTTTTCTTCTTGTTTTCTCAGATTTTTTCGATTCTTCTAATTTTTCTCGTTTTTTCTCATTTTTCTGTATAATTTTTTTGTTTTTAGTTTTTTTTTCTGATTTGTTTTGATAAAAAAATTGGTTTTTTTTTTTGTTTTTTAAACAAATTTTGATCCAGAAAACCTGTATTAATATATTTTGATGTAGAAAAACTAAAATAATCGATTAAACAATTACTTTATTATAAGTGTTCGAAAAGTTGGGTGGGATTACCCCCTCATTTTTTAGATTTTGAGACAAAATTATGGATTTTTATGAAAAATTACATATAATCAAAATTGTAGAACATAAAATTTTATACAAATTTTATCTAAACTTTTTTTTCGTGTTCCGCATAGTTTCGCCGCTAGTTTTTATTTTAATTTTTAAGCAATTTTTATCTGTATTAAATTATTATTTTTTAGTTAAATTTTAATATTAAAAATTTTAAAAAATATCTTTAAATTTGTCATAATTAATTTTATAATTATAATTTTTTTCAAAATTTTATTACAAAAATTGTGGATTTTTTTAAAAATTGGCAAACATTTAAAATTATATTACGATTTTAAACTAAATTGAATAACTTCTAAAATATTAAAGTTATTGAAATGGGATTTTCACCATTCGAAAGATAATATAAAACTAAATTTAAAATCAATTTTAGTTTCTTAGAATTTAGAATTGTAATTATAAAATAAAGAATTTTTTATAAATTTTTTGTAATTTCGTTTTATCAATAAGTATGAAATAAATGAAAAAATTAAATAGCATATCCGAAAAAGATCCAAAAGTACTATGTGTGTAAATTATTTCATAATTTTAACATAGTATTTGTAAAAATTATAACGATTTTTTTTGGTTTTTCCTTATTTTCTCGTTTTTTTCTCATTTTTTTGTTTTTTTTTCTATTTATTTTCTGATTTTCTCATTGTTTTCTTATTTCTCAGATTTTTTCAAATTTTTTTGTAATTTCTGTAATTTTTTCTATTTTTTTTTTGTTTTTTTTTCTAATTTTTTTATCGTTTCTTTTTCTTGTTTTTTTCCGATTCTTTCTCCTTGTTGTGTTTTTTTTCTATTTTTTTTTGTTTTCAAATTTTTTCTCATTTTTTCCTTATTCCTCTGATTCTTTTTGATTTATTTCAATTCTTTTGAATTTTGTAATGTTTTTACAATTTATTTTGGTTGTTTTGTGTTTTTTTCTTCCAAATTTTTGAGATTTTTCAATTTTTTATGTTTTTTTCAAGTTTTTTTTCGTTTTTTGCAATTTTTTCCGTATTTTTTGTTGTTTTTGTATTAAATTTTTTGATTTTTTCTGATTTTTCAGTTTTTTCCGTATTTTAGAAGTTTATTTTTCTTTTTTTCCCAATATTTTCTGATTTTTCCAATTTTTCGATTATTCTAATTTATTCTCGGTTTTTTTTTCCCATTTTTCTGTTTTTTTTTTTCTACTTTTTTTCTCGTTTTTTTCCCGTTTTTTTTTGTTTTTTTTTCTATTTCTATATTTTGTTTTCAGGTTTTTCTCATTTTTTTCTTATTCCTCTGATGTTTTTTCGATTAATTTCAATTCTTTCGGTTTTTTTTTTAATGTTTTGTACGATTTTTTTCCAAATTTTTGCCGTTTTTTAATTTTTTGTGATTTTTCCGTTTTTTAGTGTTTTTTTGCTATTTTTTCCGTATTTTTTGTTGGTTTTTAAAAATTTTTGATTTTTCCGTTTTTATTCGTACTTTACAATTATTTTTCATTTTTTTTTGTCAACATTCTCTGATTTTTCCAATATTTCGTGTTTTCTTTCTTATTTTCTCAGATTTTTTCGATTTTTCTAATTTTTTCTCATTTTTCTGTTTATTTTTTTAAGTTTTTTTTTTCTGATTTGTTTTGATAAAAAATTTGATTTTTTTTTTTCGTTTTTTAAACAAATTTTATTAATGCATTTTGATCCAGAAAACCTGTATTAATATATTTTGATACAGAAAAACTAAAATAATCGATTAAACAATTACTTTACTAGGAGTGTTCGGAAAGTTGGGTGGGATTACCCCCTCATTTTTTATATTTACGATTTAACTCTTGCTCGAGAATATTTTTGTACGCAATGATTAGCATTAAATAAAATTAAAATTACCTCAATTTCGTACATTTCATTTTCTAAAAAAGGGCATTAAAAACTCCTTTTCAATTAAACAGTTCCTGGTGGAAAAGAAAAAAATAACAAATTTCCTCTTCCAGCAACGAAGTGGAAAAGCGGAAACTAAAATAGAATTAAGGGGTTTTATTCTCGACCAGTGGCGGAACACATATAATTTTTAACCGTATTTTTTTGTAGCTGAATCGATTATGGGAGGTCCCACCTGTACTGAGACTCTGGGTCTATTGTGTCCCGCCAGTTTTCACATCAGACCAGTACTCTTACTAGGGAAAAATAGGGAAAAAAATAGGGAAAAAAATAGGGAAAAATTAGAACAAATAGGGAAAAATAAGGAATAATGGATAAAAATGGGAAAAAACAAAAAACAAAAAGAGGCAGAAAAAAAATAGGGAAAGATGGGACAAAATGGAAAAAATAGGGGGATAGAAAAAATAGGAAAAATAGGTAAAAACAGAAAAATACAGAAAAAAATAGGAAAAAACCGCGGAAAAAAACAGGAAAAACATAAGAAAAAAATTGGGAAAAATAGGAAAAAATAGAAAAAAAGACAGGAAGAAAATAAATAAAAACATGGAAAAGGGCCAAATATTTGTAAAATGGGCGTAAGTGAAAAAAGGAGCAAATATTTATACATCAAACGGATTAAGGGATACAGGGACCAAAATTTGTTGTAAAATGGACAGGCTCAAGGGGTAAGTGGACCAAATATTAAAAATAAATGAAAATTATAGCGTACAAAGTTCAAATTTGTTTAAAATTGACGTAAATGGTAAAAAAGTAAATATTTTTACATCGACAGGATTCAGGGGTAACGCGGCCAAATTATTTCGATAAATGGACAGGCTCAAGGGGTATGTATTTAAAAAAAAGTAAAATTAAAGTGTAAAGGAGCCAAATATTTTGAAAATGGACGTTAGTGGTGAAAGGAGCAAATATTTTTATATCAAATGGATTAAGGGATAAAGGAAACAAAATATTTTGTAAAATGGACAGGCTTAAGGGGTAACTGACCCAAATATTTAGAAAAAAAATGAAAATGAAAATGTAAAGGTGACAAATATGTTTAAAATTGGCGTAAATGGTAAAAAGAGCAAATATTTTTACATCGACAGGATTAAGGGATAAAGAGGCCAAAATATTTTGTTAAATGAGCAGGCTCAAGGAGTAAGTATCAAAAAAAAGCAAAATTGAAGTGTAAAGGGGCCAAATATTTTTATAATGGGCGTAAGTGGTAAAAGAAGCAAATATTTTTACATCAAAAGGGTTAAGGGATAAAGGGACCAAAATATTTTGTAAAATGGACAGGCTTAAGGGGTAAGTGGCCCAAATATATATAAAAAAAGGAAAATTAAAGTGTAAAAAGGAAAAAATATTATTAAAATGGGCTTAAGTGATAAAAGGAGTAAATATTTTTACATCGACAGAATTAAGGGATAAAGAGGCCAAATATATTTAAACGGAAGCGGTAAAGAAACTAATTATTTTTACATGGGCAGGCCAACATATTTAAACATTCAAAACGTCGTAAAATTTAACGTTTCGAAGGTTTTTTCACGTACTGTTTTTTGATTCGAAAAAAAAAAGCGTTGAAAACGTTGTAAAAATATGACGTTTCGAACGTTTGTTAACGCTTTAAAATACTGAACGTTAAAAAACGTCGCGCGCTTTCTTTCTGACACCCTAAATTTCCTAAACTTCTCACTCTAACAAGTTGAATAACCTATACCTATGGTCAGAGTAGTCTAGACTATCTACTGCTGTAAACATTCCTATGCTGAAGCATGAAGTCTACTGTGATGTGGGATGTGGGATAGTAAGGTAGCCATGTAGAGTTGCGAAGATAAACAGTAGATACTTTCAACAACAAATTTATTCATTGGTACATATTTACTACAATATAATAAATCGATAACTCGTTAATAATGAATCAAGAATAAATAACGTGTAAAGGTTCAATTTCCGCACTAAGACAACTGCGCTTACCTTGAGTTTAGTGTAAGAAATTTTGATATTTTCACTAGGTATTTAATCAGGAATGTTGGTATTTGGTAATACTGCATTTTTAGTTCCAAATTGTATTAGTTCCAATTAGTATTTTAGTCTGTTTTAGTTTGTCAGATCCTAGGATCTGTTAGAGTACATTTTTCAATATCTCCTTGGTGTAGAATCCTAAATACTGTACTATAACTCACTAGGGGGATAAACGACCTCCTTGGGGTTATGAAATATGAAATTATTCTGGAATTGGTAGGGGTTTTTAATGTTCATTAGGGCCAGTAAATGTTTCATTGGGTTTCTTACTTGTGCCATTGGTATTCCTTTTTTGATCCTGGGTGTAATTATTCTCTTATTTCCATTCATAACAATATTTTTGATCGATTAATTAAAGAACGATTTGTATACATCATAGGTAGGTTCGACATGTTTCTGATTCTTTTTATTTTAACTTAAATCGAGAGATTTTGTTATTTAAAAATGATCAAAAAAAATTTGAGCGTAAAATATTAATATTTACGTCCGCTGTAAGTATTTTAAAATCAAGGACAGGCGAGAGGCTGGAAAACATACCTGTGCGCGAGACTAGACCGTGTGACGTCAATAGTCATGAAAGCTTCGCCCCTGGTCCGCTGCTGCGCTGTATTCACGATACACACACATCGTGAATACAGCGCAGCTGTCATGACTACTGATGTCACACGGTCTAGTCTCGCGCACAGGTATGTTTTCCAGCCTCTCGCCTATCCTTGATTTTAAAATGCTTACAGCGGACGTAAATATTAATATTTTGCGCTTAAATTTATTTTGATCGTTAGCTTATGACGTCAGCTCTAGACCCGTATTTGAGTCCGTATACAATAAGGTTTTGTCGTTTCTCAGAGTCTAGAATAGTTGAGCGTTTAAAGGGGGGGTCTAAATTGACTTGCGGGTCGTGGTATAACCTTCTGCGGTCGTGCCATCCTGTGTTGTAGAGGGCGCTGTAGGTGGATTTGTCGCGTGTATTCTTTTGACGGTTTGGTGTGCCGCTTGCGTCTGTTTGACTCTGCTTGACATTTTTCTGGACAGAATATCCGGTTTTAGCGGTCATTTTGTCATCTTGTCGAGAAACTCATTTTGCTTGCTTGATGGAAGAAAAAGGTGAATTTAAGTTTTTGAACGAATCTATAAGATTTAATGGCCTGTTGAGTCATCCTTTAGTGGGATTATCTAAATTCGTGTCCATGTATGTCGAAGTGACAGGTTTTGGTGATATTTACTGCCAATTGTGATGTAGTATTTTATTGGGATTACCTGTATTCGACGCCGTTTGTATCGGGATTATAACTTAATTAGCTCTTTTTCTGTTCGTTGTCTGGTGTCCTATTTAAAAGTCCTAGGAGTCCGAAGGGGAATAAACCAAAGTTACATTTTACACCCTCAAAGGAGATACGTTTTTTTTAAATTATGTATTAAATGTATAAATCTTATTCTCCTATTTGATGGCTACATATAATATTTTAAATGTAGGGTTATAGCGATTTTTTATAATGTCACATTTTTCTTGTAATATAGCTGTTTAATATCTGATTCAATTAGTAGTATTTTATTGGGGGTGTAAATTTGTACATTATTCATTGTAAATTATTTGCATTGTTTTATTTTATAAATACTTTTCTAGTAAATTGGTTCAGGGTTGTGTTAAAATGTAATAAATGGGCCTCAGGGATTTAAATTCATTAGAGTTATGTTAAATCGGGTTCTTTTATTCATTTTAAGGGTTCTTGTGGGATGCCCAGAAGGTTGTTCTTGTGAGGGGCTCAAAGGCCGATTTTCAAATGTGGAGCTCAAGATCTTCAGGTTCTCGTGATTGGCACACAGAGATCGATGAAAACTACATTTTAAAGAAGTTCTTCTGGCTTTGGTGAAGTTAAATTTCTTATCTTTTTTCTTTCTGGGTATGAACATTTTAATTTTTAAGAAAAGCTATAGTAACCGTAACGTTATGGAGTCATATCTCCACTTTCATATTTTATTAAAGAAATTTAAATTTATTACTATTTTTATTTGATATATCGCATATATTTTAGGTTTAAATTTTGTACGGGTACGAAAATATGTTTTTAGGTGTTATACATTTATTTATTTTCTGAACGCCATCGTGTAGGTTGGTACCAAACTCTAATCGGCTTGAACGCATAACGTTTAGTTCAAATAATGGTTTTTGATTTTTATGGTTTTCTTACCCAATTTTTTGATAATATAATTAGAACTTGTATCAACTAGGGGGGGGGAATTAAATATTTTGTGGATTTAAGATAAATTTAGTTATAACATAAGTCTAGTTAAAATCTAGTTGAAGTCTGGTTATGGACATATGATCTTACATATATTTTGGTTACTGTCAAAAATTTCAGAACTGACAAATAAATATGAATGTTTCGAGGTTTGTCTTTTATTCTATATTTTCTATCTATGCTAGGTTGTGGTGGAATCTACAGAGAAGGTCTGAGGGGTACATTCACGTAGCTGGCGCTCACAAAAACATCAGTATCCTGGATTTTTTTTTGTTTGATCCACACCCGTCTCCACTCGAGTCGTAGCCAAGGGCCGGAAAGGTTGAGACCAGGTGAACCGAAGACATTTTTCCATTTGCAGAGGAAAAGTGGTTACAAACGAATCAGGAATGACCTCTCTTAAAGAGTTAATAACCTATACAGGGTGGCGAAAATTTCATTGCAATGTATTGTAATCTCGGAAACCGTAAGAGATACGAAGTCGGTTAAATGGAACAATTTAAAAACTAATCAACTGGTGCTTTTCATCCACAGATATCAGGGACGGTTTTCATAATAATTCATAAAAACCAAAATTGCACATTTTCTATTTAATGCTCCATTTTGAACAATAAAAAAAAAGTGCAAAAAACTTTTTTGTTTGAAAACGTTACCCACAGTCTACTAATATTAGATTTCGAATCTGACGTTAAGTTTTCGCCCAGTCACCCTCAACTTTTTTTCTTAAATATGGACCTGCACTTTTTATGTGATTTTTGTAGAGCATTTTATTTCCTGAATTCATATATGTATTATACCTAGTTTATTTTTGATTATTTGAATGAATTTTTAACTATTTAGTATAAAAGTTTTTAAATACGGTCCTGCAGTCAATAATACAAAAGAATCTAAAGAAAAGACATTATTTTATTTCATATAAACAAAAAAAGTTTATGCACTTTTTTCTATTGTTCAAAATAAAAGCACTAGAGCATTAAATAGAAAATGTGCAATTTTGGTTTTTATCAATTATTATGAAAACCGTCCCTGATATCTTGGGACGCAAAGCACCAGTCGATCAAGGTTCAAATTGAGAAACTTTTGTTCCATTTCATCGACTTCGTATCTCTTACGGTTTCCGAGATTGCAATACATTGCAATGAAATTTTCGCCACCCTGTATATGCAAATACAACAATACACATTTCCTGACCTAAGGGCAACGACAGGCATTCATATTGTCGGCGTTACCTTACTGTATCACGTTACGTATAATTCACGTCTAAACCTTTATATTGTTTAAATTATATCTAGTTTAATGAACTACGATATATTATTATTTAAGGTTATTCTGTGTGGCCCAAAAGGTATCACACTATGGTCGAAGTGGTCTAGACTATCTACTGCTGTAAACATTCCTATGTTGAAGCATGAAGTCTACACGGAAAAAAATGACTCAGAACGACGATCCTTTAAAACTGTATCATATACTGGGTATATAAAATTCCAATATTCTCTATATAATGTTTCATTGAAACAGAACCCCTGTCAGATACTGATAAAGAAATAAATCTTACTAGAAATCGTTGTCTAAAGGCAGAGTTTTGGCATATCAACTTAAAAATACATTGTATACGCATTATATGCTCAGTCCTACAGGAAATTTCGCATACTCATTATATTCTCGTCAGATGAATGGAAGATTCACAGCAATTTAAGGTTATCTTCTGGTGTTCTAAAACAGACTCCTTTCTGAATTTTCTTGTGCCGAACGCGCACGGTGATGTACGAATCAAATACGAGTCGGGTCAACGCCTCATTTCCACAATTGGAATCATTTGTTAATTGGTAGTGTTCGGAGAGTGATATGTTATGAACATTACGTTATATTCCCTAAAGCGTTGAAAATGGAAAAGTTTTTGAGACATTGAATTTAGACGAAGAATACGTTTAACGGGTTTTTTGGGTAAGTACAGCACAATATAATATTATCCCAGTTCAATTCCTCGTTGTCGCATAATCTGAACTAAATTTCTTTACAAAATTTGTAATAACTTCCTTTACAAAATATTCTGTGAAGAAATTCTGGCCAAAAAATTAACATTTTTCCGAACAGAAGGGAGTTAAGGGAGAAAAATAGGGAGTTACTTTTTCCCAAAGTGAGTAATTTCAGAATGTTAACAAATATGTTTTATTTTTTGTAGGATTTCGAAGATTATTTGAAAAAATCAATTGATGGAAGCTGCAAAATCAAATAGACATTTTGAAAATCTGCAAATGTACGAGGTGTTCAATTTATATATCGAGGTTGATGCCAGTGTCAAGTAGACTTGATAACGCTGCACTCTCAAAAACTAGGAAGGAAGATCACATCGTAAATAATCAATTTTTCCATCAGTTCTCCGAATAGATCTAATGTATCTACCCTTTAATGACAATAACAATACTGATACTATCTATATATACTTTCTTTTTAAGTTCTTTATTTGTTAAAAAAAAGAAACGCCTGTTTAATAAAATATTAGGTAGGTTCAGCATTCTTTTACAGATATGTTTATGTTACTGAAAAAAGTATTATGTTTGTTTTATTTTTGTTTTATTTTTGATTTAATTTCATCAACAATAATGGATTATTTCAAAGAATTTATCGTTCAATAAATATTTTTAAAGATCAAATTCTTTTTTGTTACATTCATCTGCTATATTTATGTACTTACCTATATATGTTTCTATATACAGGGTGAATCGGGAGGAATTGACCAAACTCTATGAGTACATTCTATACACATGAAAATAATTTAAAAAACTTATGATTACAATGTTAAATTCTTTTTTTTAATTATTTTTATGTGTAGAATATACTTATTAGATTTTGGTCCGTTCCCCCATAATCACTCTGTATTTATAAGAGCAGATCAATTTCGGCCAGATAAACGAGATCACTAGCCTCATATGACAAGATTGCTAGCTTTATATAACAAGATTACTAGTTTCATATGACGAGACTGCGAGCTTTATACGACGAGGCTACTAGAATAATATGACGAGATTATAAGCTTTATATGACAAGATTTTTATTTTCACATGCCCAGGTTACTAAATTAGTAGAACGGGGTTTTTAGCTTAATTTGCCAAGAGTATCTGATCCTCTAGCCTGGTTGTTTGGGAATATATGAAAGTAGTTTAGTTCTAGGATACCAAAGCATATTTGGAACAGGTGACTCCGTCGGATTGTTTTAGAAGTGCATTCTTCTGTCACGCCGGGTATATGACATTCAGCTAATAAGTATATGAATTTCGTATACTAAGTATCGGATTTTTTTTCCGTGTACTCATCGCGTAATGCTCTGAGCGGCTCCTCACCATCGCATTGCTCCCATTATGGATTTGTATAAAACCTAATAGAAGAAACCTTTTATGTCTAGAATTGCCGCTAGGACGATTTCTTGACAGTCTAATGCTTGTTCCACCTTGAGCACCAGCGTATGAATCGCAGCGTCACAGGACTTCCCTTGATCGCTCTGCTAAACCCTCCTCGGTTATTTATCCTGCTTGGTTGTTTCCTTGTACCCTGCTGTAGAAGTTTTTTCTCCTTTTCACGGAGGATTGTCTACTAATACCTCGTCCCTTATATATCTGTCGAATCCTCTTTTATAGTTTTTAGAAAGAATGATGTCGAGCTGATAAGATTTGACTTCTGCGTAGCTCGCTTTACCCGGATTGGGTATGAAGACAACTCTTGTAGACCTCTATTTTTCTATGCCAGGCTGGCACGGAGAAGTTGGCACAGCGGATCTTCTAGCTCCTCTTGTCACTTCTGAAGAAGGGCCAGGAATTTGCCATCCGGTCCATCTATCTTGTATGGTTGAAAACTTCTCAGAGCCCATTCAAGTTTGGTTCCGACAACTTTATTTGCCAAGGTCCAGTCCTGCTTTGTAGCCCTGAATACTTCGGCCACCAGTGACTTTGGTTAAGTAAACAACCCGGGAAGCGTGAATTTAGTAATAAGTCTAAAGTCTCCTACTCAGTGCTGGCATACAAATAAAGACCAAATATGTCCTTGTTTACCATTTTGCAGTATTTTACTGATTCTGGAGCACTCAGTAATACTCTCTTTGTTCTCACAGAATTTTTTCCTCGAAAAATGTCAATTTCAAACAGTGTGTGTAAACGTTTAAAAGTGGCAGCCGTAGGAAAAGTATAGTGTGTAACTCGTGTGAAAAAGCACTTTTCACACTTTGTGACTTGTGGCACTCGCCTTTCAGGCTCGCCCAATTGAGGGTGCGCCTGAAGCACACTCATAGAGGTAGGTGACCTTGTCCAAGGGAACGAGTCTCTCTCCCCAGAGTCTGAGGTCGATCTCATTGAGGGATCGGATAGCTTTTTGGGAGTAACTGGGATGTTTGAAGATGATCAATTGGGTTTCTTGTTGGTTAAGTGTAATCCTCCAGTTGCTATACCATTGGGAGAAATGGTTAAGGAGCTGCTGGGTTTTGGTGTTCAGGGCTCTCGTGGAAGGAGCAGTGGCAGATATTTGGGTGTCATTAGCGTAAAGTGGAAGGTCTTGGGTAGGAGAGGGAGGGGTGGGATGTTGTGCATGTAGATGACGTACAGCAGGGGGGCCAGCACTGAGCATTGGGAACTTCCGCGAAAGGAGTGAAAGGATCTGACTGACAGGGAGTTTCCGACTTTGCCCCGCAGGGAGCGGTTTCTGAGATAGGAATAGATGAGTTTTATGAGAGGGATAGCGAGTCCGATGTTAGAAAGCTTCCGAACGAGTGCAGCGTGCCATACCGGGTCGAAAGCCTTCTGGACATCAAACATTAGAGCCGATACACAGTGACCGAAGTTGAGGGATTTGGTGGCTGGGGTGTAAAGTCTCACAAGTGCATCTTGAGTGCGGTGTGTTCAGGTCTAAACCCATGTTGGAATTGGGGGATCGTTCCCCTTTCATCCAGAAAGTTCCAGATATGATCTTTGAGTAATGTGTCAAAGAGCTTGCTAAAACATTCGTCAAGGATATAGGCCTGTAGGAGTTTAGGGAAGTAGGGTCTTTGTGGGGTTTAGGGATAAGGATGGTGTGTGCGGATTTCCAGCAGGTTGGAAAGTAGGAGTGCTGAAGGCACGCGTTCATGAGGATGGTAAGGATATTTAGGAACGTTGTAACCATTTGTATAATTATTCTATTGGTTACTTTTGAGAGCGAATAATAAACGATAATATTATATATTAATATCAATTTCCTTCTTGAATTTGGATTTTTTGAACCGTAACCGTAAATTTATATGGGAGCTTATCGAGACAATTATTTTTTTATAGGATTTTATTACTTTATGTCATTTAGTACACATAAATTTTAAGCAATTTTTTTGTGGACAATGGGGACGTGTGATGCGGTATCTACAGCAAATTCATTTGTAGTATATGAAAATATATTTAAAATTATTCACAAAAATAGACTTGGCTAATTTTGAAACACTACGATTACTAAGAAATAAATTTTCAAAATTTTCAAGTGACGTCAGCTACATTAATTAATTAAAGTAATGTAGATGGCATGACAAGGTATAATTTACAGTTATCTGTTGAATATTACTAAACTAAATAGCCTTAGTGACTTTGACTATTAAAAAAAAGAAAAAAAAAAGAAGCAAAACACATAGGTGACACATAAACATTAAAATAATAGGTTATGTTATACTGAAAAATGACAAATAAAACGCTGTGACTAGCAGTACATCGGATGTACGCTTTTATTGTATATATCGGCTGTTCTTTTATATTTTCTCGTTTTTCGTCATTTTTCTGATATTTTGTTTTTTTGTTTATTTTTGGTTTTTTTTTCAAATTTTTCTAATTTTCCCTCATATTTTTCTATTGATCTGTTTTTTTCTTGTATATTCTAATTTTTTCTTATTCCTCTGACTTTTTGTGATTACTTGCGATTTATCTGCCATTTTCTTCGAATTTTGTTGCGATTTTTTAATTCTTTTGTGTTTTTTTTGTCATTTTTTGTGTTTTTTTTACATCGTTTTTTTTGCGATTTTTAGAGCGTTTGGTCTTTCCGGTTTTTCCGTATTTTACAATATTAATTTTCATTTTTTATAATATTTTTGTTTAAATTTGTTTTCTGTTTTTCTTATTACTCCGATTTTTTTCTGATTTTTTGGGTTGTTAACATTTTTTCTCGTCTTTTTCACATTTGTCTGTTTTTTCTCGTTTTTTTTTTCGATTTTCTCTCATCTTTCCTCATTTTTTCATCATTGTTGTTTTTTTTCCAGTTTTTTCTTTAATTTTTGGGATAATTTGCGATTTTCTTCTCTTTTTTTATATTTCTTCGTTTTTTTTTCTTATTTTTATGACTTTTTTTTCTTCGAATTTTTCTATTTTTTTCTTCATTTTTTGCCATTGTTCTGTTTTTTTTTCTATTTCTTTCTTTTGTTTTCTCATTTTTTCTTATTGCTCTGTTTATTTGCGATTTTTTTTGCCGTTTTCTTGAATTTCTTTGCGATTTTTTTCATTTCTTTTTTTCAATTTTTTTATCGTTACAATTTTTCTGTTTTTTTTGGTTGTTTTTTTACGTCGTTTTTTTGCCATTTTTAGCGCTTGATCTTTCCATTTTACAATTTTATTTTTCAGTATTGCCAATATTTTTATTTAAATTTGTTTTCTGTTTTTCTTATTACTCCGATTTTTTCTGATTTTTGGGTTGTTAAAATTTTTTCTCGTCTTTTTCTTATTCTTCTGTTTTTTCGTTTTTTTTTTTTCTAATCTTTTTTTCTCATTCCTTTAATTTTTTGCGATTATTTGCGATTTTTTGAGGATTTTTTGCAATTTATTTTAATTCTTTGGATTTTTTTTAATGTTTTTTTACTGATACAATTGTTTTCGGTTTTTTGTTTTTTTTTTTGAAATTTTTTGTGTTTTCTTTTGCGATATTTTTCGATTTCTTAAGTTTTTCTGCGTCATTTTTGTTGTTGCGATTTTTAGCGTTTGTTTCTTTTTCGTTTTATTCCAAATTTTCTGATTTTTCTAAAAAAATTTTCCTGTTTTCTATTTTTTTTCCTCAAAATTAATGATTATTAGATTTCTCTTTTTTAACTTCTTTAAAACTACATAAAAATAGTGACTGGTAACAAGTCTCATTTATACAGTAAAGTGTTTTACTGCTAGTCACGTCGAAATTAAAAACAATACAATTTTCTTCTTTTCTCATGTTTACATCTGGCCTCTATTTAATATGGAATTCAGTTCGTACATACTGCCATCACTGAACAATATTATCAATTAATGTAGATATTTTTAATTTATTTTTATTTAAATAAAATATAGGTTTAAAAAATTTATAAATATTTTTTCTAGGTATATTTGATAACAGACTTTTAAATGCCAATTTAAAAATTTTACAAAATACGTCCCCATTATGAGACCTTTCACTAATTTTTTATAAGATTATTAAATAATATAACCTAACCTAAATAATCTTATATATATATTTTATTCCCTTTTCATTGTTCCGGCGCTGCATGTTAAAACATTCCAGCGACCCGAGTCCAGGGCTCCGGAACGGCTATTCGGGGGATTCTAAATAAACAGTGGCTGTAGATCAGGCGGTATAAGGCCACAACGCCCCGTTCCCTTATACAAACACTGGATAATGCCACTCTCTGTATATTTGCAATGCAATTTGGCCCCCAGATATTACAATTAACAAGTGAAAGCCGACCGCAGTCACGCTTCGATGCGTCTTACGGCTTACGACTTAAGGTTTACGGTTGCTTACATTTACGTGAGTTTTTTTTTCTGTGCTACAGAGTAGTAAAAAGTTCATGGTTAATTTAAGACTGTAAAATTAATTTTTCGCATAGATGATAATTTATTTTAGAATGTTTTAATATTAAAAACAAAAATTTAATTGTAATTGCATATTTTCTGTAATTTTTGTAATGTAATGTAAATTTTTGTCGTAGTGTTACTAAACTGCGATACGACCACAATATTGGAAAAAATACAATACAAAAATAAAAAATTCATCACAGAATTCAGTTTTTTGTGCTCTTTCCAAATATGGAAACGAATTTTAAAAACTCACATATACAGGGTGTTGTTTTGAGGGTGGAATAATTTGTGAATTTTTTGCCAAGAATCACCTCGGTGTCCCCCATCCACAGTTAACATGCATGTCCGTTTCCCAATGAATCACCCTGTATACACGACAGTATAAAGGTATAGAGATTGTTATGTCTGCGATATTATCAGAATATAGAAAAAATAAGGAAAAATAGAAAAAAATAGTGACAATATAGATAAAAGTAGAGAAAAACAGAAAACAATTGCGAAAAATTGGGAAAAGAGGGAAAAATATGAACAAATGGGCCAAAATAGTGAAAAATGGAGAAAATTGGGGAAAAGAGAAAAATAGCCAAAAAATAGAAAAAACAGAGAAAAACTGGAAAAAATAAGAAAAATCGAGTAAAATAGGAAAATTTCTCAAAAATAGGAAATAAATGGTGAAAATAGTTAAAAATAGGGAAACAGTAGGGAAAATAATATATTGAGGAAAATTGAACAAACGGGAAAAATAACTACAAATAAAGACAAGTAAGAAAAATAAGCAAAAATAAAGAAAATAGGAAAAAGTCATGGTAAACAGAAAAATATAAACAGATATAGGAAAAATTGAGAAAATAATAAAAAATCGGGGAAAATATGGGAAAAAGAAGAAAATAAGGCAAAATTGTGAAAAAATGGGGAAAACAGGAACAAATAGGGCAAAATTGAGCAAAATAGGGATATTTGGTAAAAATAGTAAAAAACGGGAAAATTAGGACAAAATTAGGACAAAATAGGGAAATTTCGAAAAAAATAGGGAAAACAGAGAAAAATAGGAAAAAAAATGAAAAATAAGAAAATTAGAGAATAAATATGAAAAGACATGGGAAAATAGTGAAAAATAGGGCAATATTGGGGATAATAAATAAAAATAGAATGTATTAAATAAAATAAAATAATAGGGATAAATATAGAAAAACTGGAAACAATAATGGAAAACAAAATATAAAGAAATAGAAAAAATACCGAAAAATAGCAAAAATTGGGAAAAAATAGGGAAAAATGGGGAAAAATAAGTACAAATAGGATAAAATAATGGAAAACAGGGAAAAATAGAAAGAAATATGAAAAATGGAATAATGTAGAAAAATAGCGAAAACTAGATAAAATACGGGAAAAATAGTAAAATTTGCGAAAAATTGGAAGAAACTTGGAAAAATGGGAAAAATAGAAAAAGATAGATAAAATAGGAATACTAGAGATAAATAAAAATAAAATCGATAAAAATAATGAAATATATGAGAAAATAGTGAAAAATGGGTTAAAATAAGGAAACGTAATAAAAATAGATAATAATAGGGACAAAACAGTAAAAAATAATGAAAAACAGCAAGAATTGGGGGAAATGGGAAAACAGGGAAGTTAGAAAAATATAGGGAAAAATATAAAAAAATATGGAAAAGCAGGATAAAATTTGGATAAGCAGGAAAAGATAATAAAAAATAGCGATTAATAGCCAAACTTTTGGACAAATAGGAAAAAATAAGAAGAAATGGTCAAAAACAGGAAAATATAAAGAAAATAGTGAAAAATAGAAAAAAGCAGACAAGAATAGGAAATAATTGGAATAAATGAGGAAAAAATAATGAAAAATAGGGAAAATTTTGAAAAAAATTGGAAAAAGAAGTCCAAATATATAGAAAAAAATAAGGAAAAATAAAGAAAATAGGATAAAACAATAGAAAATAGGTACAAATAGAGAGAAATAGGAAAAATGAAAAATACCTCGACAATAAATTGGTATATTTTTATTTTTACCTGAAGTCCGCCTCTGCCTCCTGTCCTAAAATATCTAAAAGTCCGGTTCCTTATCACAGTCAAGAAAATTAATCATTTAATGAGGTAAAAACCAAGACGGTATATTTTGAGATATACTATACTTCAGCTCCTCCGTCTGGTCCGATAGCAGACGTACCTGAACCTGAAAGAGCTGAAGACGACATCAGAAAGGACCTGAAGTAGCTGAAGACAGGAGCCGAAGCTGTTTTCAGATTTCAATTTTGACCAACAGTAACGGAGATAGATATGTTCTCTCTCTAACACGTAGAATTCCCTATACTTCCGGTAGACCAACATAGACCATCTACTGACTTGGATGTTTAATAAGCAATTTTTTTTCAGAATTTTTAATAGGAGAAGAAAAAAAGAGTGGGGGAAAAAGTTTTTCCCACCATCCACTACGAGCTGACTGTTGATATAAATCGAAATTTTATTTGTTGATATTTAGAAAAACGAAAAATACCTTCAAACATCCAGAAGTGTATAATTTTTTTTAAAAATATTTTGAAATTTTAGAATGAAAAAAAAAATGAGTAAATCAAAATTTTTAATATAAAAAAAATGGAATAAAGTTTTTTGAAAAGAAAAACAGCTAAATATTTTTTTAAAACCCGAAACTGGAATTTAAATTTTGAAAAAATAGAATTTATAAAATGTATTAAAAATTTAAAGAAATTTAATTTTTTTAACGGAATAAATTTAAAAAAAGAGTAATTAAATTTATAAAATTAAAATAAAAAAATTTGGATTTTCAAAATTTTCATAAAAATCAAAATTTGGATAAAAAAAAATTAGTATTGGAATAAAAACAAATTTCGGAGCAATTAAATCAATCAAATTTTCCGTGCATCAAACTTTTATTTGACTTCTTTCGAGATATCTTTCCCCCACTCATTTCTCCACAGTTTTGTGTAGAAACGAGTGGGGGAAAGATATCTGGAGGGAAGTCATATAAAAGTTTGATGCACGGGAGACTTTATTGATTTACTTGCTCCGAACCTCGCTACGCTCGGCTCGGAGTGGATGGTGGAGATAAGTTTCCCCTACCATCAACTCCGAGCCGAGCGTAGCGAGGTTCGGAGCAATTAAATCAATCAAATCTTCCGTGCATCTAATTTTTATATGACTTCCCTCCAGATATCTTTCCCCCACTCGTTTCTACACAAAACTGTGGAGAAATGAGTGGGGGAAAGATATCTCGAAAGAAGTCAAATAAAAGTTTGATGCACGGAAGATTTGATTGATTTAATTGCTCCGAATGGATGGTATTGGGAACTTTTTCCCACTCGGAGCGATTAAATCAATCAAATCTTTCCCCCACTCGTTTCTTCACAGTTTTTTTTTGAAAGAGGAAACGAGTGGGGTAAAGATACCTGGAGAAAAGTTATATATAAATTAGATGTAAAGATTTCCTGAATTCAATTGTTTTAATTGCTCCGAACCTCGCTACGCTCGGCTCGGAGTGGATGGTGGAGATAAGTTTAACCCTACCATCAACTCCTAGCCGAGCGTAGCGAGGTTCGGAGCAATTAAATCAATTAAATTTTCCGTGCATCTAATTTTTATATGACTTCCCTCCAGATATCTTTCCCCCACTCGTTTCTCCACAGTTTTTTTTTTGGAAAAGGGAAACGAATGTCGGTAAAGATACCTGGAGGGAATTAACATAAAAATTAGATGCATAAATCAATCAAATTTTCCGTACATCTATTTTTTATGACTTCCCTCCAACTATCTTACCCCTGAATGGTGGGAGAAAGTTTTTTACTATTTTCTTTATTTCTTTCCATTTCCCCCCACTAGGTTTTCCCCTACTTTTTTAATAATTTCTGTATGTTTAAATCTTCAAAGTGGTACCACTACCATTACAGTTGCCTTCCTTTTATTATATCAAAATACGGTTAAGGTACCCAATTTATTTTAATATAAAAGTGGTAATTAACAAGATAAAATAAATGTTGTTAAAGTAAACATTGATTACGAAACTTTTCAATAAAAAATATTTGATTAGAAAGTTATTTTTTTGAAAACTGACTAAACCCTTCAATCGAGGATTTCATTCGAGTTAGTCGAATTCGGGATTTATTTTGGGCTTTAGGGACTTTATTTAATCCCCGGGACCTCGAATCGGCGTAACAAAAGCGTTCGGAAATTGAGTAAGCAAATTGCGGGAATTCATACGGGTGTGTTTCATTAACGATATTGCATAACAATGGCCAAAGCCGTTTACTGTCACCAAGCTGATAAGAAATTTTCGATTCGGTATATCTCTATCTCTCTCTCTATACTTTTGTATTTATCGCTTTTTAGCATAAAAGGATTCCGATTCTGATTTCAATCAAATATTTGATTGGAAACCGATGGATGATTTTTTTAACCACATAATCACCTCCCAACATTTATTCAATAGATAATACTGATAAATAATAAAAGATCAGTACTTTCCGTGCATACCCCACTCTTGAAGCGGCTTAAAATACTGTATGCTGTATTAAACTAATACTATTTTTATCAAGGTAAGCGACAATTTCTGATTTATAATATCAAAACGGTGATTTTAAATAGTAGTAGAGTTGCGCTAAAATGTATACACAGCAATAAAAATTTAATCGAACATTAAAAAAATACGTCAATATAATAAATAGCCAAAAAAAAATTCTCGAGTCGCGAAAATAACTAAGAAAGTTACTCAAATGTTAAAAAAATAAAACAAATTTAATAAGAGTGTTAGAAATTAACAAAAAATGATCCTCGAGGTACAAAAATATTTGGAAAATAATTCTTAACTGTTAAAGATGATCAAAATTAACGATAACGATCAGAAAATCATTCCCAAGTATTAAAAATGAACAACATCAACAACAAAACTGACCCTGTAGGTCCAAAAAGGATTATAAAATAATTCTAGACTAATAAACATGAACAAAAAATGATTATGGATGTTTAAAAATGTTCAGACAACAATTTTTAAGTTAAAAATGATCAAAATCGACAAAAACGATCAGAATATAATTCTCAAGATTTAATATTGAACAAAATCAACAAAAAAATGATGATAGATGTTCAAAACTGATCAGAAAATTATTCTTGATTATAAAATCATTCTAGAGTATTAAACATGAACAAAAAATGATTTTGGGTGTCCAAAAGTATTCAGAAAACAATTCTTAATTGTTAAAAATGATCAAAATGAACAAAAATGATCAAAAAATAATTCTCAAGTGCTAAAAATGAACAAAATCAGCAAAAAGTGATCCTAGACTTCTAAAACTGATCAGAACATTATTCTTTATTATTAAAAATGATCAAAATAAACAAGAATGATCTGGTAGGTTTAAAAATAATTATTGAATTTTAAAAAATAACAAAAAATGATCCACGATGGCCAAAAATGTTGAGAAAAAATCTCAAATATGAAAAATGAACAAAAAAAGTTCCTTTAGGGCCAAAATTGATCATAAAGTAATCTTGAATATTAAAAAGGATCATAATGAGAAAAAAATAATCCGGTTGGTCAAAAAATGATTATAAAATCATTCTAGAATGTAAAATATAAATAAAAATGATTCTGGATGTCCAAAAATATTCAGAAAACAATTATTAATTGTTAAAAATGATCAAAGCGATCAAAAATGATCAACAAATAATTCTCAAGTGCTAAAAATGAATCAGAAAAGTATTCTTGATTATTAAAAACGATCAAAATAAACAAAAAAATCCTGCAGGTCCAGAAATAATTATAAAATAATTCATGAATATTAAATATTAACAAAAAATGATCCTTGAAGTCCAAAAATGATCAGAAAAAATTCTCAAATATTAAAAATAGAACAAAAAAAGATATTTGAGGTCCAAAAGTGATCAGAAAATAATCTTGAGTATTAAAAAGGATCAAAGTGAACAAAAATTAATCTAGAGGTCCAAAAATAATTCTGAATTGTTTAAAATGAGCAAAAAAGATCAAAATATAATTTTCAAGTGCTAAAAATGAACAAAATCAACAAAAGAGTAATCTTAGAGGTCCAAAACTGATCAGAAAATTATTCTTGAGTATTAAAAATGATCAAAATGAACAAAATATCCTGTAGGTCCAAAAATAATTAGAAAATAATTATTGAATTTTGAATATTAACAAAAAATGATCTTTGAAGACCAAAAATGATTAAAAAATGATCTCAAATATTAAAAATTAACGAAAAAAAGAAGATCCGTGAGGTCCAAAAATGATCAGAAAATAATCTTGAGTATTAAAAATGATCAAAATGAACAAAAAAATAATCCGGTAGGTCCAAAAATAATTAGAAAAGCATTCTAGAGTGTTAAAAAAACAGAAATTTATTCTGGAGATCCAAAAATGATCATGCCAATTGTTAAAAATAAACAAAAAATTATCCTTGAGGTCCAAAAATAATTCTTCAGTATTAAAAATTATCAAAATGACCAAAAAATGATCCTGTAGGTCCAAAAATAATTAGAAAATAATACTTCAGTTTAAAAATGAACAAAATTTGATCCTCAAGATCCAAAAATGATGAGAAAAAATTCTCAAGTGTTAAAAATGAACAAAAAATGATCCTTGAGGTCCAAAATTGATCAGAAAATAAATATTGAGTATTAAAAATGTTCAAAATGAACAAAAAATTATCCTGTAGGTCTAAAAATAATTAAAAAATTAATATAGAGTTTTAAAAATTAACAAAAAATGATCCTTGAAGTGCAAAAATTATCATAAAAATAATCAAAATAAGCCAAAAAGGATCCTGTAAATCAAAAGGCCCAAAATTGATGAGAAAAAATTCTCAAGTGCTAAAAATGAGCAAAAAATTATCGTTGAGGTCCAGAACTGATTAGAAAATTATTCTTGAGTTTCAAAAATTTCACAAAAAATGATTCCAAAGGGAAAAAATGATTCTAGAGAGAAAAACATTATTCCAGAGGGAAAAAATTATTCTAGAGATAAAAAACTGATCCTGGACAGAAGAAAATGATTATAGAGAAAAAAAATGATACCAGAGAGAAAAAAATGATTCTACTATAATTATAGATTATCGTCGATAGATGGTATCTATCACTTTTCGGTTACATAAAAATACTTATTCAAAATAAACTAAAAATCCTATCGGTCCAGAAATAATTATAAAATAATTCTTGAGTTTTAAAAATTAATAAAAAATGATCTGGAAGTCTAAAAATGATCAGAAAAAAATCTCAAATGTTAAAAATGATCCTTGAGGAACAAAACTGATCAGAAAATATTTTTTAGTATCAAAAATGATCAAAATGAAAAAGAAATGATCCAGTATGTCCAAAAATAATTAGAAAATAATTCTTGAGTTTTAAAAATTAATAAAAAATGATCTGAAAGTCTAAAAATGATCAGAAAAAAATCTCAAATGTTAAAAATGATCCTTGAGGAACAAAACTGATCAGAAAATATTTTTTAGTATCAAAAATGATCAAAATGAAAAAGAAATGATCCAGTATGTCCAAAAATAATTAGAAAATAATTCTTGAGTTTTAAAAATTAATAAAAAATGATCTGGAAGTCTAAAAATGATCAGAAAAAAATCTCAAATGTTAAAAATGATCCTTGAGGAACAAAACTGATCAGAAAATATTTTTTAGTATCAAAAATGATCAAAATGAAAAAGAAATGATCCAGTATGTCCAAAAATAATTAGAAAATAATTCTTGAGTTTTAAAAATTAATAAAAAATGATCTGGAAGTCTAAAAATGATCAGAAAAAAATCTCAAATGTTAAAAATGATCCTTGAGGAACAAAACTGATCAGAAAATATTTTTTAGTATCAAAAATGATCAAAATGAAAAAGAAATGATCCAGTATGTCCAAAAATAATTAGAAAATAATTCTTGAGTTTTAAAAATTAATAAAAAATGATCTGGAAGTCTAAAAATGATCAGAAAAAAATCTCAAATGTTAAAAATGATCCTTGAGGAACAAAACTGATCAGAAAATATTTTTTAGTATCAAAAATGATCAAAATGAAAAAGAAATGATCCAGTATGTCCAAAAATAATTAGAAAATAATTCTTGAGTTTTAAAAATTAATAAAAAATGATCTGGAAGTCTAAAAATGATCAGAAAAAAATCTCAAATGTTAAAAATGATCCTTGAGCAACAAAACTGATCAGAAAATATTTTTTAGTATCAAAAATGATCAAAATGAAAAAAAAAATGATCCTGTATGTCCAGAAATAATTATAAAATAATTCTTGAGTTTTAAAAATTAATAAAAAATGATCTGGAAGTCTAAAAATGATCAGAAAAAAATCTCAAATGTTAAAAATGATCCTTGAGGAACAAAACTGATCAGAAAATATTTTTTAGTATCAAAAATGATCAAAATGAAAAAGAAATGATCCAGTATGTCCAAAAATAATTAGAAAATAATTCTTGAGTTTTAAAAATTAATAAAAAATGATCTGGAAGTCTAAAAATGATCAGAAAAAAATCTCAAATGTTAAAAATGATCCTTGAGGAACAAAACTGATCAGAAAATATTTTTTAGTATCAAAAATGATCAAAATGAAAAAGAAATGATCCAGTATGTCCAAAAATAATTAGAAAATAATTCTTGAGTTTTAAAAATTAATAAAAAATGATCTGGAAGTCTAAAAATGATCAGAAAAAAATCTCAAATGTTAAAAATGATCCTTGAGGAACAAAACTGATCAGAAAATATTTTTTAGTATCAAAAATGATCAAAATGAAAAAGAAATGATCCAGTATGTCCAAAAATAATTAGAAAATAATTCTTGAGTTTTAAAAATTAATAAAAAATGATCTGGAAGTCTAAAAATGATCAGAAAAAAATCTCAAATGTTAAAAATGATCCTTGAGGAACAAAACTGATCAGAAAATATTTTTTAGTATCAAAAATGATCAAAATGAAAAAGAAATGATCCAGTATGTCCAAAAATAATTAGAAAATAATTCTTGAGTTTTAAAAATTAATAAAAAATGATCTGGAAGTCTAAAAATGATCAGAAAAAAATCTCAAATGTTAAAAATGATCCTTGAGGAACAAAACTGATCAGAAAATATTTTTTAGTATCAAAAATGATCAAAATGAAAAAGAAATGATCCAGTATGTCCAAAAATAATTAGAAAATAATTCTTGAGTTTTAAAAATTAATAAAAAATGATCTGGAAGTCTAAAAATGATCAGAAAAAAATCTCAAATGTTAAAAATGATCCTTGAGGAACAAAACTGATCAGAAAATATTTTTTAGTATCAAAAATGATCAAAATGAAAAAGAAATGATCCAGTATGTCCAAAAATAATTAGAAAATAATTCTTGAGTTTTAAAAATTAATAAAAAATGATCTGGAAGTCTAAAAATGATCAGAAAAAAATCTCAAATGTTAAAAATGATCCTTGAGGAACAAAACTGATCAGAAAATATTTTTTAGTATCAAAAATGATCAAAATGAAAAAGAAATGATCCAGTATGTCCAAAAATAATTAGAAAATAATTCTTGAGTTTTAAAAATTAATAAAAAATGATCTGGAAGTCTAAAAATGATCAGAAAAAAATCTCAAATGTTAAAAATGATCCTTGAGCAACAAAACTGATCAGAAAATATTTTTTAGTATCAAAAATGATCAAAATGAAAAAAAAAATGATCCTGTATGTCCAGAAATAATTATAAAATAATTCTTGAGTTTTAAAAATTAATAAAAAATGATCTGGAAGTCTAAAAATGATCAGAAAAAAATCTCAAATGTTAAAAATGATCCTTGAGGAACAAAACTGATCAGAAAATATTTTTTAGTATCAAAAATGATCAAAATGAAAAAAAATGATCCTGTATGTCCAGAAATAATTATAAAATAATTCTTGAGTTTTAAAAATTAATAAAAAATGATCTGGAAGTCTAAAAATGATCAGAAAAAAATCTCAAATGTTAAAAATGATCCTTGAGGAACAAAACTGATCAGAAAATATTTTTTTAGTATCAAAAATGATCAAAATGAAAAAAAAAATGATCCTGTATGTCCAAAAATAATTAGAAAATAATTCTTGACTTTTACAAATTATACAAAAAATGATTCCAAAAAGCAAAATGATTCTATAGAGAAAAAAATGATTGCAGAGGGAAAAATTATTCTAGAGACAAAAAATGATTCTGGACAGGAGAAAATGATTACAGATAGAAAAAAAAATGATTCCAGAGAGAAAAAATGATTCCAAAGGAAAAAATATAGATTATGGTCGACAGATGGTGATATTATCTCATTTTTCACTGATGATTCCTAAAATATGAAACTCACTGTATGGTAATGGTCGGATTGTATAATTTTCAAAAACTTATTTGTCTTTGGTTTTAGTTTTAATTTAGTATTTTTATCGTCTAGACGAGTTTATTAAATTATGTATGGTATGACTAAAAATTAATATTTTAGAGTGTTCTTTCTTTTACTTCCAACTATTGTTTTTTTTTTTAATTTTAAGCAACGCTCTTGGCCTTATGCCGTTTAACCATTCGCCACATTATATTGTATTCCGTTCTACATCAAAATTCAATCAAACTAGACACAGTGTCTATGCTGACGATGCATGCACCAACGGCTGAATAAACAATCCAAAAAGGGCTTCCCTTTTCCAAATCAACATGAACGAATGAGTGAGTGAGTTAGTAGATCGGAAATAATATTAAAACCAGATAATTGAGACCGATGAAAAATTAATTTTGATATTTTTTAAAGAAACAGACAATCTTAATCTATAAGAAGCGTTAAATACCGTTCAGTAAATCCTAATTTCTGGCAAATTAAAGCCACCAAATGTAAGCTATTAATTTTCCGGCTTTTCGGTCGTATGAAGTCGACCGGGATGATCATTTATCACTGAGAGTGACAGAAAAGAGAAAAACTGACTTTACCGATTTTTAGTGGAGAAATGAAATTTTAGATGGACAATATTTTAGAAAATGAATATAAAAATTGTGTCTTAAAAAATAAAAAAAAATATTGATTGAAACAAGTTTATAATAATTAATAATAAATAAATCTAATATGGATAAAAGAGGAAAGGAAATATTTATTTATTACATTCGAAAAATTATTGGACTGTCGGTGTGTTTATTTTATTTTTCCTTCTAGGCATTAATTGTCCGACGGAATTTCATACTTTTATGTTTTAAAAGAAAAGAGAGAATAATCTCTTGTTTCAATATTATTTTTAACTTTGAGGTAAACAAAAAACAACATATATATGTATTTTTCAAAAATGTATAATTTGATTTTACAATTTTAATTGCGGAGATATGAGAATTTTACTCCAACTTCAATAATTTTGCACAAAGAAATTTTGTTTAACATAAAACACCCTGCATATTTTTACACTAATAAAAAGTATGATCTTTCTACTTTTAAAAAATATACAATTTGTTATGATTTACAATTTTATTTGAGAAAATATTTGAGTTTTAATTCGACAATGTATTTCCAATAATTTGACACTAAGAAATTTTGTTTAACACAGACCACCCTGTATATTTTTACACTATTAAAAAGTATAATTTCTCTACTTTCCAAAAATATATAATTTGCTATATTTTACAATTTTAGTAGTGTAAATATGTGAGTTTTAATTCGACAATGCATTTTCAATAATTTGACAGTAAGAAAATATATTTAACATAGAACACCCTGTATATTTTTACACTATTAAAAAGTATGATTTCTCTATTTTCCAAAAATATATAATTTGCTATGTTTTACAATTTTAGTAGTGTAAATATGTGAGTTTTTATTCGACAATGCATTTTCAATAAGTTGGCATTAAGAAAATATATTTAACATAGAACACCCTGTACATTTTTACACTATTAAAAAGTATGATTTCTCTATTTTCCAAAAATATATAATTTGCTATGTTTTACAATTTTAGTAGTGTAAATATGTGAGTTTTAATTCGACAATGCATTTTCAATAAGTTGGCATTAAGAAAATATATTTAACATAGAACACCCTGTATATTTATACACTATTAAAAAGTATGATTTCTCTACTTTCCAAAAATATATAATTTGCTATATTTTACAATTTTAGTTGTGTAAATATGAGAGTTTTTATTCGACAATGCATTTTCAATAATTTGGCAGTAAGAAAATATATTTAACATAGAACACCCTGTATATTTTTACACTATTAAAAAGTATGATTTCTCTATTTTCCAAAAATATATAATTTGCTATGTTTTACAATTTTAGTAGTGTAAATATGTGAGTTTTAATTCGACAATGCATTTTCAATAAGTTGGCATTAAGAAAATATATTTAACATAGAACACCCTGTATATTTATACACTATTAAAAAGTATGATTTCTCTACTTTCCAAAAATATATAATTTGCTATATTTTACAATTTTAGTTGTGTAAATATGAGAGTTTTTATTCGACAATGCATTTTCAATAATTTGGCAGTAAGAAAATATATTTAACATAGAACACCCTGTATATTTTTACACTATTAAAAAGTATGATTTCTCTATTTTCCAAAAATATATAATTTGCTATGTTTTACAATTTTAGTAGTGTAAATATGTGAGTTTTAATTCGACAATGCATTTTCAATAAGTTGGCATTAAGAAAATATATTTAACATAGAACACCCTGTATATTTATACACTATTAAAAAGTATGATTTCTCTACTTTCCAAAAATATATAATTTGCTATATTTTACAATTTTAGTTGTGTAAATATGAGAGTTTTTATTCGACAATGCATTTTCAATAATTTGGCAGTAAGAAAATATATTTAACATAGAACACCCTGTATATTTTTACACTATTAAAAAGTATGATTTCTCTATTTTCCAAAAATATATAATTTGCTATGTTTTACAATTTTAGTTGTGTAAATATGTGAGTTTTAATTCGACAATGCATTTTCAATAAGTTGGCATTAAGAAAATATATTTAACATAGAACACCCTGTATATTTATACACTATTAAAAAGTATGATTTCTCTACTTTTCAAAAATATATAATTTGCTATATTTTACAATTTTAGTTGTGTAAATATGAGAGTTTTTATTCGACAATGCATTTTCAATAATTTGGCAGTAAGAAAATATATTTAACATAGAACACCCTGTATATTTATACACTATTAAAAAGTATGATTTCTCTACTTTCCAAAAATATATAATTTGCTATATTTTACAATTTTAGTTGTGTAAATATGAGAGTTTTTATTCGACAATGCATTTTCAATAATTTGGCAGTAAGAAAATATATTTAACATAGAACACCCTGTATATTTTTACACTATTAAAAAGTATGATTTCTCTATTTTCCAAAAATATATAATTTGCTATGTTTTACAATTTTAGTTGTGTAAATATGTTAGTTTTAATTCGACAATGCATTTTCAATAAGTTGGCATTAAGAAAATATATTTAACATAGAACACCCTGTATATTTATACACTATTAAAAAGTATGATTTCTCTACTTTTCAAAAATATATAATTTGCTATATTTTACAATTTTAGTTGTGTAAATATGAGAGTTTTTATTCGACAATGCATTTTCAATAATTTGGCAGTAAGAAAATATATTTAACATAGAACACCCTGTATATTTTTACACTATTAAAAAGTATGATTTCTCTATTTTCCAAAAATATATAATTTGCTATGTTTTACAATTTTAGTAGTGTAAATATGTGAGTTTTAATTCGACAATGCATTTTCAATAAGTTGGCATTAAGAAAATATATTTAACATAGAACACCCTGTATATTTATACACTATTAAAAAGTATGATTTCTTTACTTTCCAAAAATATATAATTTGCTATATTTCACAATTTTAGTTGTGTAAATATGTGAGTTGTAATCCGACAATGTATTTTCAATAATTTGACACTAAGAAAATATATTTAACATAGAACACCCTGTATATTTTTACACTATTAAAAAGTAGGATTTCTCTTCTTTCCAAAAATATATAATTTGTTATATTTTACAATTTTAGTTGTGTAAATATGTGAGTTTTAATCCGACAATGCATTTTCAATAATTTGGCACTAAGAAAATATATTTAACATAGAACACCCTGTATATTTTTACACTATTAAAAAGTATGATTTATCTACTTTCCAAAAATATATAATTTGCTATATTTTACAGTTTTAGTTGTGTAAATTTGTGAGTTTTAATTCGACAATGTATTTTCAATAATTTAGCACTAAGAAAATATATTTAACATAGAACACCCTGTATATTATTACACTATTAAAAAGTACGATTTATCTACTTTCCAAAAATATATAATTTGCTATATTTTACAACTTTAGTTGTGTAAATATGTGAGTTTTAATTCGACAATGTATTTTCAATAATTTAGCACTAAGAAAATATATTTAACATAGAACACCCTGTATATTTTTACACTATTAAAAACTATGATTTATCTACTTTCCAAAAATATATAATTTGCTATATTTTACAGTTTTAGTTGTGTAAATTTGTGAGTTTTAATTCGACAATGTATTTTCAATAATTTAGCACTAAGAAAATATATTTAACATAGAACACCCTGTATATTATTACACTATTAAAAAGTATGATTTATCTAATTTCCAAAAATATATAATTTGCTATATTTTACAGTTTTAGCTGTGTAAATTTGTGAGTTTTAATTCGACAATGCATTTTCAATAATTTGGCAGTAAGAAAATATATTTAACATAGAACACCCTGTATATTTTTACACTATTAAAAAGTATGATTTCTCTACTTTCCAAAATATATAGTTTGCTATATTTTACAATTTTACTTGTGTAAATATGTGAGTTTTAATTCGACAATGCATTTTCAATAATTTGGCACTAAGAAAATATATTTAACATAGAACACCCCGTATATTTTTACACTATTAAAAAGTATGATTTCTCTACTTTCCAAAATATATAGTTTGCTATATTTTACAATTTTACTTGTGTAAATATGTGAGTTTTAATTCGACAATGCATTTTCAATAATTTGGCAGTAAGAAAATATATTTAACATAGAACACCCTGTATATTTTTACACTATTAAAAAGTATGATTTCTCTACTTTCCAAAAATATATAATTTGCTATATTTTACAACTTTAGTTGTGTAAATATGTGAGTTTTAATTCGACAATGTATTTTCAATAATTTAGCACTAAGAAAATATATTTAACATAGAACACCCTGTATATTTTTACACTATTAAAAAGTATGATTTACCTACTTTCCAAAAATATATAATTTGCTATATTTTACAGTTTTAGCTGTGTAAATTTGTGAGTTTTAATTCGACAATGCATTTTCAATAATTTGGCACTAAGAAAATATATTTAACATAGAACACCCTGTATATTTTTACACTATTAAAAAGTATGATTTCTCTACTTTCCAAAAATATATAATTTGCTATATTTTACAGTTTTAGTTGTGTAAATTTGTGAGTTTTAATTCGACAATGTATTTTCAATAATTTAGCACTAAGAAAATATATTTAACATAGAACACCCTGTATATTATTACACTATTAAAAAGTATGATTTATCTAATTTCCAAAAATATATAATTTGCTATATTTTACAGTTTTAGCTGTGTAAATTTGTGAGTTTTAATTCGACAATGCATTTTCAATAATTTGGCAGTAAGAAAATATATTTAACATAGAACACCCTGTATATTTTTACACTATTAAAAAGTATGATTTCTCTACTTTCCAAAATATATAGTTTGCTATATTTTACAATTTTACTTGTGTAAATATGTGAGTTTTAATTCGACAATGCATTTTCAATAATTTGGCACTAAGAAAATATATTTAACATAGAACACCCCGTATATTTTTACACTATTAAAAAGTATGATTTCTCTACTTTCCAAAATATATAGTTTGCTATATTTTACAATTTTACTTGTGTAAATATGTGAGTTTTAATTCGACAATGCATTTTCAATAATTTGGCAGTAAGAAAATATATTTAACATAGAACACCCTGTATATTTTTACACTATTAAAAAGTATGATTTCTCTACTTTCCAAAAATATATAATTTGCTATATTTTACAACTTTAGTTGTGTAAATATGTGAGTTTTAATTCGACAATGTATTTTCAATAATTTAGCACTAAGAAAATATATTTAACATAGAACACCCTGTATATTTTTACACTATTAAAAAGTATGATTTACCTACTTTCCAAAAATATATAATTTGCTATATTTTACAGTTTTAGCTGTGTAAATTTGTGAGTTTTAATTCGACAATGCATTTTCAATAATTTGGCACTAAGAAAATATATTTAACATAGAACACCCTGTATATTTTTACACTATTAAAAAGTATGATTTCTCTACTTTCCAAAAATATATAATTTGCTATATTTTACAATTTTAGTAGTGTAAATATGTGAGTTTTAATTCGACAATGCATTTTCAATAATTTGGCACTAAGAAAATATATTTAACGTAGAACACCCTGTATATTTTTACACTAATAAAAAGTGTGATTTATCTACTTTCCAAAAATATATAATTTGTTATGATTTACAATTTTAGTTACGGCGATATTTCAGTTTTAATTCAATACTATATGTATATTTTTTACACTATTAAAAAGTATGAGTATAAATGTCCTATTAGATAGACACATCAGCTCACTGTGCTTTACTGAATGTATTTTATCTGAAAAAGAAGAAGAGATGCCGAGCGACACGTGTACTCATTTAACGGCAACAAATCAACAACTACCGACGACAACGCTAATCTATACTTTAGCTTTTGATCCGACACAAATCTTTACCAGTCAACTCATTTATCATTTTTCGAAATTATTTTCATTCAGTAATACAAATTTTGTTCAAAATCAAAATTCTTGCAATTTTTGTCTACAGTTCTTGAACATTTTCAGAATTTGTCAAATATGTGTTCAAAATTCTTGAAATTTGTAAAAAATATTTTGCCAAAATTTGAAATTAATGACCAAAATTTGAAATTTTGATCTAAATTCTTGAAATTTGTTAAATTTTTTTTCAAAATTCAAAATTTTTGTTCACAATTCTTAAAATTAATGATCAAAATTTTTGAAAAATTCTAAAAATTTGTTAAATTTTTGTTCAAAATTCGAATTTTTGATCACAATTCTTGAATTTTTGAACAATTCTTGAAAAAATCATGAAATTTGAAAAATTGTTTTTGATCATAATTCGAAATTTTTGATCAAAATTCTTGAAATTTTTGAACAGTTGATGAAAAACAATTCATGAAATTTGTTAAATTCTTACCTAATCAAAACTCTAAATTATTTATCACAATTCTTGAAATTTTGAACAATTTTGAAATTTTTGATCAAAACTCTTGAAATTCTTCAACAATTCTTAAAATTTCTTAAATTTTTAATCAAAATTCGCAGTTTTTGATCACAATTCATGAAATTTTTCAATTTTTTATTAAAACTAAAAAATGTTATTCACAATTCATAAAATTAATGATGAAAATTTTTGAAATTTTTGAACAATTCTTGAAATTTTTGATCAAAACTCTTGAAATGCTTCAACAATTCTTAAAATTTCTTAAATTTTTGATCAAAATTCCAAATTTTTTATCACGATTTTTGAATTTTTTGAACAATTCATGAAATTTGTTAATTTTTTTTATCAAAATTCAATAATTTTGTTCACAATTCTTAAAATTAAGGATCAAAATTATTTAAATTTTTGAACAAATTTTAAAATTTGTTAAATTTTTGTTCAAAATTCGAAATTTTTTATCACAATTTTTGAAGTTTTTGTTCACAATTCTTAAAATTAATGAGCAAAATTTTTGAAATTTTTGAACAATTAAAAATTTTTAAATTTTTGTTCAAAATTCAAAATTTTTTATTACAATTCTTGAAATTTTTGATTAAACTCTTGAAACTGTTAAAATTTCTAAAATTTTGTATTAAAATTTACAATTCTTGAATTTTTTGAACAGTTCATGAAATTTGTTAATATTTTTTTCAAAATTCAAAAATTTTGTTCACAATTCTTAAAATTAATGACAAAATTTTTGAAATTTTTAAACAATTCATAAAATTTGTTAAATTTTTGTTTAAAATTCGAAATTTTTTATCACAATTCTTGAAATTATCGAATGAAACTTGAAATTCTTCAACAATTCTTAAAATTTCTTAAATATTTGATCAAAATTCACAATTTTTGATCACAATTTTTAAAACTAATGATCAAAATTTATTAAATTTTTCAACAATTTCATGAAATTTGTTATATTTTTTATCAAAATTAAAAATTTTTGTTCACAATTTTTAAAATTAATGATCAAAATTTTTGAAAAATTCTTAAAATTTCTTAAATTTTGTATCAAAATTCACAATTCTTGAATTTTTTGAACAATTCATGAAATTTGTTAAATTTTTTTTCAAAATTCAAAAATTTTGTTCATAATTCTAAAAATTAATGATCAAATTTTTGAAATTTTTAAACAATTCATAAAATTTGATAAATTTTTGTTTAAAATTCGAAATTTTTTATCACAATTCTTGAAATTATCGATTGAAACTTGAAATTCTTCAACAATTCTTAAAATTTCTTAAATTTTGTATCAAAATTCGAAATTTTTGATCACCATTCTTGAAATTTTTTAACAATTCATGAAATTTGTTAAGTTTTTAATCAGAATTGGAAATTTTTAATCAAAATTCTTAAAATTTCTTAAATTTTGTATCAAAATTCACCATTCTTGAATTTTTTGGACAATTCATGAAATTTGTTATTTTTTTTTTAATTCAAAAATTTTGTTTACAATTTTTAAAATTAATGATAAAATTTTTTAAATTTTTAAACAACTCATAAAATTTGTAAAATTTTTATCACAATTCTTAAAATTTGTTACATTTTTGATCAAAACCAAAATTAAGTTTTTAAAATTTTTGAAATTTGTAAAATTTTGAACAAATCTTGAAATTTGTTTTCAAAATTCTTGAAATTTTAGTTCAAAATTCGAAATTTTTGTTCACAATTCTTAAAATTAATGATCAAAATTTTTGAAAAATTCTTAAAATTTCTTAAATTTTGTATCAAAATTCGAAATTTTTGATCACCATTCTTGAAATTTTTTAACAATTCATGAAATTTGTTAAGTTTTTAATCAGAATTGGAAATTTTTTATCAAAATTCTTAAAATTTCTTAAATTTTGTATCAAAATTCACAATTCTTGAATTTTTTGAACAATTCATGAAAAACAATTCATGACATTTGTTAAATTCTTACCTAATCAAAATCTTAAAATAATTGATCAAAATATTTGAACAATTCATAAAATTTATTATATTTTTGATCAAAATTCGAATTTTTTTATCACAATTCTTAAAATTTGTAAAATTTTGAACAAATCTTGAAATTTGTTTTCAAAATTCTTGAAAATTTAGTTCAAAATTCTTGAAATTTTAGTTCAAAATTCTTGAAATTTTAGTTCAAAATTCTTGAAATTTTTAATTCTGGATCAAAATTTTTCAAATTTTTGTCAAAACTATAAATTTAGGTACCTATTGGACAGTTTTTTACAATTTGATTAGTTCTGGACAATGTTTGCCAGTTTTATTCATTCTTTTTTGCAAAACTAAAAAATTGCCAATAAAAAATACTATAAGGGTGATTTTTGTCATAATTTTACAACCATATTTTTCGCCATCTTCTGTCAAATTTACAACTTAACAATTTAAAAATATATGTCACATTTATAGTATTTTTAATTATCTTTCAAATTACATTAAATTAATTTTATAATTCATTTATTATAAAAGATTTTATTTCCTTTAATAAAGGAAAAATAAAAATACGCATTTCGCCAGCCACAAATCAAATTTTTAGAATTTCGTGAAATAAATGTTCCTCTTTTTTGTTGATTTTGTTGGAAGGGAAATCCTTAAAACAACATCGCATCCAAAGCAGTTGCCTCGCATCAAATGGCCAACAGCCACAAAAATGCTTTCGCGTTTTCCTGGGCTAAAATTAAACCTTTACGTGGCACGTACTGAAAGATGGATGACAGGTAGAGGGCCCCAGGATAATTTTAACTAATTGTATACAAGGTGAACAATTAAATAAGTGTATACTTATAAGTAAAAAATTCATCGTGACCCTAGTACTATTTAAAATCGCAGCATTAAGGCATGGATTTGATACTGGTCTCACATTTTTGGTTTGTTTTACATAAAATTAGTGCAATAAAAAATTTGTGACCTAATAAACGTATGTTATTCTTTAAACAAATAATAATTATTATTATTTATTTCTTTAACTTGCCATTGTGACAAAATAAGAGAAAAAAAAAACACATCAGAAAATCATTTGAGGAGTGTGGCGCTGTCAATATGGCGACCCTCGACCAATGATAAAAGGGCTGTAACAATGCCCTTCGGTGAGCCTCTCCTCCGCGGACACTTCATAGGCTGCGTCAATATTATTCCAGTGCCCCAGCACCACTGCCGTTGCCCCTTCGATTACAATTTCCAAGAGTGTCGACCGCATACCATTGTCCAGTTATCACCGCTTAAAATAACAAACGAAGGGGGAAATGAACAGAGGCGGTGCACGATTGGGGGAATGAAAATTGTAATATAGTAGTATTGGTAATTTTTGTATCAAAAGTCTTGAAATTTTTGAATAGTACTGGAAATTTTTAATTAAAATTCTTGAAATTTTTGAACAGTTCTGAAAATTTTTAAATAAAATTCTTGAAATTTTTGAACAATTCTTGAAATTTTTGATAAAAATTCTTGAAATTTATTAAACTTTGATCAAAATTTTAAATTTTTGATCATACATGAAAATTTTTTAACAGCTTTTAAAATTTTTTATTAAAGTTATTGAAATTTTTGAAATTTGTCAAAAGTTCTTATGGAAAAAGAGTCCCAGTCGAATTGGCTGAAAATTTAGTATAATGTAGTTTATGATGCCCTGTTCAAATGTCTCCATGGGCCCAACCAGATCTAATGGACAGTTTTTGAGATACAGGGTGTTAAACATGCGGAGTCAGTGTTGTTCTTTACCTTTAGAAAATAAATAATGTGGCGATTAGTTTGTTACAAGTTAAAGATAATAATTATAATATTAATATTATCGATACCAGTTGTAATGAGATTAAGTCTACAGGGTGATTCTTTTTCTACTAACCAGTTTTAAGATTTTTATGTAATTCTTATAACAAACTCAGTCAAACGCAAAAGTTCGTAGACTTGCAGAATAAGTAAATATCATTTGATTTTAATATTGGATGATTTCAGGTTACTATTATACAGGGTCACTTAAAATTGTCTTCATAGCTGTATTTATTTTAATTTTTTTAGGAATATATACAGGGTGATTCACGACCGACGCCACGGATTTTTATGGCGAAATGGCACATATTCGGTAATTTTTATTGATGTGGTGTTATGTAAGTCAATAAGGACTACATTTTAAAAATCAACAGGAGTTCCAAATAAAAAAACCATACAAAAGTTATGTTTTTTAAATCTAACACCCTATATTTTTGTACATTTTTAGATTGGTTCTGAAAAGCTGATGTCAAAAATCTATTATAAAATGAATTGTTTGAAAACTCTAAATGGTTGCTACGGCCCAGCGACATTAAATCGTATAAAACGGCTTAACTTTTTGAGTTCTACTTGGTGGCATAAGAATGAAATGTATACAGGGTGATGAAAATTTGCGTATTTTGAGTGACCCTGTGTAATAGTAACCTGAAATCATCCAATATTAAAATCAAATGATATTTACTTATTCTGCAAGTCTACGGCCTTTTGCGTCATAATTTACATTATACTAAATTTTCAGCCAATTCGACTGGGACTCTTTTTCCATAAGAACCATGCGGGGTCCTTTCTGATCAAAATTTGAAATTTTTGATCGAAATTCTTGAAATTTTTAAATAATTCTTGAAATTTGTTAAACTTTGTTCAAAATTTAAAATTTTTGATCACACTTGAAATCTTTTCAACAGTTCTTAAAGTTTTTTATTAAAATTATTGAAATTTTTGAAATTTGTCAAATTTCTAATCAAAATTTGAAATTTTTGATCAAAATTCTTGATATTTTTGAACAATTCTTGAATTTTTTAATAAAAATTCTTGAAATTTGTTAAACTTTTGATCAACATTTTAAATTTTTGATCATACTTCTTGAAATTTTATAACAGATCTTAAAATTTTTGATTAAAATTATTGAAATTTTTGAAATTTTCTCAAATTTCTGATCAAAATTTGAAACTTTTGATGAAAATTCCTGAAATTTTTGAACAATTCTTGAAATTGTTAACAAAAAAAAATTCTTGGTTAAACTTTTGATCAAAATTTTAAATTTTTGATGACACATCTTGAAATTTTTATCAGTTCATAAAATTTTTGATTAAAATTATTGAAATTTGTCAAATTTCTGATCAAAATTTGAAATTTTTGTACAAAATTCTTGAAATTTTTGAACACTTCCTAAAATTTTTAAACAATTCTTGAAATTTTTGAACAATTCTTGAAATTTTTGAACAATTCTTGAATTTTTTAATAAAAATTCTTGAAATTTGTTAAACTTTTGATCAACATTTTAAATTTTTGATCATACTTCTTGAAATGTTATAACAGATCTTAAAATTTTTGATTAAAATTATTGAAATTTTTGAAATTTCTCAAATTTCTGATCAAAATTTGAAACTTTTGATGAAAATTCCTGAAATTTTTGAACAATTCTTGAAATTGTTAACAAAAAAAAATTCTTGGTTAAACTTTTGATCAAAATTTTAAATTTTTGATGACACATCTTGAAATTTTTATCAGTTCATAAAATTTTTGATTAAAATTATTGAAATTTGTCAAATTTCTGATCAAAATTTGAAATTTTTGTACAAAATTCTTGAAATTTTTGAACACTTCCTAAAATTTTTAAACAATTCTTGAAATTTTTGAACAATTCTTGAAATTTTTGAACAATTCTTGAATTTTTTAATAAAAATTCTTGAAATTTGTTAAACTTTTGATCAACATTTTAAATTTTTGATCATACTTCTTGAAATGTTATAACAGATCTTAAAATTTTTGATTAAAATTATTGAAATTTTTGAAATTTCTCAAATTTCTGATCAAAATTTGAAACTTTTGATGAAAATTCCTGAAATTTTTGAACAATTCTTGAAATTGTTAACAAAAAAAAATTCTTGGTTAAACTTTTGATCAAAATTTTAAATTTTTGATGACACATCTTGAAATTTTTATCAGTTCATAAAATTTTTGATTAAAATTATTGTAATTTGTCAAATTTCTAATCAAAATTTGAAATTTTTGTTAAAAATTCTTGAAATTTTTGAACACTTCCTAAAATTTTTAAACAATTCTTGAAATTTTTGAACAATTCTTGAAATTTTTGAACAATTCTTGAATTTTTTAATAAAAATTCTTGAAATTTGTTAAACTTTTGATCAACATTTTAAATTTTTGATCATACTTCTTGAAATTTTATAACAGATCTTAAAATTTTTGATTAAAATTATTGAAATTTTTGAAATTTTCTCAAATTTCTGATCAAAATTTGAAACTTTTGATGAAAATTCCTGAAATTTTTGAACAATTCTTGAAATTGTTGATAAAATTCTTGGGTAAAACTTTTGATCAAAATTTTAAATTATTGATGACACATCTTGAAATTTTTATCAGTTCATAAAATTTTTGATTAAAATTATTGTAATTTGTCAAATTTCTAATCAAAATTTGAAATTTTTGTTAAAAATTCTTGAAATTTTTGAACACTTCCTAAAATTTTTAAACAATTCTTGAAATTTTTGAACAATTCTTGAATTTTTTAATAAAAATTCTTGAAATTTGTTAAACTTTTGATCAACATTTTAAATTTTTGATTAAAATTCTTGAAATTTTTTAAATTTGTCAAATTTCTAATCAAAATTTGAAATTTTTGATCAAAATTCTTGATATTTTTGAACAATTCTTGAATTTTTTAATAAAAATTCTTGAAATTTGTTAAACTTTTGATCAACATTTTAAATTTTTGATCATACTTCTTGAAATTTTATAACAGATCTTAAAATTTTTGATTAAAATTATTGAAATTTTTGAAATTTCTCAAATTTCTGATCAAAATTTGAAACTTTTGATGAAAATTCCTGAAATTTTTGAACAATTCTTAAAATTTTTGATTAAAATTATTGAAATTTTTGAAATTTCTCAAATTTCTGATCAAAATTTGAAACTTTTGATGAAAATTCCTGAAATTTTTGAACAATTCTTAAAATTTTTGATTAAAATTATTGTAATTTGTCAAATTTCTAATCAAAATTTGAAATTTTTGTTAAAAATTCTTGAAATTTTTGAACACTTCCTAAAATTTTTAAACAATTCTTGAAATTTTTGAACAATTCTTGAAATTTTTGAACAATTCTTGAATTTTTTAATAAAAATTCTTGAAATTTGTTAAACTTTTGATCAACATTTTAAATTTTTGATCATACTTCTTGAAATGTTATAACAGATCTTAAAATTTTTGATTAAAATTATTGAAATTTTTGAAATTTTCTCAAATTTCTGATCAAAATTTGAAACTTTTGATGAAAATTCCTGAAATTTTTGAACAATTCTTAAAATTTTTGATTAAAATTATTGTAATTTGTCAAATTTCTAATCAAAATTTGAAATTTTTGTTAAAAATTCTTGAAATTTTTAAACACTTCCTAAAATTTTTGAACAATTCTTGAAATTTTTGAACAATTCTTGAAATTTTTGAACAATTCTTGAAATTTTTGATAAAAATTCTTTAAAGTTGTTAAACTTTTTATCAATATTTTAATTTTTTGATCAAAATTTTAATTTTTTGATCACACTTCTTGAAATTTTTGAACATTCTGGAAATTTTTAAATAAAATTCTTGAAATTTTTGAACAACTCTCGAAAGTGTCCATGGGCACAAGCTTCAATAAAGGACAGTTTTTTTTCTACAGATTGTGGAATTTTAAAATTACATATTTTTACTACGGCATTATCAATCTATTGATAATCTTTCGTTATTTATTTAATGCTACATAAATGGTCACTTAAGTTATGCAATGGACCACGAATATTACCAAAATTGCAAGAAGCTACAGGGTGAGTCAAGAGTAAACTGGGTGCTATTTTCTTATTTGCATAAAAACAACTACCATTTAACAATAATAAAGAGTAATGAATTTATTTGGTGAGACAATCTGTATATTTTGTTATATGTCACATGAATTTGTTTTTTATATGTCACTATCTAGTTAAATTAAAAAAAATACTTAACATATCCACAGCATATTTTAAAAGTTGAAACATGGAAAAACTTGTTCAAAAATTTTAAGATTTTTGATCAACAATTTCAAATTTTGATGATAAATTTAACATATTTCAAGAATTTAGCAACTTTCTGATCAAAATTCTTGAAATTTTTTATCAACCTTTGACATTTGATTTTTTAATCAAAATTTTAAATTTTTGATTAAAATTCTTGAAGTTTTTGAAATTTGAAAAAAATTTCCGATAAAATTTTGATTAAAATTCTTGAAATCGTTTATTAAAATTTGAAATTATTGATCACAATTCTTGAAATTTTTGAACAATTCTTGAAATTTTTGATCAAAATTTGAAATTCTTATCAAATTTTTGATCAAAAACATAAAAAATTTCAAGAACTGTAATCAAAAATTTCAAATTGTGATAAAAAATTTCAACAATTTTGATCAAAAATATCAAATTTTGATAAAAAATTTTGAAAATTCAAAAATTTTAAGAACTTTAATAAAAAATTGTCAAGTTTCTAATCAAAATTTAAAATTTTTGATAAAAATTCTTGAACAACTCTTGAAATATGTTAAATTTCTTATCATAATTTAAAATTTTTGATCAAAATTCTTGAAATTTTTGAACAATTTTTGAAATTTGTCAAGTTTCTTATCAAAATTTGAATTTTTTTATAAAAATTCTAGTAATTTGTGAACAATTCTTAGACTTTGTAAAACTTTTGATCAAAATTTAAAATTTTTGATTAAAATTCTTGAAATTTTTTAAATTTGTCAAATTTCTAATCAAAATTTGAAATTTTTGATAGCAATTTTTGAAATTTGTTAAATTTTTGATAAAAATTTGAAATTTTTAAACAATTCTTGAAATTTTTTATAAAAATTCTAGAAATTTGTGAACAATTCTTAGACTTTGTTAATGTTTTGATCAAAATTTGAAATTTTTGATTAAAATTCTTGAATTTTTTGACCAATTCTTGAAATTTATCAAATTTTTGATAAAAATTTGAAATTCTTGATCAATATTTTGAAATTTTTGAATAATTTTTAATTTTTTTTCAAGTTTCTTAACAAAATTTGAAATTTTTAATCAAAAGTTTGAAATTTTTTAACAACTTTTGACATTTGTTGAATTTTTTATCAAAATTTGAAATTTTTCATTAAAATCCTGGAAATGTTTAAACAATTTTTGAAATTTATCAAGTTTCTTATTAAGATTTGAAATTTTTTAATCAAAATTCTGAAATTTTTGAACAACTCTTAACATTTGTTAAATTTCTTAACAAAATTTGAAATGTTTGATAAAAATTTTTGATCAAAATTTTAAATTTTTTGATCGAAATTCTTGAAATTTGTTAAATTTTTGATCATAATTTGAAATTTTTGATCAAAACTTGAAATTGTTGATCAAAATTTTGAAATTTTTGATCACGATTCCTGAAATTTTTGAACAATTCTTGATTTTTTTTTTATCAAAATTCTTGAAATTTTTGAACAATTTTTAAATTTTGTTAAATTTTTTATAAAAATTTGAAATTTTTGGTAACAATTCATAAAAATTTTGAACAATTGAAATTTTTGATAAAATGTTTGGAATTTTTGAATTCTTGAGATTTGTTAAATATTTGATCAAAATTTGAAATTGCTAGTCACAATTCTTGAAATTTTTGATCAATATTCTATAGACATTTTTCGTAATCCAACTTTTTTTATGTTCAATTTAAATCAACAAATCCAATCTAAAAGCGGAATTTCCCATATTGTATAAATGATTATAAACCAAAACAGATTTTCTTTAATTCCTATTTTAATCTACTCTTAGAAAAAGGTTTCAAAATTTATCTTAAGTATTTAAGAGTCAAACTTTAAGCCGCTTATTTTCTTACAAAAATCGTAAATATCTGATAAATCTAAAAACTGGAAATCCCAATAGATTATTTACCTTCTGACCACAATTAAAGAATATTTATTTTAAATATTGAATTATATAATTGTAATAAAAAAAAATAGAAATTCGTTTTTGGTTTTTGTCGGCAACCGCCTTAGGATGAACTAGATTAACTTTGGCCCTTCTTAAGAATATTCCTTTACTCCCCTAAAGAACACCCCTCCCGGCAAAAACGCATCAATATTCCCCCACCTCTTGTTATTACAGACTGCGGAAGCCACACATCTTTTTCTATTCCCTCGCTCGCTCGCATGCCTTCTATTTTGTTATATCCTCTATCCTGTCAATCATTCGGGATATACCAGGCCTGGAAGGCGTTTTCTAAATCCATTTTCCCATTATAGGCTTATTTTTGGTCGTATTATACTTTCAACTAAACGCGTTTATGTCATCATCAGGTTCAAATTTAATAGCAATTTAATGATAACAGTTAAATAGATAATGGGACAATTTTACAAATTTAAGTTGTTTGCACCATAGTAAAAATAATTTTTAAATTACAGAAAATATAAAATTTTATACTTTTCGAAAAACAATTAAACGCTGTAAATGTGTGAATATTTTCAGAATTTTTGAAATTAAAATTGTTTGCGCCACAGCAAAAACAATCTTGATTTATGCTATTAGAAAATTAAAATTCCTTGTGCTACAGCAAAAATATTTTTTTCATTACTTCAAATAAATTAAGTGGATTTATGCCATTAGAAATAAAATTAGAAGTTGTAAATGTGTTATTTTTTCAATTTTTTGGAATTAAAATTGTTTGCGCCACAGCAAAAACATTTTAATCACTGCTAATAAGGTAAGTGGATTTATGCCATTGGAAATAAAATCAGGAGTTGTTGATGTTTGATTTTTTTTCATTTTTTCTTAAATTAAAACTGTTTGCACCACAGCAAAAACAATCTGGATTTATGCCTTTAGAAAATTAAAATTCACAGCAAAAATATTTTTTTAATTACTGCAAAATTAAGTGGATTTATGGCATTAGAAATAAAATTAGAAGTTGTGAATTTGTGATTTTTTCAATTATTTGAAATTTAAATTGCTTGCGCCACAGCAAATATAATCTAGATTTATGCCATTAGAAAATAAAGATTCCTTGCACCACAGCAAAAATATTTTTTTAATTACTGCAAATAAATTAGGTGAATTTATGTCATTAGAAATAAAATTAGAAGTTTTAAATATGTGATTTAATCAATTTTTTGACATTAAAATTATTTGCGCCACAGCAAAAACAATCTGGATTTATGCCATTAGAAAATTAAAATTCCTTGCGCCACAGCAAAAATATTTTTTTAATTACTTCAAATAAATTAAGTGGATTTATACCATTAGAAATAAATTAGAAGTTGTAAATGTGTATTTTTTTCAATTATTTGAAATTAAAATTGTTTGCGCCACAGAAAAAACAATCTGGATTTATGCCATTAGAAAATTAAAACTCCTTGCGCCACAGCAAAAATATTTTTTTAATTACTTCAAATAAATTAAGTGGATTTATACCATTAGAAATAAATTAGAAGTTGTAAATGTGTATTTTTTTCAATTATTTGAAATTAAAATTGTTTGCGCCACAGAAAAAACAATCTGGATTTATGCCATTAGAAAATTAAAACTCCTTGCGGAACAGCAAAAATATTTTTTTAATTACTGCAAATAAATTAAGTGGATTTATGAAATTAAAAATAAAATTAGAAGTTGTAAATGTGTAATTTTTTCAATTATTTTGAAATTAAAATTATTTGCGCCACAGTAAAAACAATTTGGATTTATGCCATTAGAAAATTAAAATTCCTTGCGCCACAGCAAAAAAAATTTTTTTAATTACTTCAAATAAATTAAGTGGATTTATGTCATTAGAAATAAAATTAGAAGTTTTAAATATGTGATTTATTCAATTTTTTGAAATTAAAATTATTTGCGCCACAGCAAAAACAATCTAGATTTATGCCTTTATAAAATTAAAATTCCTTGCGCCACAGCAAAAATATTTTTTTAATTACTTCAAATAAATTAAGTGGATTTATGCAATTAAAAATGAAATTAGAGGTTGTAAATATGTGATTTTTTCAATTATTTGAAATTAAAATTGTTTGCGCCACAGCAAAAACAATTTGGATTTATGTAATTAGAAAATTAAAATTCCTTGTGCCACAGTAAAACTATTTTTTAATTACTGAAAATATGTGTACTAGATTTATGCCATTAGAAATAAAATGAGAAGTTGTAAATTGGTAATTTTTCCAATTTTTTGAAATTAAAATTGTTTGCGCCACAACAAAAACAATTTGGATTCATGTCATTAGAAAATTAAAATTCCTTGCGCCACGGCAAAAATATTTTTAATTACTGAAAATATGTGAACTAGATTTAGGTATGCCATTAGAAATAAAATTAGAAGTTGTAAATGTGTGATTTTTTTAATTTTTTAAAATTAAAATTGTTTGCGCCACAGCAAAAATAATCTGGATTTATGCTATTAGAAAATTAAAATTCCTTGCGCCACAGCAAAAATATTTTTTTAATTACTTCAAATAAATTAAGTGAATTTCCATTGGAAATGAAATTAGAAGTTGTAAATGTGTGATTTTTTTAATTTTTTAAAATTAAAATTGTTTGCGCCACAGCAAAAATAATCTGGATTTATGCCATTAGAAGAAGTGGATTAAAGCCATTATAAATAAAAATAGAAGTTGTAAATGTGTGATTTATTCAATTTTTTGAAATTAAAATTGTTTGCGCCACAGTAGAAATAATCTGGATTTATGCCGTTAGAAAATTAAAATTCCTTGCGCCACAGTAAAATTTTTTTTTTAATTACTGCAAATAAATTAAGTGGATTTATGCAATAAAAAATAAAATTAGAGGTTGTAAATATGTGATTTTTTCAATTATTTTGAAATTAAAATTGTTTGCGCCACAGCAAAAACAATCTGGATTTATGCCATTAGAAAATTAAAATTCCTTGCGCCACAGCAAAATTTTTTTTTTAATTACTTCAAATAAATTAAGTGGATTTATGCCATTAGAAATAAAATTAGAAGTTGTAAATTTGTGATTTTTTCAATTATTTGAAATTAAAATTGTTTGCGCCACAGCAAAAACAATCTGGATTTCCGCCATTAGAAAATTAAAATTCCTTGCGCCACAGCAAAAATATTTTTTTAATTACTTCAAATAAATTAAGTGAATTTATGTCATTAGAAATAAAATTAGAGGTTGTAAATATGTGATTTTTTCAATTAATTTGAAATTAAATTTGTTTGCGCCACAGCAAAAACAATCTGGATTTATGCCATTAGAAAATTAAAATTCCTTGCGCCACAGCAAAAATATTTTTTTTAATTACTGCAAATAAATTAAGTGGATTTATGCCATTAGAAATAAAATTAGAAGTTGTAAATTTGTGATTTAATCAATTTTTTGACATTAAAATTATTTGCGCCACAGCAAAAACAATCTGGATTTATGCCATTAGAAAATTAAAATTCCTTGCGCCACAGCAAAAATATTTTTTTAATTACTTCAAATAAATTAAGTGGATTTATACCATTAGAAATAAATTAGAAGTTGTAAATGTGTATTTTTTTCAATTATTTGAAATTAAAATTGTTTGCGCCACAGAAAAAACAATCTGGATTTATGCCATTAGAAAATTAAAACTCCTTGCGCCACAGCAAAAATATTTTTTTAATTACTTCAAATAAATTAAGTGGATTTATACCATTAGAAATAAATTAGAAGTTGTAAATGTGTATTTTTTTCAATTATTTGAAATTAAAATTGTTTGCGCCACAGAAAAAACAATCTGGATTTATGCCATTAGAAAATTAAAACTCCTTGCGGAACAGCAAAAATATTTTTTTAATTACTGCAAATAAATTAAGTGGATTTATGTCATTAGAAATAAAATTAGAAGTTTTAAATATGTGATTTATTCAATTTTTTGAAATTAAAATTATTTGCGCCACAGCAAAAACAATCTGGATTTATGGCTTTATAAAATTAAAATTCCTTGCGCCACAGCAAAAATATTTTTTTAATTACTTCAAATAAATTAAGTGGATTTATGCAATTAAAAATGAAATTAGAGGTTGTAAATATGTGATTTTTTCAATTATTTGAAATTAAAATTGTTTGCGCCACAGCAAAAACAATTTGGATTTATGTAATTAGAAAATTAAAATTCCTTGTGCCACAGTAAAACTATTTTTTAATTACTGAAAATATGTGTACTAGATTTATGCCATTAGAAATAAAATGAGAAGTTGTAAATTGGTAATTTTTCCAATTTTTTGAAATTAAAATTGTTTGCGCCACAACAAAAACAATTTGGATTCATGTCATTAGAAAATTAAAATTCCTTGCGCCACAGCAAAAATATTTTTTTAATTACTGCAAATATATAAACTTTTTCCTTTACTCAAATAAAGAAGGAATGACCATTTCCAAGATAAAATAAAAGTCTCAAGTGGGTAAGTCGTTGATAAAAATTATAAATTAAAGGGGACCAAAATTAGAGCCCTGTAGAATACTAGACAAGTTGGGATAAAAAACTGCCAAAAATAAATACGCATCAAAAGTTTCTGTCATTGATCGATGTTGCCAAATGTTTTATTTTTCATAAAAGTATATACTTTTTAATAAAAAAAAAAACAAAATGTCGATTATTGGAACACTCGTATTATTTTGAAACTCCTGGAATGAAATCATTAAGATAGCATCCAAGTGTTTGGTAAACTGAAATTCCTGAAAACCGACTGACAGTCTGTATATTTTTGAAACTAAAACGAAACAAACTGGTTCCAGTAAAGTGCTTTAAGATCCAACTGTCATATGTCAAAAACGGAGATACAGACCATACGACTTAGAGAGATCTTCAGAGGTCCCCTTGATATCTGAATACGAAAATATTATTGTGTCAATAGATCGCCTTACATTTATATTTATTTTTAAACAATTGTAAACATCAGAGAGTGTTGTATAAACAAATCGCTAATATGTTGCTTTTGGTTTAGGGCAAATATATAGTTGTAAGCGATATTGTAATTAGGTCGTATACATTTTTGTTTATTTTTGCAATTTTTTTTTACTTAATAAGTATTTTTTATATTTTTTTTATTCATTGAGTATTTTTGATATTGTTTGCAGTTTTTTTTTTATTTATTGAGGGTTTTTAATATTCTTTGTAATTTTTTTTACTTACTGAGTATTTTTTATATTTTTTCATTTTTTTATCTATTGAGTTTTTTTTATATATTTTGCATTTTATTTTATTCATTGAGTATTTTTTATAGTTTTGCATTTTTTTTATTCATAGAATATTTTTTTTATTTTTTGCATTTTTTTTATTCATGGAGTATTTTTTATATTTTTTGCATTTTTTTTATTCATTGAGTATTTTTGATATTGTTTGCAATTTTTTTTTATTTATTGAGGGTTTTTAATATTCTTTGTAATTTTTTTTACTTACCGAGTATTTTTTATATTTTTTGCATTTTTTTATCTATTGAGTATTTTTTATATATTTTGCATTTTTTTTATTCATTGAGTATTTTTTATAGTTTTTGCATTTTTTTATTCATAGAATATTTTTTATATTTTTTTCATTTTTTTTATTCATGGAGTATTTTTTATATTTTTTGCATTTTTTTTTATCCATTGAGTATTTTTTATATATTTTGCATTTTTTTTATTCATTGAGTATTTTTTATAGTTTTTGAATTTTTTTTATTTTTTTTATTTATTGAGTGTTTTTGATATTTTTTGCATTTTTTTTTACTTACTGAGTATTTTTTATATTTTTTGCATTTTTTTTATTCATGGAGTATTTTTTATATGTTTTGCATTTTTCTTATCCATTGAGTATTTTTTATATATTTTGCTTTTTTTTTATTCATTGAGTATTTTTTATAGTTTTTGCATTTTTTTATTCATAGAATATTTTTTATATTTTTTTCATTTTTTTTATTCATGGAGTATTTTTTATATTTTTTGCATTTTTTTTATCCATTGAGTATTTTTTATATATTTTGCATTTTTTTTATTCATTGAGTATTTTTTATAGTTTTTGAATTTTTTTTATTTTTTTTATTTATTGAGTGTTTTTGATATTTTTTGCATTTTTTTTTACTTACTGAGTATTTTTTATATTTTTTGCATTTTTTTTATTCATGGAGTATTTTTTATATGTTTTGCATTTTTCTTATCCATTGAGTATTTTTTATATATTTTGCATTTTTTTTATTCATTGAGAATTTTTTATAGTTTTTGCATTTTTTTTTATTCATGGAGTATTTTTTATATTAATTGCATTTTTTTTTCCATTGAGTATTTTTGATATTTTTTGCATTTTTTTTATTTATTGAGTGTTTTTGATTTTTTTTGCAATTTTTTTTACTTCCAGAGTATTTTTCATATTTTTTGCATTTTTTTTATTCATTGAGTATTTTTTATATTTTTTGCATTTTTTTTATTCATAGAGTATTTGTGATATTTTTGGCATTTTTTTATTTATGGAGTATTTTGGTATTTTTTATAATTTTTTTTTTACTTACAGAGTATTTTTTACATTTTTTGCATTTTTTTTCAATTTCTTGGAACTTAATTCCTTAACGCGGCTTACGGTAGGGAAATAAAACAAAATGTAGCCTAACAAAAAAGCGCGGCCAGCTTGTTTTTGTTTTAATTAATATGTCATTCATATGGTGTCATTATTGGAAATAGAGATGTTGAAAAAATAACTATTCGTTTTTTAGTAACGGTTATTAATTTAAAATGCGATTCATTATTTGGATTAATATGGTCATTTTTGCGTAGATTGTATAGACTGGATGAAATTATTGCAATTTTATAATGGAAAAGTAAGGAAAAATTAGAAAAAAAATTGAGAAAATTAAGGGAAAATAGAAAAAATTGAAAATTGGGAAAAATAATGAAAAATTGTTCGATTTAAAAAAAAGGGGGAAAATAAGAAAAAACAGTAAAAATTGAGAAATTAGGAAAAAAAGAGAGAAATGGTGAATATTAAAAAAAATGTAAATAATTGAAAAAATGGAAAAATTGGAAAAAAAGGGAAAAAAACGGAACAAGATTGAAAAAAATAGGTAAAAATTGAAAAAAAATGTAAAAAATTTGGAAAAGGTTAGAAAATTCGAAAAAATTGGAAAAAATGGAAAAAGTAGAAAAAATTGGAAAAATTTTAGAAAAATGAAAAAACTGGAAACTAATGGAATAATTGAAAGAAATTGGAAGAAATTGGAAATAATTTAAAAAAATGGCAAAATCGGAAAAAGTTGTATAAATGGGAAAAGTTGGAAAAGTAGAAATAATTGGAAAAATGAAAAAAATTGGAAGAATTGGAAAAATTTGAAAAAATTGGGAAAAATGAAACGGAAAAAATTGGAAAAAAGTGGAACAAAAGGGAGAAGACAGAGAGAGATTAAATCACGTAAGGAACTTGGTTTCTGATGAGGTATTTATTGAATATTTTTTCAATTTTTTTTTTAATTTTTTTTATTTATTGAATATTTTTTATTTTTTGCAATTTTTTTCCATTTATTGAGTATTTTTTTCAATTTTTTTAATTTATTGAGAATTTTTAATATTATTTTATTTTTTTTTATTGGATATTCTGTATATTTTTTTCCAATTTTTTTTATTTATTGAGTATTTTTTTTATTTTTTGCAGTTTTTTTCAATTGAGTACTTTTTATATTTGTTGCAATTATTTAAAATTGAGTATTTTTCTACATATTTGTTGTAATTTTTAAGAAAAAATTTTATTTATTGAGTATTTTTACTTTTTGCAGTTTTTTCAATTGAGTATTTTTTATATTTGTTGTAATTGTTTGAAATTGAGTATTTTTCTATATTTGCTCTAATTTTTTTTTAAATTTTTTTATTTATAGAGTATTTTCTTTTAGATTTTTGCAGTTTTTTCAATTGAGTATTTTTTATATTTGTTGCAATTATTTAAAATATTTATTTTTTATTTGTTTTTCTATATATTTGTTGTAATTTTTAAGAAAAAATTTTATTAATTGAGTATTTTTACTTTTTGCAGTTTTTTCATTTGAGTATTTTTTATATTTGTTGCAATTTTTTGAAATTGAGAATTTTTCATTATTTGCTGTAATTTTTTTAAATTTTTTATATTTATTGAGTATTTTTTATATTTTTTGGTAGTTTTTTCATTTGAGTATTTTTTATATTTGTTGCAATTTTTGAAATTGAGTATTTTTCTATATTGAAATTGAGTATTTTTCTATATTTGCTGTAATTTTTTTAAAATTTTTATATTTGTTGCAATTTTTGAAATTGATTTTTCTATATTTGTTGTAATTTTTTTTTAATTTTTTTTATTTATTGAGTATTTTTTATTTTTTGCAGTTGTTTTAATTGAGTATTTTTTATATTTGTTCCAATTTTTTGCAATTTTTTTTAATATTATTTTATTTATTAAGTATATTTTATATTTTATATTTTTTTTTTTTTTATATATATTGAGTGTTTTTTTTAATTTTTGATTGTTTTTTTATTTTATTTAGTATTTGTTCCAATTTTTTAAAATTTTTTTAATTATTGAGATTTTTTTGTTTTTTGCATTTTTTTTCAATTGAGTATTTTTTATATTTTTTGCAATTTTTTGAAACTAAGTATTTTTCCATATTTTTTTTTAATTTTTTTATTTAAAGAGTATTTTTTTATATTTGTTAGAATTTTTTATATTTTTTTCAATTTTTTTATTTATTGAGTATTTTTTATATTTTTTCCAATTTTTTGCATTTTTTTTATTTATTGACTATTTTTTATTTTTTGTAGTTTTTATATTTGTTGTTTTTTTAAATTTGAGTATTTTTTATATTTGTTGTAATTTTTTTAAATTTTTTTTATTTATTGAGGAGTATTTTTTTCAATTTTTTTATTTATTGACTATTTTTTATTTTTTGTAGTTTTTATATTTGTTGTTTTTTTAAATTTGAGTATTTTTTTATATTTGTTGTAATTTTTTTAATTTTTTTTTATTTATTGAGTATTTTTTATATTTGTTCCATTTTTTTTTAATATTGTTTTAATTATTGAGTATTTTTTATATTTCTTCGATTTTTTTTTATTTATTGATTAGTATTTTTTTCAATTTTTTTTGTTTTTTAGTATTTTTTTATTTTATTTAGAATTTTTAATATTTGTTCGAATTTTTTGCAATTTTTTTTAATACCATTTGATTTATTGAGTATTTTTGATGTTTTTTAAATATTTTGCAAGTTTTTTAATTCTTTTTTATACAGGGTGATTCATTGTTAAATGTAAATACGTTAACGGTGGAAAGGTGTCACTTAGCTGACTCTAAAAAACCCCATATTATGGGTCTTACGCCCTTTGAATCCGAGATACAATTTTGACCATTTTTTTTATTACTCATAACTTACCGAGTAACTTACGATCCATCCTGTATATTTTTTTAATATTTTTATAACTAGGGAACCACCCTGTATAATAATTTTTTATTTCATAGACCGGTTCTTGCTTTTTAGATATATCGATGCAATAAAAAAATGATAATGCAGGTCCGACTTTACGAAAGATTTGCCAATCCTTCGTACAACACCCTGTAGATATTTTTTTAAATTCCTATCTAAATTTACACAGTGCATAAAAAACAAAATTTAAAAAAAAATTACCTGCAGGGTGTTGTCCGAAGGATTGGCAAATAAGTATACCTTTCGTAAAGCCGGACCTGCACTATCATTTTTTTATTGCATCGATATATCCCACTAAAAAGCAATAACCCGTATATAAAATAAAAAATTATTATACAGGGTGGTTCCCTAATTATGAATAAAAAAACGCAATAAATTTCATTTCTTCACTGCAAAATCCTAAAAAAACTAAATATGAAATTGAAATTTTCGTATTAAAATCGTCTGCCCAAAAAATTCAACCTCACAATTAAATTCAGTTTTTTGCGCTCTTTTCAAATATGGCGATTAAATTGAAAAAATCAACTATACAGGGTGTTATTTGGAGGATATAAAAATTGTGAATTTTTCGTAAAGTCGGACCTGGATTATTAATATTTTTGATACATCGTTATATCCCACGGGATATCAGGAACATGTATACCAAATATAAAAAAATCTACAGGGTGATTCGTAAGTTATGAGTAAGTAAAGAAATGGTCAAAATTTATAAAACGCCCTGTATCTCGGATACAAAAGGCGTAAGACCATTATAGAGTCAGTTAGGTGGCCCCACAGTTAACCTATTTACCTTTACCAATGAATCGCCCTGTATATTGAGAATTTTTTATATTTTTTTTGAAATTCTTTAAATTTTTTGTACCTGTTATTGAAAAGTTCTTTCATTTTTTAAAATTTTAAGGAGTTTTTGGTTTGACTTTTCTTGCGGTTTTTATATTTTTTGTATTTTTCCATACTTTTAGAGTTTTTGATGAAAAAAAAACTGTATTGACCGTCCGTCCGTCCGTTAGTCTGATGCAACTCGAGAACGGAGAGAGATAGGGACAAACGGACAACGGCAATCGATTCAGCATCGTTAAAAATCCCCGAAGTTATATTAATTTTTGACCTAATTTTACTTTCCCACTACTTATACCATAGATACTGTAGTATATTTAAATTTATAGATTAATAAATTTATAGAATTAATTTTTACTCGAAATTATGGCAAGAATATTGCCATTTTTCACTTGTTTTTAATTTCTTTTATTATTCTAAAATTAATTAATGACTTTTTTATACAGATTACGACTAACAATAATTTTATTATTTTTTTTTATATTTTGCTAAATTATTAAACTATTTTTTTATTATCTTCAATACTTTTATTAGCTTTATAGTTTTGTTATTAAAATTTGAATTGAATGTTTATATATTTTGCATCCGGATATCCCGCTGGTAGTTCTTAGTTCTCGAATATCTCCAGATGTTAAATGTCACTGTCAAGTGTCATTCTTTTATTAGTTGAAGCACCACAATGACGTTAAAGAGGCGACCCCCCGTTGACACGTTCAAATTTTACACTACATTTTAATTTCAGATCGAATGACACACGAAACCTGATATTTAGATTTTCGAATTTCCATTTTTTTTTTAATCTGTTATAATGTAACTATAATAAGATTTATTAAAGAAGAGAATTTGGTCATTTTTTTTTGTTAAAGATTTTTAAAAAAAACTCCAATTAAAATATTTTCAAATATAATAATAAATTAAATCGTAACGTCCAATTAAAATCCGAGCCTTGTACGACTGGATCCTTTTTGGTAAAAAAAACATCCAAATTGACATTTTTTTTTAAACAAAATTGAATAAGCCTTGAATAAAAAAATATGAAATAGAAAAACTCTTTCGGGATTGTATAACGATCTATTTCTGGACAAAAGGGGTAGTTCATGCTCCTGCTATGAAGAGAGGTCTTACAAACTACAAAAAACGGTTATTAAACTTTGTCCCATAACTAAATTGACCTCTACGGTAAAAATTATAGAAGTTGGGAATGAAAGAACAAAGGGAAAATTTGAGAAGTGGGGAGGATGAAGGTTTCGTTTTAGTTGTTGGACAATCTTTTACTCTTGGACGATTTTTAATTGTTCTCTGAAAACGTTGCTGCCTTGATTTCAATTAATTTTCGATTTCCTTATAATTTGGTACATTAATATCTGTTTTGTTGGACTTTTTGGACACAATTGGATCAATAATTAACAAATTTAGAAGCATTTGGATTGGTCTGTGACATGGTTCAGGAATATTAGCAACTTTTTTTATCCTAATAACTATAACTTTTTTGTTCACAAATTTTAAATATTTAGGAAACTAACTTTTTCATTCTAATTCCTATAACTTTTTTGTTCATAAATTTGAAAATTTTAAGCCTCTATAACTTTTTCATTTTAATCACTAAATTTTTTGTTCATAAATTTGAAAATTTTAAGCCCCTATAACTTTTTCATTCTAATTACGGTAACTTTTTTGTTCACAAATTTAAAAACTTTAAGCTCCTATAACTTTTTTATCCTTAATAGTTTTAACTTCGTAAATATTAAAATTTTAAGCCTATAACTTTTTCATTCTAATTACGGTAACTTTTTTGTTCACACATTTTAAAACTTTAAGCCAAAATCACTTTTTTATTCTCCCTGTAACTTTTTTGTTCACAAATTTTAAAACTTTAAGCCCCTATAACTTTTTTATCCTAATGTCTATAACAACATTCTAATCGCTATAACTTTTTATTCACAAATTTTAAAACTTTAAACGTCTATCACTATGTCATTCTATTCCCTATAACTTTTTTGTTCACAAATTTTAAAATTTAAAGTCCCTATAACTTTTTCATTTTAATTACTATAACTTTTGTTCACAAATTTTAAAACTTCAAGTCCGTACAATTTTTTCATTCTATCGCTATAACATTTTGTTCACAAATTTTAAAACTTTAAACGCCTATAAATGTGTCATTCTAATTTCTATAACTTTTTTGTTCACAAATTTTAAAAGCCCCTATAACTTTTTCATTCTAAGCCATGTAACTTTTTTGTTCACAAATTTTAAATCTTTAAGCCCCTATAACTTTTTCATTTTATTCTCTATGACTTATTTGTTCTAATTCATATAACTTCTTGTCTTAATAGGCACAATTTTTTTGCAATAGAATTTTTCATTTACTTTTTTATGTTGAATCCAAATCAGAATTTTAAATTTTACACAAATAAGCAAGAAATTGCACAAATTTTAATACTTTTGAACCCCTATAACTTTTTTATTCGACTCCCTATAACTTTTTTGTTTTAATAGACATAATTTTTTGTTTACTTTTTTATGCTGAATCGCAATCTTTAACCAGAATTTTAAATTTTACATAAATAAGTAACAAATTTCACAAATTTCAAAACTTTAAGCCCCTATAATTTTTTTATTCTAATCCCTATAACTTTTTTGCCTTAATAGGCACAAATTTTTTGTAATAGAATTTTTTATTTACTTTTTTATGCTGAATCTAAATCAGAATTTTAAATTTTACACACATAAGTAAGAAATTGAACAAATTTTAAAACTTTTGGACCCTTATAACTTTTTTATTCGACTCCCTATAACTTTTTTGTTTTAACAGACACAATTTTTTGTTTATTATTTTATGCTGAATCAAAATCTTGAACCACAATTTTAAATTATACACAAATAAGTAACAAATTTCACAAATTTTAAAACTTTACCCCTATAATTTTTTTAATCTAATCCGTATAACTTTTTTGCCTTAATAGGCACAAATTTTTTGTAATAGAATTTTTTGTATACTTTTTATGCTGAATCCAAATCTTAAACCAGAATTTTAAATTTTACCTAAAAAAGAAACAAATTTCACAAATTTTAAAACTTTAAGCTACTATAACTTTTTTATTCTAATCCATATAACTTTTTTATGTTAATAGGCACAATTTTTTTGTAATGGAGCTTTTTGTTTACTTTTTTATGCTGAATCCAAATTTTAAACCAGAATTTTAAATTTCACACAAATGAGAAACAAATTTCACTAATTTTAAAACTTTAGATATGTATAACTTTTTTATTCCAATCCAACTTTTTTGTTTTAATTGTCAGAAATTTTTTGTAATTGAATTTTTTGTTTACTTTTTTATGGGGAATCCAAATTTTAAATCAGAATTTTAAATTTTATACAAATAAGCAACAAATTTTAAAACTTTGAGCCCCTATAACTTTTTTATTTTAATCCCTATAACTTTTTTGTTGCAATAGGCACACATTTTTTGTAATAGGGTTATTTGTTTATTTTTTTATGCTGAATGAAAATCTTAAACCAGGATTTTAAATTTTATACAAATAAGTAACAACTTTCACAAATTTTAAAACTTTAAGCCCCTATAATTTTTTTATTCTTTTCATTATTTTTTTTACCTTAATAGGCACAAATTTTTTGTAATATAATTTTTTATTTACTTTTTTATGCTGAATCCAAATCAGAATTTTAAATTTTACACAAATAAGAAACAAATTTTAAAACTTTGAGCCCCTATAACTTTTTTATTCTATTCCCTATAACTTTTTTTTCTTAATAGGCACAGATTTTTTGTAATGAAAATTTTTTGTTTATTTTTTTATGGTGAATCCAAATCTTGAACCACACAAATAAGTAATAAATTTCACAAATTTCAAAACTTTTAGCCCTTATAAATTTTTTATTCTATCCCTATAACTTTTTTGTCTTAATAGATACAAATTTTTTGTAATGGAATTTTTTGTTTACCTTTTTATGCTGAAACCAAATCTTAAACCAGAATTTTAAATTTTTCACAAAAGAGATGCAACATCCACAAATTTTAAAACTTTTAGCCCCTATAACTTTTTTATTCTAATCACTATAACTTTGTTGTCTTAATAGGCACAAATTTTTTGTAATGGATTTTTTTGCTTACTTTTTAATGCTGAATTAAAATCTTAAACCAGAATTTTAAATTTTACACAAATACAAATCTTACCTTGAATTTTTAGATACATTTTTAATCCATTCACTACACAATAAAACATAAAATCTTAATTTTTCACTAAAATCTTTTCCGGTACCTAAACGCTAAAACTTTTGTATTGTCAAAAATAAACTACTTGTATAAATTTTCCCAACGTTTTATATTTGATATTATTACATCTTTTTCGGCGAGCGAAAAAATTCGCTAGGGGGCGTACGCGTATGCGTCTAAATGTCAATCCTGACACTCGCTAACATCGCAACGATCTGAGCGCCATGGGAACGAGGAGGAGCGTCACCATGATTGGTTTATAGACTATAGTGGGGATTTAATGCGCAAACCGCCTACTAATTAGAGGGTATGGTAGGCAGGGGAATATACTGTTTTCACTAGTAACATTGTGTCTCGGCAAGAAGCAACATACTGTGTTTTTGCTTGAGTCTTGTGTAAACTAGTCTGTGTTGTGTATCATAATATCAAGTGATTAGAATGAAAACAAGAAACGTAACCTACAGTTTGAAATAATATTATTTTGTTTTCGTTTTAGAAAACCCCCTACTTGACACTTTTCGGTTTTCGGCGGATTGTTTGTTTTTTTTTTTAGTTTTATTAAACAACTAACATGCATACTTTGTTCTCGGAACATCAGACTGCTTATAACCGTTACGGTGGCGGTTATTCGTCGGCCGCCGCCGCCGCTGCCGTTACTACTAACCCTTACGCGTACGAGCAGTATTCGCGGTACGGGTACGCTACGGCATGGCACCATCAACAGCACCCTTTAAGCAACGCCAAAGATATGGTAAAACCGCCTTATTCTTATATAGCGTTAATAGCGATGGCGATACAAAATGCGCAAGATAAAAAAATTACTTTAAACGGTATTTACCAATTTATAATGGAAAGATTTCCTTATTATAGAGAAAATAAACAAGGTTGGCAAAATTCTATTCGTCATAATTTAAGTCTAAATGAATGCTTTGTTAAAGTACCTCGGGATGATAAAAAACCTGGTAAAGGATCTTATTGGACTTTAGATCCTGATTCCTATAATATGTTCGATAATGGTTCATATTTAAGAAGACGTAGACGATTCAAAAAGAAAGATGCTTTAAGAGAAAAAGAAGAACAAATCAAACGACAACAAATCCAAACGGATTCGCCGAAAAGAGAAGATAAACAACCTTTAGATGATATTAAAGGTAAACTTGAATGTAAACCTAAACGTGAACCAAATACTGAATTGAGTCATTGTATGAGTAGCGGTAAATATGGCGATCCGAAATCGGTGATTGTTCATCAAGAACATGTTATGAGTGATGTGACTGCCAGTCTGCAAGCTATGGATAGTGCTGCGGCTTTTAGTGTTGACAGTTTAATGACAAGTAGAGAACAAGCTATTAGTTATACGAATTCAGCGAGGTTACATTCATCTGGAGGTAAGACATTTTTATATATCCAAGTAAAAATTCAAAAAAAAAAGAAATTATCGGAATTCCTCAGGGCACAATACTTAGACCACTATTATTTATTGTGTACATTAATTATGTTATTTTTAGTTTTAATATTGTTTTTCTAAAATTTAAAAGTTTTAAAATAGATCAATTGATATTGGGCAATATTTTATTTACAGATATTTAAAGGCCCCTATAATTTTTTTGTTTTATTAGTGTAAAATTTTTGTTTATGTAATTTATTTAATATTTTATGCTAAAACTAAATCTGAAATCAGAATTTTTAAAAATTACAATTTTTTTACTTAATAATTATTTTTCCTTAATAGGTACAAACTTTTCGTAATACAATTTTTCTACTTTTCCGCACGCATTTGAGTGCGGAAAGTTGTACTTTTCTGCACTGGTGCGGAAAAGTATAACTTTCCGCACTTTTTAATGAAAATAACTATTTTAGTTTAACTTTGATATGTTGAATCTAAATCTCAAAGCAGAATTTAAAATTTTATACCAATAAGAAAAGTACCACAATTTTTTTATTTGAGGCCCCTATAATTTTATTGTCTTATAATAAGTAGGCACTATATTTTTAGTAATACAATTTTTTGTTTACTCTTTTGTACTGAAACTTAATCTGAAATCAGAATTTTAAATTTTACACAAATAAGAAAGAAAATCAAAACTTTTTAACTTCAAGCCCCCATAATTATTTTGTTTAAATTGGTAGAAAATTTTCGAATTTCTTAAATTTTTTATGTTAAATCTAAGTCTGAAATCAAAATTTTAAATTTTATACCAATTAAAAATTAATTTACAATTTTTAACTTAAATCCCCTATAATTTATTGTCTTAATAGGTACAAATTTTTCGTAATACAATTTTTTGTTAAATTTTTTATGCTGAAAGTAAATGTGAAATCAGAATTTTGAATTTTACATCAATAAGAAACAATATCACAATTTTTTTAGCTTCGGGCCCCTATAATTTTTTTAATAGGCGCAAAATTATTGTAATACATTTTTCTGTTTACTATTTTATGCTGAAACTAAATCTAAAATCAGAATTAAAAGGAAATTTTTAATTATAGACAATAAGAAATAAAATCACAATTTTTAACTTAGCGCCGCCCCTAAATAGGCACAAAATTATTTTAATGCAATTTTTTGTTTGCTTTTTATGGTGAAACTTAATCTGAAATCAGAATTATCAGAATTTTGAATTATAGACCAATAAGAAACAAAATCACAATTTTTAACATAAGCCCCTATAATTTCGTTGTATAAATAGGCACAAAATTATTGTAATATAACTTTTTGTTGACCGTTTTATGCTGAAATTAAATCTGAAATCAGAATTTTGAATTCTACATCAATAAGAAAGAAAATCACAATTTTGAACGAAGGCCCCTATAATTTTGTTATATTAAGTAGGCACAAAATTTTTGTAATTCAATTTTTTGTTTTCTCTTTTATGCTGAAACTAAATCTGAAATCAGAATTTGATTTTTACATCAATAAAAAATAAAATCACAATTTTTTAGCTTCGGGACCATATAATTTTATTGTCTAATTAGGCGCAAAATTCTTGTAGTTAAATTTTTTGTTTATTGTTTTATGCTGAAACCATATTTGAAATCAGAATTTTGGTTTTTACATCAGTAAGAAACAAAATCACAAGTTTTTATCTTCGGGCCCCTATAATTTTATTGTCTAAATTGGCACAAAATTTTTTTGTTTACTCCTTTATGCTCAAAACTAAATCTGAAATAAGAATTAGCAGAATTTTGAATTGTAGATCAATAAGAAACAAAATCACAATTTTTAACTTAAGGCCCCTATAATTTTATTGTCTAAATAGGCACAACATTTTTGAAACATATTTTTTTGTTCTCTTTTTTATGCTGAAACTTAATTTGAAATTGGAATTTTGAATTTTAAATCAATAAGAAACAAAATCAGAACATTTTAGCTTTAGGCCCCTATAATTTTATTGTCCTAATAGGCACAAAATTTTTGTAATACAATTTTTTGTTTAGGTATTCTTTTATGCTGAAACAAAATATGAAATCAGTATTTTGAATTTTACATTAATTAGAAACAAAATCACAATTTTTTAGCTTCGGGTCCCTATAATTTTATTGTTTAAATAGGCAAAAAATTTTTGTAATACAATTTATTGTTAACTCTTTTATGCTGAAACTAAATCTGAAATCAGAATTTTGAATTATAGATCAATAGAAACAAAATCACATTTTTTTTAACCAAGGCCCCTATAATTGTTTTATCTTAATAGGTACAAAATTTTCTTAATATAATTTTTGTTCCATTTTTTTATGCCGAATCTAAATCTGAAATTTAAATTTTATATCAATAAGAAATAAAATCAAAAATTTTTAACTTCAGGCCCCTATAATTGTTTTTCCTTAATATGCTCAAACAACTTTTTGTAATATGTTTTTTTTTCTCTTTTTTACGCCGAAACTAAATCTGAAATCGGAATTTTGAATTTTAAATCAATAAGAAGCAAAATCACAATATTTAGGCTTTAGGCCCCTATAATTTTGTTGTCTAAATAGGCACAAAATTATTGTAATACAATTTTTTGTGCTTATTCTTTTATGTTGAAACTAAATCTGAAATCAAATTTTTGAATTTTACATCAGTAAGAAACAAAATCACATTTTTTTAGCTTCGAGCCCCTATAATTTTATTGACTAAATAGGCACAAAATTATTGTAATACAATTTTTTGTTAACTCTGTTATGCTGAAATTATATCTGAAATCAGAATTTTGATTTTTACATCAATAAGAAACAAAATCACAATTTTTTTAACCAAGGCCCCTATAATTATTTTATCTACATATATACAAAATTTTCTTTATATAATTTTTTGTTCTATTTTTCATGCCAAATCTGAAATCTAAATTTTAAATTTTATATCAATAAGAAATTTTTAAGTTCAGGCCCCTATAATTGTTTTGTCTTAATAGGCTCAAACTTTTTGTAATATATTTTTTGTTCTCTTGTTTATGCTGAAACTAAATATGAAATCAGAATTTTGAATTTTAAATTAATAAAAAAAAAAAACACAATTTTTTAGCTTCGGGCCCCTATAATTTTGTTGTCTAAATAGGCACAAAATTATTGTTATACAATTTTTTATTTACTCTTTTATACTGAAACTAAATCTGAAATCAGAATTATCAGAATTTTTAATTATAGACCAATAAGAAACAAGATCACAATTTTTAACTTAAGGCCCCTATAATTTTATTGTCTAAATAGACACAAAATTATTATAATACAATTTTTGCTTATTCTTTTATGCTGAAACAAAATATGAAATAAGAATTATCAGAATTTTTAATTATAGACTTATAAGAAACAAAATCACAATATTTAACTTCAGGTCCCTATAATTTTATTGTCTAAATAGGCACAAAATTATTGTAATACTATTTTTGGTTTACTCTTTTATGTTGAAACTAAATCTGAAATCAAAATTTTGAATTTTACATCAATAAGAAACAAAATTACAATTTGTTAACCAAGGCCCCTATAATTATTTTATCTATATAGGTAAAAAATTTTCTTGGTATAATTTTGTGTTTCATTTTTTATGCCTAAATCTGAAATCTAAATTTTATATCAATAAGAAATAAAATCAAAAATTTTTAACTCCAGGCCCCTATAATTGTTTTGAATTAATAGGCTCAGACTTTTTGTAATATATTTTTTTGTTCTTTTTTATGCTGAAACTAAATCAGAAATCGGAATATTGAATTTTAAATCAATTAGAAACAAAATCAAAATATTTAACTTAAGGCCCCTATAATTTTATTGCCCAAATACTCACAAAATTATTGTAATATAATTTTTTGATTACTCTTTTATGCTGAATCTAAATCTGAAATCAGAATTATCAGAATTTTTAGTCATATGCCAATAAGAAACAAAATCACAATATTTAACTTAGGACCTCTATAATTTTATTGCCTAAATAGGCACAAAATTATTGAAATACAATTTTTTGTTTACTCTTTTCTGCTGAAATTAAATCTGAAATCAGAATTTTGAATTCTACATCAATAAGAAACAAAATCACAATTTTTTAGCTTCGGGCCCCTATAATTTTATAGTCTAAATAGGTACAGAATTTTGAATTCTACATCAATAGGAAACAAAATTACAATTTTTAGCTTCGGACCCCTATAATTTTATAGTCCTAATGGACACAAAATTTTTGTAATACAATTTTTTGTTTAATCTTTTATGCTGAAACTAAATCTGATATCAGAATTTTGCAGCAATAAGAAACAAAATCACAATTTTTTAACTTTGGTCCCCTATAATTCTATTGTCCAAATAGGCACAAAATTATTGTAATACATTTTTTTGTTTACTTTTTTATGCTAAAACTATATCTGAAATCAAAATTATCAGAATTTTGAATTATAGACCAATAAGAAACAAAATCACAATTATTATCATAAGGCCCCTATAATTTTGTTGTCAAGGCACAAAATTTTTATAATACAATTTTTTGTTTACTTTTATATGCTGAAACTAAAAATGAAATCAGAATTTTAAATTTTACACCAATAAGAAACCAAATCACAATGTTTTAACATTAGGCCCCTATAATTTTTTTGTTTTAATAAACTTAAACATTGTAATACATTTCATTGTTTATTTTTTATGCTGAATCTAAATCGAAAATCAGAATTTTAAAATTTAAATTAATTAGAAATAATCACAATTTTTAACTTCAAGTCCCTATAATTATTTTATCTACATTGGTACAAAATTTTCGTATTTCAATATTTTGTTTAATTTTTTATGTTGAATTTGAATCTGACATCAGAATTTTAAATTTGACTCTAATAAGAAAAAAATAACAATTTTTTAAGGCCCTTATAATTTTTTTGTCTAAATAGGCACAGCATTTTTGAAATAGGCACAAACTTTTCGTAATACTATTTTTTGTTTACTTTTTTATGTTGAATCTAAATCACGAATTTTTAACCAAGGCCCCTATAATTATTTTATCTAAATAGGTATAAAATTTTCTTAATATAATTTTTTGTTCAATTTTTATGCTGAATTTAAATCCGAAATCAGAATTTTAAATTTTATATCAATAAAAAATAATATCACAATTTTTAACTTTGGGCCCCTATATTTTTTTTGTCTTAATTGACACAAATTTTTAGCAACACAATTTTTGTTAATTTTTTTATGAAGAATTTAAATCGGAAATTAAAATTTAAAATTTTACACCAACAAACAAAAAACTCAAAAATAAAAAAATTTAGACCCCTATAACTTTTTTATCTTAATTTAGCCTAAAATGATATTTTTTATAACTACATTATAATTTTGTAGGTTATGGTCGTTTATTTTTACAATTTTCTAATAACAATAACGAAATAATGTTCTGCCATTAAAATTGGTCGTGCCATGTTGCCAACTTGAATAAAATTTTATATACAGGAAGGAATAAGTGTTACCGCTCATCCCATATTAATTTTTGTCTAATTTTAAAAATAAGAAAAATTGTAGAAGTTTTTTTTTTAAATCATATGGCATAAAAGTTTCGACCCTTGCATGTTCCCTCTTCATTTTTTTTTAAATTATGATATTACACCAAGTGACACCTCATTTAAAAGATAAAATACAATTATATTTGTGTTTTTAGAATTAAGAGCTTTTGACTAAATATTTTGGCTTAATTTTTTTTTTATTTTTAAAATTCTTAAATCGTAATCTATTTTTTTTTGGAAGTTCTTGTTTTGTTTTTTTATACTTGAAAAAATAAAAACGAAAAAATTGTGTCTATAGCCGGACATTATATTCCGTTAGTTATAAATAATCTGGAATTTGAATGGAATGCAAAATTATAAATAAAATATTTACAAACGGTAATTTTATCTTCGTCTAACATTTAAAAAAAAATGCTTACTGATCAATTTCTCACCGATGCTTAATTTTTCACAGAAGTCTAATTATGATGACATTTAAAAATGATTCTATTTCTGAAAATCTATAAACTGTTTTTGTATATAGATAAGCGAGAGAAATTTTTTCGAGCATTAAATTTTAATTTTAGAAGCACATAAAATGTGAATAAAACAAAATTTAATTTGCTTTATACTTTACTATTGCTCATATTAAAAATGGTTTGACAGCTAAATGAGATAATGATGGAAATTTTATTGAGCACATTTTGGAAGCACATAAAACCGGAAATATTTTAAGATCAAAACCAAGTCACTGCCTGTATCTCAATTCTTATAAGAATGTTGGCGTTCACGTTGGGGTCAATTTGTTGGCCAAATGGATGAGCACTAAAATTTAATTGTAGAAGCACATAAATCTGAGTAAAACAAAATTTATTTTGCTCAATTTATACTTTACTCTTGTATGATGGTGCTCACGTTAAAGATGGTTTGTCAACTAAATGAGATAAGCTTGAGAATTTTATTGAGCACATTTTAGAAGCACATAAAACTGGAAATATTTTAAGATCAAAATCAATTCGCTGTCTGTATCTCAACTTGTATTTTATTCTTATAAGAATGTTGGTGCTCACGTTGGGATCAATTTGTTGGCCAAATTAATGAGCATTAAAATTTAATTTTAGAAGCACATAAATCTGAGCAAAACAAAATTTAATTTGCTCTATTTATACTTTATGATGTGCTCACGTTAAAGATGGTTTGTCAACTAAATGAGATAAGCTTGAGAATTTTATTGAGCACATTTTGGAAGCACATAAAACTGGAAATATTTTAAGAACAAAACTAATTCGCGTCTGTATCTAAACTTATACCTATTTTACTCTTATCGATGTGTTCACATTGAGGTCAGTTTGTTGGCCAAAGTAATGAGCACTAAAATTTAATTCTAAAAGCACATAAATTTAATTTTAGAAGCACATAAATCTGGAATCATTTTAATATCAAAGCCAATTCAGTGTTTGTTTTTTAACTTGTACTTTACTCTTATAAGAATGTTTTTGTTCACGTTGGGATAAGTTTGTCTGATGAGAGCACTAAAATTTTATTAGAAGCACATAAATCTGGGAACATTTTAATTTGTTCTCTATATTTTAGTATTATCGGAATGGTGTGCTGAGTGCGTCGGTTAAAGAAATGAGAACATAAATTTTATTGAGTACAATTTCGGAAGCATATAAACAATGTATTTGCAACACAGCGCCATCTAGGTGTTGATAAATTCAAAAATGGTTTATAATGGAATGAAATTCGATAAAATTATAAAGTTACTCACGTTTTGTTGGTTAAATAATAATTGAATACAAAAAGGAAACGGATAATTATTTGTTAGCCGTCGTGATTGTAAAATAAAAATTATGAAAATATTACATAACTTTTGACAGAAAAATCTAATTTTCTGGTTGAAGACATACGTAATGATTTAAACAGAAAAATTGTTGAATTTTTAGATTTTATTGACAATAATAGCGAAAATGTTGAAAAATCTAAAAAAAAACAATTGTGTAAAAAAGGCAGAAAAAAATTACCACTTAACACTTAAAAATAAAGGGAGAAAAAAATGGGACTAAAAAAGTAGGACAGAAAAAAGGTGAAAAAAAATGTGGAGTAAAAAAGAAACAATTGTGTGAAAATAAGCACGAAAAAAATTGCTAGTTCACAATTCAAAAAAAAAAAAAGTTTGAAAATAAAGGTGGCCGAAAAAATGAGATTAAAAAAGGGGGACAGAAAAACGGTGAAAAAAAATATGTGGAGTTAAAAAGTGAGAAAAGAAACAATTATGTGAAAAAAAGCAGGAAATAATTTACTACTTTACACTTAAAAAAAGTGGAAGGAAAAAAATGAGATTAAAAAAGTGGGACAGAAAACCGGTGAAAAAAAATGTGGAGTAAAAAAGTGGGACCAAGAAACAATTGTATGAAAAAAGATGGAAAAAATTGCTTCACACTTCAAAAAATAGTGGGGAAAAATGGGATTAAAAAAGTGGGATAGAAAAAAGGTGAAAAAAATGTGGAGTAAAAAAGTGGGACAGAAAAAAAAAGTGGGGCTAGAATCAATTGCGTGAAAATAAGCAGGAAAAAGATTACTACTTCACACATCAAGAAAAAGTGGGAGAAAAAATGGGATTAAAAAAGTGGGATAGATATAACGTGACAAAAAATAGAATAAAAAAGTGGGATAAGAAAAAATTGTGTGAAAAAAATTACTACTTAAAGTGGGACAGTAAGAGTGGGATTAAAAAAGTAGGACAGAAAAAACGTGTAGTAAAAAAGTGGGGCAATAAACAATTGTGTGAAAATAAGCAAGAAAAAAATTGCTACTTCACAGTTCAAAAAATTAATGGGAAAATAAAAGTGGCAGAAGAAAATGGGATTAAAAAAGTGGGACAAAAAGTTGGATTGAAAAAAGGCGAAAAAAAAAATGTGAAGTAAAAAAATGGGACAAGAAACAATGGTGTGAAAAAAGCAAGAAAAAATATCTACTTTACACTTAAAAAAGTGGGAGGAAAAAATGATTTTAAAAAAGTGGGACAGACAAACGGTGGAAAAAAATGGGGAGTTTAAAAGTGGGGTAAGAAACAATTGTGTCAAAAAAACAGAATAAAAATTACTACTTGACGCTTCAAAAAAGAAGTGGGAGGAAAAAATGGGATTAAAAAAGTGGGACAGAAAAAAGATGTGAACTAAACAAGTGGGACAAGAATCAATTCTATGAAAATAAGCAGAAAAAATGGAATTAAAAAAGTGAGACAGAAAACGGTGAAAAAAAATGTGGAGTTAAAAAGTGGGGCAAGAAACAATCGTGTGAAAAAAGGACTAATAAAGTGAGACAGACAAAAAGTGGGGGAATTTTTCCCGCTTTTGTGTGAACAAAAATGGGAAAAAAGAAGGGAAAAGTGGTTGGAAAAAGAGGGGAAAGTGGTTTAAGAAACGTGGGAAAAAGAAGTATGGTGTCTACTTAAAAAACTCTAAAAAGTGGGGAATTTGTTCCCACTTTTGTTCGAACAAAAATGGGAAAAAAAAGGGGGGAATGTAGTGGAAGAAACGTGAGAAAAAGAACTAGGGTGTCTACTTAGAAAACTCTAATAAAAAGTGGGGGAATTTTTTCCCACTTTGTTGAACAAAATGGGAAAAGTGGGGAAATAAACGACGGAAAAAATAGGGGAAAGTGGGGTAAGAAACGTGGGAAAAAGGAGTAGGGTGTTTACTTACAAAACTAATAAATAGTCGGAAATTTTTTTCCCACTTTCGTGTGAACAAAAATGGGAAAAAGAAGGGAGAATTGTGGAAAAAATGGTGGGAAAAAAGGGGAAAGTAGGGTAAGAAACGTGGGAAAAATAAGTATTGTGTCTACTTAAAAAACTCTAATTTATGTCATAAAATAAGCACAGTGTTAACGATCTTATTGATGAATGATAGTACCATTTATTAACTAATTATACTGTAAATAAATGTTTTAATTTTTTATTTTTTATTTTCAGGAATGTATTCGTACTGTCCCAGCGCCACCCCCCAGCATCAGTACAGCATAGCGGACGAAGCGACCCCCCGTTACAGTCCTTGGTACAGTCCAGAAACGTCACCGGAATCGGCCACGAGTTATCGCGACGTCATTTTTGATAACAGCGCGCCCAGCTGTCAGTTAGCCAGTTTTAGACACCCGGGCGTGTCTCCCAGTCCGCCCAACTATCGGTCTACCGCACCCACGTACTACCAACCTGATTGCGTGGGACAAAAATACTGATTATGAACATATTAAGTTGAAAGTGTTAAAAAAGTGAGTGATGATAAGATAAAAATATTTCCTTTGCAATTTATTATTTATTTTATACAGTGTATCCCAAATACCATTTTTTTTAATAAACGAACTTTACTCTTACACTAAATTCATAATAATAATAATTTTTTTGAGACACACTGTATACACATAAAACTTCATTTTAAAGAAAAAAATTATGAGAATCTGACGCAACGAATTAAAAAATAACATTCAGTTATAGAATTTTTTTGGTGATTTCTTGAAATATATAAATATTTTAAGAATGATTGTTAAGGGGTAGTTTTTTATAAATATACAGAGTGAAGGTACGAAAATTTTAATTGTAAATATGTAAATATTTAAGACTGATGTTTGTTATTAGGCACAATTAGTTATATTGTTTTTGCGTGCAATTTTTTTAAGGGGTATTAAATTATTAACCCCAACCCCACACCCCGTGGCAATGTAGTGATATTTATAGTAATTACAGGATGTATCATTACATAAGAGTGTTTTATGTATTTTTTTAATGGTCGCATTTTAATCCACATCTTTTAAGACAAATTTGCCAACATTGTTTCTAAAAAATAACATTTTTTATCTGTGATTTGTTTCGGCTCAAAAACAGTTAAGGAGAAAAATTGAAAAAAATGGATGGTGGGGGAAACTTTTTTCTTTTTTCGGAGCAATCAAATCAATGCTTTGGGAAAAAAATTGGAAACACGTTTGAAACATAAAGGAGGAAAAAATGGGGAAAACTTGATTGATTTGATTTCTCCGAACCTCGCTGCGCTCGGCTCGGAGTGGATGGTAGGAGAAAGTTTTTTCCCTACCTTTTTACTACTTAATTTGTTTCAAAACTTATTTCTTTTATCATCCAAATCAAAACAATCAAGTTTTCCCTCTTTTTCCCCTCTTTTTTTACTCTTTTCATTATGTTTCAAACTTTCAATCAAATCAATCTAGCCCTGGAAAAAAACAATTTTGAAACAAAGAAAACAGTGAAAAAGGAGGGAAAAAGGGGGGAAAACTTGATTGATTTGATTTCTCCGAGTCGAGCCCAGCAGTGAATGGTGGGGGAAATACAGTTTAAAATAAATAAATTAGTAAAAAGGTGTGGGAAAAGGGAAGAATAAAGTGGAAAAAACACAACTTTGAAACAACGAACTTCGTAAAAAAGCAGAGAAAAAAACTTTTGCTCCTCATCCACTCTGAGCCGAGCGCAGCGAGGTTCGGAGAAATTAAATCAATTAAGCTCAGAGGAAAAGTTTGAAACATAAAGAAACCATTAAAAAAGGAGGGAAAAAGAGGGAAAAGCTGATAAATTTCAATTCTACGAACCTCGCTGCGCTCGGTAAAAACTTTCTGGGAAATAAAACCTTGAAAAGTAGAGGAAAAAAGGGAGGAGAATTTTTTTCTTGTAATTTGTATCGTTTTTTTATGCCACTTTTTTCCTAGAATTTAAATAGTTTGATTGATCCTCCATAAAAAAATTGGGAAAAAACAAGTGAGGAAAATGTAAAAAATTGGAAACAAAGAAAACATTAAAAAAAGCATGAGAAAAATCAGTTTAAAATTTTTTTTGATATTTAAAGAAAATACTAAAAATGTAGGGGAAATAAGAGTGGGGGGATATGCATAAATCAATTAAACTTTTAGGAAAAAAAGGTGGAAAAAATTTTTTATAAAGAAAACAGTAAAAAAAGAGAAAAGTTGGCTTGGAATGTGAATGGTGTGGGTAACTTTATTCCCCATTTTTTTCTCCTACTTATTTAATCTTTTTTTCCACTTTTTTCCCCACACTTTTTTTACCAAGTTACTGGGTGGGAGCTGCTTTATTCCCCACTTTTTTTTCTTCTACTTATTTATTATTTTTTGGTATTTTTTCCACTTTTTTCCTTGCGTCTTTTTTACTAAGTTGCTGAAGTATTTTTATTAAAATTTAAAAACAAAATCATTTTTTATTAATTTTTCAGAGATTCAAATTTAAAGATTTTCCTAATTTTTTTTATTTTACCGATTTGTGATAATTTTTAATAAACTTTGGAAATTTTTGGAGACTTACTTATTTTTTTAGATTTTTTGACAGTTTCCAAAGAATTTAAACAATGGTCAATATATTTAAAGTAATTCTTAGAAAATTGTGAAATTTTTTATTCAATTTTTAATAATTTATGTCAGTTTATAAAATTTTAAAAGATGTTTCTTTATTTTTTTTATTTTTCAATTTTCGACAGTTTTTAACAATTTTTATCAAATTTTGAAGATTTGCAATCATTTTTTAATAATTCATTACATATTTTATTGTTTTTGAAATTTTTTCTTTTCTTACTCATTTTTTAGATTTTATTGTTTTCAACTTTTTTTTCGTACTATTTTACCTCGCTCCTTTTTCCCTACTTTTTTTCCTTCCACATTTTTACTAATTTCATTGTTTCAAACTTCATTCCCCAAAAAAAGAGGGAAAGCTTGATTGATTTTATTTCTCCGAACCTCGCTGCGCTCAGCTCGTAGTGGACGACGAAGGAAATAAAGAAATTAGTAAAAAGAGGAGTGAAAAGTGAAAAAAACAATGAAATTAGTAAAAAAGCAGCGAAAAAGAAATTTTCCCTCATCATCAAATCAATCAAGCCCTGGTGAAAATTTGAAAAAAATGTTTGAAACAAAAATAAAACAGTAAAAAGGCGGGGAAAAGGAGGAAAAGTTGGAGAGCTTGATTGATTTGATTTCTCCGACCCTCGCTGCGCTCGGCTCGGAGTGTATGGTGGGGAAATACAGTTTAAAACAAAGAAATTAGTAAAAAGGTAGGGGAAAAATTGGAGAGGAAAGTGGAAAACACAATTTTGAAACAAAGCAGGAAAAAAACTTTCCCTCACTATCCACTCCGAGCCGAGCGCAGCGAGGTTCGGAGCAATCAAATCAATCAAGCACTGAGGAAAAATTGGAAAATAAAAGTTTAAAACGTAAATAAAACAGTAAAAAGGAAGGGAAAAGGAGGAAAGTTGGAGAGCTTGATTGATTTGATTTCTCCGAACCTCGCTGCGCTCGGCTCGGAGTGGATGGTGGGGGAAATACAGTTTAAAACAAATTAGTAAAAAGGCAAGGAAAAAAGGGGAGAGGAAAGTGGAAAAATTTTGAAACAAAGCAGGAAAAAAACTTTCCCTCATCATCCACTCCGAATCGAGCGCAGCGAGGTTCGGAGCAATGAAATCAATCAAGCACTGAGGAAAAATTGGAAAATAAAAGTTTAAAACGTAAATAAAACAGTAAAAAGGAAGGGGAAAGGAGGAAAGTTGGAGAGCTTGATTGATTTGATTTCTCCGAACCTCGCTGCGCTCGGCTCGGAGTGGATGGTGGGGGAAATACAGTTTAAAACAAATTAGTAAAAAGGCCAGGAAAAAAGGGGAGAGGAAAGTGGAAAAATTTTGAAACAAAGCAGGAAAAAAACTTTCCCTCATCATCCACTCCGAATCGAGCGCAGCGAGGTTTGGAGAAATCGAATCAATCAAACACTGAGGAAAAAATAGAAAAAAGAGTTTGAAACATTAATAAAACAGTAAAATGAAGGGGAAAGGAGGAAAGTTGGAGAGTTTCATTGATTTGATTTCTCCGAACCTCGCTGCGCTCGGCTTGGAGTGGATGGTGGGGAAAATACAGTTTACTGCAAAAAAATTAGTAAAAGAGGAGAGAAAAAGAACTTTACCTCACCAATCCACTCCGAGCCGAGCGCAGCGAGGTTCGGAGCAATCAAATCAATCAAGCACTGAGGAAAAATTGGAAAATAAAAGTTTAAAACGTAAATAAAACAGTAAAAAGGAAGGGAAAAGGAGGAAAGTTGGAGAGCTTGATTGATTTGATTTCTCCGAACCTCGCTGCGCTCGGCTCGGAGTGGATGGTGGGGGAAATACAGTTTAAAACAAATTAGTAAAAAGGCAAGGAAAAAAGGGGAGAGGAAAGTGGAAAAATTTTGAAACAAAGCAGGAAAAAAACTTTCCCTCATCATCCACTCCGAATCGAGCGCAGCGAGGTTCGGAGCAATGAAATCAATCAAGCACTGAGGAAAAATTGGAAAATAAAAGTTTAAAACGTAAATAAAACAGTAAAAAGGAAGGGGAAAGGAGGAAAGTTGGAGAGCTTGATTGATTTGATTTCTCCGAACCTCGCTGCGCTCGGCTCGGAGTGGATGGTGGGGGAAATACAGTTTAAAACAAATTAGTAAAAAGGCCAGGAAAAAAGGGGAGAGGAAAGTGGAAAAATTTTGAAACAAAGCAGGAAAAAAACTTTCCCTCATCATCCACTCCGAATCGAGCGCAGCGAGGTTTGGAGAAATCGAATCAATCAAACACTGAGGAAAAAATAGAAAAAAGAGTTTGAAACATTAATAAAACAGTAAAATGAAGGGGAAAGGAGGAAAGTTGGAGAGTTTCATTGATTTGATTTCTCCGAACCTCGCTGCGCTCGGCTTGGAGTGGATGGTGGGGAAAATACAGTTTACTGCAAAAAAATTAGTAAAAGAGGAGAGAAAAAGAACTTTACCTCACCAATCCACTCCGAGTCGAGCGCAGCGAGGTTCGGAGCAATGAAATCAAACAAGCTCTGGGAAACGAGTTTGAAAAGTAAAGGAAAAAAGGGTGGGAACAAATTTTGTTGTAATTTTTATAGTTTTTTTATCTCGCTTTTTCTGAAGAATTTGATTGCTCCTTAACAAAAAAAATGGGGAAAACAATAAGTGGGGAAAAGTAAGAAAAAAAACTGGAAACAAAGAAAATAGTAAAAAAGTGGAGAAAGAAGTTTAAAACAAAGAAAACACTAAAAAAAAGCGCAAAATCAGTTTGAAATGTAAAGAAAACAATAAAAATATAGAAGAAAAAGAGTGAGGGAAAAATTTCCCCCACCATGCATAAATCAATTAAACTGTGGGGTAAAAAGTTTATAAAGAAAACAGTAAAAAAGTAAGAGAAAAGTTGGCTCGGAGTGTTAATGGTGGGTTTTACTTAATTCCACACTGTTTTTTCCTAATTATTTACTTTTTTAATGTTTTACACATTTTTTCCCACTTTTTTTTACGAAGTTACCGAGTATTTTTATCAAAATTAAAGAAAAATTCTTTCAATTGACAGATTCTAATTTTAAATATTTTTATTGCAATTTGTGATAATTTTTAGTAAATTTTAGGAATTTTTGACAGTTTCCAATAATTTTTAGCAATAGACCATTTTTTCATTAATTTCATTACATATTCCATGATTTTTGAAGCTTTTTCTTGTTTTCCTCTTTTTTTGGTACTATTTTTCCCCCACTCTTTTTCCTTCCACTTCTTTACTAATTTCTTTACGTTTCACTTTTTGTATTGTCTTAAAATATGTGGAATTTACACAACGAAAAATTAGCTTAATATAAATGAATCCATCCTGTATTAACAAATTTAATTAAAAACATGTGGCGTGATGAAATGATATATTAAAAATTGATGTGTTACTTTTTTTTAAAAACATAAATCTTTAACAGTTTTTTTTTTCTATCTCGAAATTCACAGATTTAAATACGATTGTATATATAATATTCACGATTCCAAAAGTGATAAATGTTATTTATTATTATCAAATCCAGCCGATCGTATTCTTTATTACATACACACATTACTGCCAATAATTTGAGAGGTTTCGGCTTCAAAAAATACTAAAAATAACTAACGAGTTATAAATTTTAAAAGAGAATGGAAATAATGAGTTTTGACTAGTTTTTTTTTTAAATGTTTAATTAAATACCTCACCCAGCACTGATTTTATTTTTGTGATAAATTAACTTATTAAGTATCGTGTATAGCATAATCAGGGTGTTTGATAATATGTGAATCCCAAAATATAAATTATACTTTATGGTTTTTATTTTTACTATTATATTACTAACGCTTATACTGTTTGGCCAAAATAAGTTGCGCAGTAGCTTTACATGTTTTATTTTATTTGACAACACCGCACTAAATTCTTAGGAAACGAACAGTTTGAATAATCTAGTTAAAGCTCCGTAATGGGGTAAAGCTGACTCATAGTTCAAATAGTAATAATATTCGAATACTTTCTTTATTAGATCTTTTGTCCTTTTTTATTTTTATTTTATCTTCTTTCTCCTCCCAGTTGTATCCATCAAGTTCACTCTTGTTCTGTATTTTCTTTTATCAGTTTTTTGTTTCTATCATTTTTTTGACTATTGCATTTTTTACAATATCTTTAGTAGGTTAATGAATTGGTTCATTTTAATGAAAAAAAAACGGCACTATAATTAAAATGTGAAGAAAAATCATGCGCAGTAGCAAACACTAAGCATTATTATTGTACCAGAGTTTTTTCCCCTTCTTTTTTACAATTTTCTTCATCAACTTTTTTTCCCAAACAGTAAAAAGTAGGGGAAAAAAGAGTGAGGATAATCTTCTAATTCTTCGTTTTGTTATTTTATCCCTCTCTCTCTTCCCTTTTTATTAATGCAGCTTCATATTTCCTACTACAATATTATGGACCTCCGTGGGGTCGAGGGGATTAGAAAGGGAAACGTCTATATCATCTTTACAATTGGTTCAATTTTAATGGAGAAAAAGGGCACTATAATTAAAATGTGAAGAAAATCATGCGCAGTAGCAAACGTCAAAAATATACCAAACGTTATTATTGTACCAAAGTTTTTTCCCCCACTTTTTTACCATTTTCTTCATCAACTTTTTTTCTCAGACAGTAAAAAGTATAGGAAAAAAGAGTGAGGATAATCTTCTAATTCTTCGTTTCGTTATTTTATCCCTCCCTTTTAATTAAAAAAAACGGCAACACAAATGAAATGTAAAGAAAAATCATGCGCAGTAGCAAACGTCAAAAAGACTAGATTATTATTGTATGAAAGTTTTTTCCCCCACTTTTTACTACTTGTTCAACTTTTTTCCCAAACAGTAAAAAGTAGGGGAAAAAAGTAAGGATACTCTTTCTCCCACTATCCTCTCCGAATTGAGCGAAGCGAGGTTTGAAGCAATCAAATTAAAGTTTCCCCACCCTTTTTTCTCCTGCATTTTTACAATTTCCATTGATTTAAACTTTTTCCATTTCCCCCTTCCTTTTCCCCTATATACACTTATATAAACTCTTAGATTCGAATCAAAACAGTAAAAAAAATTAGAAAACAAAAAATAGGGGGGAAAAGGTAGGGATAAATTTTCTCCCACTTCGCTCGACACGAAGTGGATGGTGGGGTAAACTTTTCCCCCAATCATCAATCAAATATTGGGGGTATTTTATAAATGTCTTTCTATTTTACTATGTATAATGGTATATATTGGGATATTTATTTGTTTTAGTAAAAAAGTAGAGGAAAAAAGGAGGGAGAAGGGGGAAAAAATTGAACCATAAAGAAAACAATAAACAAGTAGGGGAAAAAAGAGTCAAATTTTATTTAATTGCATCGAACCACGCTTCGCTCGATGGTGGGGTAAACTTTTTCCCACACTTATAATCTTTCCCCTACATTTTTACCGTCTTCTATATTTTTTCCCCAATTTTTTTACTATTTTCTGTTTACAATTTTCTGTCTTATTTTTTCCCCACTTGTTTTATTTGGATAGAAAAAACTGAATAAAAAAGTAACACCAAAAATTTTCCCCACCCTGTTTCCCCTTATTTATCAATTTTTTTCCCAGGGCTCGATTGATTTGATTACTTCGAACCTCGCTGCGCTCGGCTAAGAGTGGATGGAGAGGGAAAATTTTTTACTAATTTTTTTTTTGATTCATAGTTTTGTTTTTTCTACTTTCTTCTTCCCTTTTTCCCTATCTGTTTACTAATTTCTTTATTTTAAACTTGTATTTTCTCCATCATCCATCGGAGAAATCGAATCAATCAATTTTTCCCTCTTTTTTCCCTTACTTTTTTATGATTTTCTTCATGTTTCACTTTTTCCCCAACGGTAAAGTAGGGGAAAAAAGTGAGAATCTTTCTCCCACTAGCCAAGCGAAGCGAGTTTCGAAGTAATCAAATAAAATTTTTAACCTAATTTTTTACAGGTTTCTTTGGTTTAATTTTTTTTTCATTTTCTCCCCCCCCATTTTACCTCTACTTTTTCACTAAAACAAATGGATATCCCAACTGCATTTGATTGATTGTTTTGATTGATCCGAACCTCGGTAGTGGATAGTGGGAGAAAATGTATCCCCACTCTTTTTTCCGAGTTGAGCGAAGCGACGTTTGAAGCAATCAAATTAAATTTTCCAAACTCTTTTTCTTCTACATTTTTACAGTTTCCTTTGATTTAAACTTTTTCCATTTCCCCCCTTCCTGTTCCCCTATTTTTTTTTACTAAAACAAATGGATATCCTAACTGTAGTTGTAAATAGTAAAATAAAAGAGGACACTTATATAATACTCTCAGAATTATTTTGATTCAAACCAAAACAGTAAAAAAAATAAGAAAACAATAAAAAGTAGGGGAAAAAAGGTAGGGATAAATTTTCTCCCACTTCGCTCGACACGAGGTGGATGGTGGGGTAAACTTCCCACTCATTTTTTCCCACTCATCAACAAATGTTAGGGGTATTTTATAAATGTCTTTTTCTATTTTACCATTTAGAAATGCTACAGGGATATTCATTTGTTTTAGTAAAAAAGTAGGGGAAAAAAGGAGGGAGAAGGGTGAAAAAAGTTTGAAACATAATGAAAACAGTAAACAAGTAGGGGAAAAAGAGTAAAATTTGATTTAATTGCTCCGAACCAGGCGTCGCTCGATGGTGGGGTAAACTTTTTTCCCCCACTAATCTTTCCCCTACATTTTTCTATGTTTTTTTTTCCATTTTTTCCCGACTTTTTTAATATTATCTTTAATATTTCAAACTGACTTTTCCCTCGCTTTTTTAATGTTTTCTTTGTTTTAAACTTGTTTTTTCACTTTATCCCCCTCTTTTTACTATTTTCTGTTTACAATTTTTGTCTTATTTTTTCCGCACTTGTTTTGTTCTTTTGATAGAACAACTTAATAAAAAAGTAACAACAAAAAATTTCCCCGCACTGTTTCCCCTTACTTATCAATTTTTCCCCGGGCTTGATTGATTTGATTGCTTCGAATTTCGCTGCGCTCGGCTTAAGAGTGGATGGCGAGGGAAAGTTTTTTACTATTTTTTTTTGATTCGTAGTTTAGTTTTTTTCCACTTTTCTCTCCCCCTTTTTCCTAATCGTTTTACTATTTTCTTTCATGTTTCAAACTTGCTTTTCACTTTTTCCCCAACAGTAAAGTAGGGGAAAAAAGAGTGAGGATCTTTCTCCCACTAGTCAAGCGAAGCGAGGATCGAAGTAATCAATTAAAATTTTTTCCCTACTTTTTTACTGGTTTCTTTGGTTTAATCTTCTTTTTTTTTCATTTTCTACCGCTCCCCTTTTACCCCTACTTTTTCTCTAAAACAAATGGATATCAAAACTGCATTTGTAAATGGTTAAATAAAAGATGACACTTATATAATACTCTCAGAATTAGATTGATTCGAACCAAAACAGTAAAAAAATTAAGAAAACAATAAAAAGTAGGGGAAAAATGAAGAGTGATAAATTTTCTCCCACTATCCACTTCGTGTCGAGCGAAGCGAGATTCGGAGCAATTAAATACAAATTTTCCCCTACTTTTTACTATTTCTTTGTTTAAATCTTTTCTTTTTTTTCATTTTCTTCTCCTTTTTCCCCCTACTTTTTCACTGAAACAAATAGATACCTCAACTGCATTTGATTAATTGATTTAATTAATCCGAACCTCACTTCGCTCGGCACGAAGTAGATAGTGGGGAAACCTTCTTCCCCTTCATTTTTTACCATTTTCTTTTGCTTTGGTTCGAATCAATCCAATGTTGGGGAGTATTTTATAAATGTCTTTTTCTATTTTAGTATTTAGAAATGCTGTAAAGATATTCATTTGTTTTAGTAAAAAAGTAGGGGAAAAGGAGTTATAAAAAAGTGGAAAAAAGTTTAAACCTTAAAGAAACCAGTAAAAAAGTAGGGGAAAAAATTTATATGTGGATGATAGGATCAACTTTTCCCCCCTCATTTTTCCCCTGCATTTTTACTGTTTTTCTTTATTTTTTGTTTTGATTCTGAGCAATGAGAAAATTTATCCCTACCTTTTTTCCCCTACTTTTTATTATTTTCTCAATTTTTTTTACTGTTTTGCTTCGAATCAATCCAATGTTGGGGAGTATTTTATAAATGTCTTTTTCTATTTTACTATTTAGAAATACTGTAAGGATATTAATTTGTTTTAGTAAAAAAGTAGGGAAAAAAGGGGGGATTAAGGTGGAAAACAGTAAATAAGTAGGGGGAAAAAGAGTAAAATTTTTCCCCTACATTTTTGCTATGTTCTTTATTTTTTTGTTTTCCCATTTTTCCCCGACTTTTGAAATATTTTCTTTATATTTCAAACTTCTTTTCAAACTGATTTTTCCCTTGCTTTTTTTTAATTATTTTCTTTGTTTTCAACTTCTATTTTCACTCTATCCCCTCTCTTTTTACTATTTTCAATTTCCAATTTTCTGTCTTATATTTTTTTCCCACTTGATTTATTCCCTATTTCTTTATGGAGGAGCAATCAAATTAAAACAAATTCTGGACAAAAATTTCGATAAAAAAGTTCCAACAAAAACTTCCCCACCATTTTTCCCTTTCTTTTCATTTTTTTCTCAGGGCTTGATTACTTCGAACCTCGCTGCGCTCGGCTAGGAGTGGATGGCTAATTTATTTTATTTCATAGTTTTCTTTTTTCCACTTTCCTTTCCCCCGTTTTCCCTTTAAATATCTTTTTACTAATTTCTTTATTTTAAATTTTTATTTTCTACATCCCACTTTCCCCCACTATCCACTCCGAGCCGAGCGTAGCGAGGTTCGGAGAAATCGAATCAATCAAGTTTTCCCTCTTTTTCCCCTACTTTTTTCCTATTTTCTTCATGTTTCAAACTTTTTTTTCACTTTTTCCCTACAGTAAAAAGTAGGGGAAAAAATGAGGATCTTTCTCCCACTAGCCTACTTTGTTATACTGTTTTCTTTGTTTTAATCTTTTTTTTTCATTTTCTCCCCCTCTTTACCCTTACTTTTTCATTAAAACAAATGGATATCCCAACTGCATTTGATTGACATGGGATAGATAGTGGGAGAAAATTTACCCCCACTCTTTTTTTCCATACTTATTACCATCTATTTTCTTTACTTTTTTTGTTTTGATTCCGAGTTTTGGGCTTAATTCATCATTTTTTTTAGTAAAAAAGTAGATGAAAAAATGGGATACAAATTTGGAGTGGATGGTGGGGTAACCATTTTCCTCCACACTGTTTTCTTTGTTTTAATCTTTTTTTTCATTTTCTCCCCCCCTTTACCCCTACTTTTTCATTAAAACAAATGGATATCCCAACTGCATTTGATTGACATGGTGTAGATAGTGGGAGAAATTTTACCCCAACTCTTTTTTCCCATACTTATTACTATCTATTTTCTTTACTTTTTTGTTTTGATTCCGAGTTTTGGGGGTAATTCATCATTTGTTTTAGAAAAAAAGTAGGGGAAAAAAGGGGATACAAATGCGGAGTGGATGGTGGGGTAAACATTTTCCTCCACACTGTTTTCTTTGTTTTAATCTTTTTTTTTCATTTTCTCCCCCTCTTTACCCTTACTTTTTCATTAAAACAAATGGATATCCCAACTGCATTTGATTGACATGGGGTAGATAGTGGGAGAAAATTTACCCCAACTCTTTTTTCTCATACTTATTACTATCTATTTTCTTTACTTTTTTTGTTTTGATTCCGAGTTTTGGGGGTAATTCATCATTTGTTTTAGAAAAAAAGTAGGGGAAAAAAGGGGATACAAATGCGGAGTGGATGGTGGGGTAAACATTTTCCTCCACTTGTTTTTCCCGTACATTTTTACTGTTTTTTTATTTTTTTTTGTTTTGATTCCCAGCAATTACCTCAATCAAATTTTGGGGATATTTCGTAAATATTCTTTTCTCTTTAACTATTAAGAAATACTGTGTGGATATCTATTTGTTTTAGTAAAAAAGTAGGGAAAAAAGAGGGGATAAAAAATAGAAATACATAAAGAAGTAGGAGAGAAAAGTGTGGGGAAAAATTAGATTTGATTGCCCGAACCTCGCTTCGCTTGGCACGGAATTTGTGGAGGGGTAAACATTTTCCCCTATTGATTTTTTCCCTATATTTTTACTGTTTTTTGATTCCGAGAAATTACATCAATCAAGTTTTGGGGATATTTTATAAAATTTCTATTGCTGTAAAGGAGTAAAAAATAGGGGAAAAAGAAGGGGAGAAAATAAAAGAAAAGTTTGAAACATATAAAAAACAGTAAAAAATGGGGGAAAAATTAATTTCATTGCTCCTGGATAGTAGGAGAAGCTTTTCTCCACTTTTTATTTTCGCCTACCTTATTTTTGAAAATTAGACCAATAGTAACAAAGTTAGACGCTAGTGCCATTTTAACTAAACTTCTTGCACATGATTTTTGTTCACGTATTTATTCTACTTCACATTTCAAAAATAAACATGCAAGTGCCGTTTGTTATCACTAATGCGCATGATTTATTCTAAGTCGCATTTCAATTATAATGTAATTTTTTGTAAAGAGAATATGATGTTTTTTTTCAACGTTTCGAAATTTAATCCCAGCTCGGTATTTTTTTTTATTTACATTTTCTTTTTATAGTTGGCAATCTCTCAAAAATGTAAATTTTATGAAGCAAATTTTAAAATAAAAAAATTATTCACTCACTATTTCCAGTGGCGTATGAAAAATTGGTATTAAAAGAAATATTTTATAATGTTTCTGTCTTATAAAACACCCTGTATGTAATTCTTTATTAAATGTGTGTGTAGTAAAATAAGTAGTAAAATTTGCATAGTTTGTAATATATATTTTTTAAAATTCCACTAGATAGTATTTGAAAAAAAATTTTATAGCAAAAATGCATTTAACGAATATTCTGTAAATTAGTCAATTAAATATTATACCGAATGTTCTTATAATAATATTCAATTTTAAATAGACATTTGGTATTGATGAAAAGTGTAAATAATTTTTGTAAAATATGTAGATGTTCCGATTATTATTATTATTATTATAAATATAATGTAAGTCGTCTGTAAATTATTTATTTGAATTATATGAATATACAGGTACCTGTGAAATTTAATCCATGTGTTTTATTTCTACCTATAACAAGTGCGTCGATAAGGGGGGATTACGAGAGTAATAACCCCCTCCCAAAAATAATTGGTAAATAATATTAATACAGAATATTTTCTTAAATAAAAATCCTTTAAAGAAAAAAAAATATCGACACCTATGACCTATATTTACTTTTTATATTATTTTTGATTAGTCTAAGTAAGTAATAATATTAAATAAAAAATATTAAGATTTAAACGATTTATTTTTGCATCAGAGCAAACCCACCATTCAAATTAAATATTTTCTTCACTATTCTTTAACCTACTTTTTTACTGGTTTCTTTCATGTTTTAAACTTTTTTTACCCCTACTTTTGTACAAAGCAATTTATACCCCTAGAATTTCATTAATTTGAACAGTAAAAAGAGTGGGGAAGTGATTTCCCCCACTATCCGTGCCGAGCGCAGCGAGGTTCGGAGATTTGAAATAAAATATTTTCCCACTCTTTTTCCCCTACTTTTTTGACTATTCTTTCATGTTATAAACTTTTTTTCCTACTTTTGTACTAAACAATCTAGAATTTTATTAATTTGAATAAATTAAAAAAAACAATAAAAAGAGTGGGGAAATGATCCCCCACTATCCACTCCGTGCCGAGTGTAGCATTCAAATTAAATATTTTCCCCACTCTTTTTTCCCCTACTTTGACAATTTTCTTTCATGTTTTAAACTTTTTTCCCCCTACTTGTGTACTAAGCAATCTAGAATTTCATTAGTTTGAATAAATAAATAAAAAAAAACAGTAAAAAGAGTGGGGAAAAGGTTTTCCCACCATCCACTCCGTGCCGAGCGCAGCGAGATTCGGAGCATTCAAATAAAAAAATTTCTCCACTCTTTTTTCTCCTACTTTTTTGGCTATTTTCTTTCATGTTTTAAACTTTTTCCCCCTACTTTTGTAGTAAGCAAACTAGAATTTCATTAGTTTGAATAAATAAATAAAAAAAAAAACAGTAAAAAGATGTCCCCTCCATCCACTCCGTGCCGAGCGTAGCGAGGTTCGGAGCATTCAAATTAAATATTTCCCTTACTCTTTTTTCCCCTACTTTTTTACTGTTTTCTTTGTTTTAAACTTTTTTTTCACACTTTCTCTTCCCTTTTCCCCTACTTTTATGCTAAAACAAATGGATACCCAAACAGAGTGGAGAAAAGATTCCCCCACTATCCAGTCCGTGCCGAGCGCAGTAAGGTTCGCAGCATTCAAATTAAATATTTTTCCCACTCTTTTTCCCCTACTTTTTTGACTATTTTCTTTCATGTTTTAAACTTTTTTCCCTAGTTTTGTACTAAGCAATCTAGAATTTCATTAGTTTGAATAAATAAATTAATAAAAAATAGTAAAAAGAGTGGAGAAAAGATTCCCCTACCATCTACTCCGTGCCGAGCGTAGCGAATTTGGGAGCATTCAAATGAAATATTTCCCTCACTTGTTTCCCCTACTTTTTTACTATTTTCTTTCATGTTTTAAACTTTTTTCCCCCTACTTTTGTATTAAGCAATATAATAATATCCATTATACATGAATTTACCAAATAACTATAATACCAATTATTACTTTTATCTACTCCTATTAAGTTATATATTAATTATTAAACAGCTTTTGAGCAATTAATATTATCTATAAACAAATAGCGTGAGTTATGACTTTCCATAACTCACCATAGTCCATTACTGTCATTATTGAGGGGAGTACATTATTGAGGGGAGTAGGTAATATTTTTACTATTTCTGTCTTTTGTTTTTAATTTTTTTCTTACTCCTCTGGTTTTTTTTCGGTTTTTGTGATTTTTGCGCCTTTTATTTTTTTTTTTTGGCTTTTTTAGATTTTTTCATTTTTTTCGTATATTACAATTTGATTTTTAATTTTTTTCGAATATTCCGATTTTTCATTCAATTTTTATTTTCTTTTCCGATTTTTTCGATTTGTTTCTCATTTTTCTGATTTTTTTCAGATTCTTTTTAAATTGTCTCTAATTTTGTCTCGTTTTTCCCATTTTTCTGATTTTTTGTTTTTTTCCAATTTTCCTCATTGTTCTGTCTTTTTATTTCTTTCTTTTGTTTTTAATATTTTTCTTATTCCTATGGTTTTTTTTTCGGTTTTTGTGATTTTTTGCGCCTTTTTTCATTTTTTATTTGGTTTTTTTTTTTATTTTTTCATTTTTTTCGTATTTCGTACAATTTGATTTTTCATTTTTTCCAATATTCTGATTTTTCTTTAAATTTTTAATTTTTTTCCGATTTTTTCGATTTTTTTCTCATTTTTCTGATTTTTTTTAAATTGTCTCTAATTTTTTCTCGTTTTTTCCCATTTTTCTGATTTTTTGTTTTTTTCCAATTTTCCTCATTGTTCTGTTTTTTATATTTCTTACTTTTGTTTCTGATTTTCCTTATTTTCCTATTTATCCCTATTGCCCTATATTTTTCCAATTTTTTTCTTGTTTTTCCCTACTTTTTCGCGTTGTAACCTATTTTTCCAATTTTCCATATTTTCCCCATTACTCCCTATTTTTTCTGTTTTTCCTGTTTTTCTTATTTTTCTCATTTCTCCCTATTTTTTCCTATTTTTCCCAATTTTTTACTATTTCTCCTGTTTTTTTAATTTTTTTTCCCATTTATCCCCATTTCTCCCTATTTTTCCTATTTTCTCAATGTTTTACCATTTTTCCTTTTTTTCTCACTTTTCCGATTTTTTTGTTGTTTTTTGATATAATCTGCATTTTTCTTATTTTTATATTTAGAAAGTGAAGATGAATAAGATACACCTCCAGAAATAAGACAAATAGATGCTACAATACAAAATTTTTTACCCGAAAAATCACAAAACAAATATAAAGGTGTATACAAAAATTTTCAAGATTGGTGCATCTTAGTATTTATTCTTATAGTCGTAGATAAAATATAGTATTCAACTTGCGGAAAATGGTCATGACTCACTTGATGAATTACAGCACTCGCCTACGACTCGTGCTGCAAACTTCATCTGCGTGAGTTATGACCTACATTACCGCTCGTTGAATAATATACTATTATTTAATGAAATCAGTAAAACCAGTGAATAATGATTATTCAATAATGAATCTAGAAATTAGTATATTATTCAACGAGTTAGGTCATAACTCACGCAGATGAAGTTTGGAGCACGAGCCGCAGGCGAGTGCTGTATTTCATCAAGTGAGTTATGACCATTACCGCTCGTTGAATACTATACTTTATCTACGACTATAAGAATAAATACTAAGCTGCAAGTACAGAGAAAGAACTTTATTCACAATTTATGTTGGGTGTGTTATTTAGGATGGAGTAGAAAGTTTACAGAGACGATGCTTTATATTTATTGCTAAGTTCCTTAAAATGTGCTAAAAGTACATTTTCTGTACACAAATTAACATTCTTACTTCTACACTAATCTTGAAAATTTTTGTATACAATTTTATATTTTATGATTTTTAGGGGAAAAAATTCTGTATTGTAAAAAAAATAAAAAAATAGTGAAACATTGAGAAGATAGGAAAAATAGGGAGAAATGGGGAAAAATAGGAAAAAAAGAAAAAACACGAGAAATAGTGAAAAATGGGGGAAATTAGAAAAAAATAAGGAGAAATGGGAAAAATATGAAAAACCGGGAAAAACAGAAAAAGTAGGGAGAAATGGGGAAAAATAGGAAAAAAAGAAAAAACACGAGAAATAGTGAAAAATGGGGGAAATTAGAAAAAAATAAGGAGAAATGGGAAAAATATGAAAAACCGGGAAAAACAGAAAAAGTAGGGAGAAATGGGGAAAATATGTAAAATTGGAAAAGTAGGGAAAAACCAGAAAAAATAAGCAAAATAGGGGGAAATAGAGATAAATAGGAAAATAAAGAAATATAGAAAAAATGGAGAAAAGAGGAAAAAATAGTGAAACATGGAGAAAAATAGGTAGAAAAAAGAAAATGGGGGAAAAGTGAAAAAATTTGAAAAAAGCAAAATACAACAAAAAAATGAAAAAAAAAGAAAAATCGAAAAATTGAAAAAAAATCAGAGGAATAAGAAAAAAATCAGAAAACAATAAAAAGAAATAAAAAAAAACAGAACAATGAGCAAAATTGGAAAAAATCAGAAAAATAAAAAAAAATCGAATAAAGCGGAAAAGAAAATTAAAAATTGAAAGAAAAACCAGAATATTGGAAAAAAATTAAAAATCAAATTGTAATATACGAAAAAAATGAAAAAAACGAAAAAACCAAAAAAAAAAAATGAAAAAAGGCGCAAAAATCACAAAAATGGAAAAAAATAAACCAGAGGAATGAGAAAAAAATTAAAAACAAAAGACTGGATACCTTCGTATAGTAAATATACATTCCTATCCATAACTCACTATAGTGAGTTATGAAAAGTCATAACTCACGCTATTTGTTTATGGATACTATTAATTGCTCAAAAGCAGTTTAATAATTAATATATAATTTTAATAGGAGTGGATAAAGGTTTATATTAGTTTTAGCGAAACTATTAAATCTGATCTATTTTTAATATGGATATTATGGATTAGGTCTTCTTTATAGATAAAAATATCTTAAATTTAATTTATCACCTTGTTCTACTTTCTCATGATAACTCACTCTAATTAGTGTCGCATTTTATGGCCGAAAACTTAAGAACGTTTAACAATCTTCAAACTGATAATTGATTTGTGGTAGAATAATTTCGTTATGAAAATAAGTTTAAAATTAGCGTCAAAGAAACGGCTTTTTTTTTGTTTTTGTGTAAATTTTGTAAACGGGCTGGCGAGTGTCTGGTTAGTCTCTTTCTAAATACGATCTTGAAAGTCAACGAATTGCATTTTATTTTTGAATTAATTCCAGGATTCAAAATACTAACATATTTCTTGTGAAAATTGTTTTCAAAATCAACGCATTATTAACCCAAAAAAAAATATTTTTTTAGTGTAAATGGAAGTGAAATGGGGAATTTATGATTTTTACTTTCCCGGACCCATCAAAGGGAAAGTAAGGTGAACGAGCAAAAAAATAAAATCGAGATATCGCTGGAAATATCCATTTTGAGGTCCCCCAAGAAGATTGAAACCATTTCCAGAGCATGGTCTGTCTGTGTGTCTGTCTGTCTGTGTGTAATCTTCCACGATAACTGCCGAACCGTTTGACCAATCAAGCTGAAATTTGGTATGGAGGGTCGGTGTGTGCTTAGAATGCGACCATTAGTTTTTGGTTTAAATTGAAGGTCCTCAAGACCGACATTGATTGAATACATATGAAAGATTTTCTACAATTTTCGTATTAAACTTTTTCCACAATTTCCAATAGTTGCGTCACTAGAGGGCGCGCAAAAAATATGCATGTAAGTTTTTCGCAGTTTTTCCAAATTTTGAGGACAAAAAATACGCTTTAGTGCAAAATGTTCCAGGGCAAATTTTTAGAGCATAAAATTTTCTACAATTTTCGTATTAAACTTTTTCCAGAATTTCCAATAGTTGCGTCACTAGAGGGCGCGCAAAAAATATGCATGTAGGTTTTTCGCAGTTTTTCCAAATTTTGAGGACAAAAAATACGCTTTAGTGCAAAATATTCCAGGGCAAATTTTTAGAGCATAAAATTTTCTACAATTTTTGTATTAAACTTTTTCCAGAATTTCCAATAGTTGCGTCACTAGAGGGGCGCAAAAAATATGCATGTAGGTTTTTTGCAGTGTGCTATATAATGTGCGCATGCGCCAGCTTATGTCATTATCGACATTGAAATATCAATTGGGTAGACGTATTTACCGTCGGATTGCTATTTAAAATTTGTTCCACAAATTAATGGAATGCTTATAGTCTTCTATAATTAAAATAATCCTATTCTCCATAACCGAGCCGGGAAAGTTCTGGGGTGACTCAGCCGATTTTTTGTTTAGAAAATGGAAGTTTTTTGTATTTCTATTGACAATTCTTTTTTTGGTTAGGTGGGATTTTTCTCTTGGTAATTATTTATTTCCACCTTTTTTTCTTTTTTACTTTGTTTATCCCTCGCATTTTACTTTCTCGATCCACCATCCGAGAAGGGAAAGTATTGTGAACGAGCTAAAAAAAATTTTCGAGATAAAGATGGAAATATCCATTTTGAGGTCCGATAAGACGATTAAAACTATTTCCAGATGGAAGTCTGTCTGTTTGCTTGTCCGTATTTTTCCACAATAGATGCCACACGCTTAATCCGATTGAGCTGAAATTTGGTATATGTGATTCGGTTATCCATCGAAAGAATCAATTAGTTTTTGTACGATATCTGCCAAACGGAAGTGTCACTGTTGAGTAAAATTGAGTAAAAATAGGGAAAAATAGGAAAAAAGGAAAAGTAGTGAAAAATAAAGTAAAATAGGGAAAAATAAAGTGAAATATGGAAAATAAAGCAAAATGGGGAAAAATAAAGAAAATAGCAAAAAATATTGAAAACCAGAGGAAAATGGCAAATATATGGAAATGCGGAAAAATAAAGAAAAGATAGTGAAAAATAGGAAAAATATACGAAAATCAGAAAAAATAGAAGAAAATGCGGAAAAGAGCGGAAAATAGGAAATACTGATGAAAAATAGGGAAAAATTGGGAAATAATGGCAAAAAAAAGAAAGAAAATGGTGAAAAATTGGGAAAACTAGGAAAAAAATATGAAAAATAAAAAAAAATCAGAAAAAATTGGGAAAAATACAGAAAATAGGAAAAAATACATACAGGGACAACAGCGAGAAATATGGGAAATTGGAAAAAAAGAGACAAAGAAAAAAAGAGAAAAAAGAGACAAAGTGGAAAGAAAATTTGAATAAAAAAGAAATTAGTAAAGTCTTATTGAAGAGCTCGGCTCGGGGTGAGAGAAAAAAAAATCCCCCTACTAAATCAATCAAACATTCTGTACATCTTTTTTATGACTTCCTGCATACATTTTATTAAAATCTAAAACAATATTCATCATATACAGGGCGATTATAAAAAAACAGGTTAATTATTAACTTTTTTCTTTGCCCATCCTGTATTTTTAATTTCTCAGAAAAATTTATTCTTGAAAAAAGTTTCTAAATCAAATACGTTTTATTAAATTCTAAAACAATATTAATAATATATAGGACGATTATAAAAAACCACGTTAATTATTAAATATTAACTTTTTTCTTGCTCACCCTGTATTTTTAATTTCGCAGAAAATTTTATTCCTGATAAAAATTTCTAAATCCCATATATTTTATTAAAATCTAAAAAATATTAATAATGTACAGGGCGATTAAAAAAAACACATTAATTATTGAATATTAACTTTCTTCTTTGCTCACCCTGTATTTTTAATTTCGCAGAAAATTTTATACCTGATAAAAGTTTCTAAATCTAATAATATATTTTATTAAAATCTAAAAAATATTAATAATGTACAGGGCGATTATAAAAAACACGTTAATTATTGAATATTAACTTTCTTCTTTGCTCACCCTGTATTTTTAATTTCGCAGAAAATTTTATTCCTGATAAAAATTTCTAGACCCCATATATTTTATTAAAATCTAAAAAATATTAATAATGTACAGGGCGATTAAAAAAAAACACGTTAATTATTGAATATTAACTTTCTTCTTTGCTCACCCTGTATTTTTAATTTCGCAGAAAATTTTATACCTGATAAAAGTTTCTAAATCTAATAATATATTTTATTAAAATGTAAAAAATATTAATAATGTACAGGGCGATTATAAAAAACACGTTAATTATTGAATATTAACTTTCTTCTTTGCTCACCCTGTATTTTTAATTTCGCAGAAAATTTTATTCCTGATAAAAATTTCTAGATCCTATATATTTTATTAAAATCTAAAAAATATTAATAATGTACAGGGCGATTAAAAAAAACACATTAATTATTGAATATTAACTTTCTTCTTTGCTCACCCTGTATTTTTAATTTCGCAGAAAATTTTATTCCTGATAAAAGTTTCTAAATCTAATAATATATTTTATTAAAATCTAAAAAATATTAATAATGTACAGGGCGATTAAAAAAAACACATTAATTATTGAATATTAACTTTCTTCTTTGCTCACCCTGTATTTTTAATTTCGCAGAAAATTTTATTCCTGATAAAAGTTTCTAAATCTAATAATATATTTTATCAAAATCTAAAAAATATTAATAATGTACAGGGCGATTATAAAAAACCACGTTAATTATTAAATATTAACTTTCTTCTTTGCTCACCCTGTATTTTTAATTTCGCAGAAAATTTTATTCCTAATAAAAGTTTCTAAATCAAATAATATATTTTATTAAAATCTAAAAAATATTAATAATGTACAGGGCGATTATAAAAAACCACGTTAATTATTAAATATTAACTCTCTTCTTTGCTCACCCTGTATTTTTAATTTCGCAGAAAATTTTATTCCTAATAAAAGTTTCTAAATCAAATAATATATTTTATCAAAATCTAAAAAATATTAATAATGTACAGGGCGATTATAAAAAACCACGTTAATTATTAAATATTAACTTTCTTCTTTGCTCACCCTGTATTTTTAATTTCGCAGAAAATTTTATTCCTAATAAAAGTTTCTAAATCAAATAATATATTTTATTAAAATCTAAAAAATATTAATAATGTACAGGGCGATTATAAAAAACCACGTTAATTATTAAATATTAACTTTCTTCTTTGCTCACCCTGTATTTTTAATTTCGCAGAAAATTTTATTCCTGATAAAAGTTTCTAAATCAAATAATATATTTTATTAAAATCTAAAAAATATTAATAATGTACAGGGCGATTATAAAAAACCACGTTAATTATTAAATATTAACTTTCTTCTTTGCTCACCCTGTATTTTTAATTTCGCAGAAAATTTTATTCCTGATAAAAGTTTCTAAATCAAATAATATATTTTATTAAAATCTAAAAAATATTAATAATGTACAGGGAGATTATAAAAAACACGTTAATTATTGAATATTAACTTTCTTCTTTGCTCACCCTGTATTTTTAATTTCGCAGAAAATTTTATTCCTGATAAAAGTTTCTAAATCAAATAATATATTTTATTAAAATCTAAAAAATATTAATAATGTACAGGGCGATTAAAAAAAACACATTAATTATTGAATATTAACTTTCTTCTTTGCTCACCCTGTATTTTTAATTTCGCAGAAAATTTTATTCCTGATAAAAGTTTCTAAATCAAATAATATATTTTATTAAAATCTAAAAAATATTAATAATGTACAGGGAGATTATAAAAAACACGTTAATTATTGAATATTAACTTTCTTCTTTGCTCACCCTGTATTTTTAATTTCGCAGAAAATTTTATTCCTGATAAAAGTTTCTAAATCAAATAATATATTTTATTAAAATCTAAAAAATATTAATAATGTACAGGGCGATTATAAAAAACCACGTTAATTATTAAATATTAACTTTCTTCTTTGCTCACCCTGTATTTTTAATTTCGCAGAAAATTTTATTCCTAATAAAAGTTTCTAAATCAAATAATATATTTTATTAAAATCTAAAAAATATTAATAATGTACAGGGAGATTATAAAAAACACGTTAATTATTGAATATTAACTTTCTTCTTTGCTCACCCTGTATTTTTAATTTCGCAGAAAATTTTATTCCTGATAAAAGTTTCTAAATCAAATAATATATTTTATTAAAATCTAAAAAATATTAATAATGTACAGGGCGATTAAAAAAAACACATTAATTATTGAATATTAACTTTCTTCTTTGCTCACCCTGTATTTTTAATTTCGCAGAAAATTTTATTCCTGATAAAAGTTTCTAAATCAAATAATATATTTTATTAAAATCTAAAAAATATTAATAATGTACAGGGCGATTATAAAAAACCACGTTAATTATTAAATATTAACTTTCTTCTTTGCTCACCCTGTATTTTTAATTTCGCAGAAAATTTTATTCCTGATAAAAGTTTCTAAATCAAATAATATATTTTATTAAAATCTAAAAAATATTAATAATGTACAGGGCGATTATAAAAAACCACGTTAATTATTAAATATTAACTTTCTTCTTTGCTCACCCTGTATTTTTAATTTCGCAGAAAATTTTATTCCTGATAAAAGTTTCTAAATCAAATAATATATTTTATTAAAATCTAAAAAATATTAATAATGTACAGGGCGATTATAAAAAACCACGTTAATTATTAAATATTAACTTTCTTCTTTGCTCACCCTGTATTTTTAATTTCGCAGAAAATTTTATTCCTAATAAAAGTTTCTAAATCAAATAATATATTTTATTAAAATCTAAAAAATATTAATAATGTACAGGGAGATTATAAAAAACACGTTAATTATTGAATATTAACTTTCTTCTTTGCTCACCCTGTATTTTTAATTTCGCAGAAAATTTTATTCCTGATAAAAGTTTCTAAATCAAATAATATATTTTATTAAAATCTAAAAAATATTAATAATGTACAGGGCGATTAAAAAAAACACATTAATTATTGAATATTAACTTTCTTCTTTGCTCACCCTGTATTTTTAATTTCGCAGAAAATTTTATTCCTGATAAAAGTTTCTAAATCTAATAATATATTTTATCAAAATCTAAAAAATATTAATAATGTACAGGGCGATTATAAAAAACCACGTTAATTATTAAATATTAACTTTCTTCTTTGCTCACCCTGTATTTTTAATTTCGCAGAAAATTTTATTCCTAATAAAAGTTTCTAAATCAAATAATATATTTTATTAAAATCTAAAAAATATTAATAATGTACAGGGCGATTATAAAAAACCACGTTAATTATTAAATATTAACTTTCTTCTTTGCTCACCCTGTATTTTTAATTTCGCAGAAAATTTTATTCCTAATAAAAGTTTCTAAATCAAATAATATATTTTATCAAAATCTAAAAAATATTAATAATGTACAGGGCGATTATAAAAAACCACGTTAATTATTAAATATTAACTTTCTTCTTTGCTCACCCTGTATTTTTAATTTCGCAGAAAATTTTATTCCTAATAAAAGTTTCTAAATCAAATAATATATTTTATTAAAATCTAAAAAATATTAATAATGTACAGGGCGATTATAAAAAACACGTTAATTATTGAATATTAACTTTCTTCTTTGCTCACCCTGTATTTTTAATTTCGCAGAAAATTTTATTCCTGATAAAAGTGTCTAAATCTAATATATATTTTATCAAAATCTAAAAAATATTAATAATGTATAGGGCGATTATAAAAAACCACGTTAATTATTAAATATTAACTTTGCTCATTATTGATATAATAAAACATGTTAATTATCAAAAAATAATTTTTCTTTGCACACCCTGTATTTTTAATTTTTTGGTAAATTTTATCCATGATAAAAGTTACTAAATCTAATTCTTTCCTCATTTGTTTTCCCTTTTGAAAAAAAAGATTGATCCAAAGAAACTGAAAAAACAGTTTGAAACATAAAGAAAATAGTAAACAAGTAGGGAAAAAAAGGGGGGGAGGTTTCAAACTTAAAATATTACGAGTGCAGCAAGGTTCGGAGCAATTAAATCAATCAACCTTTTTTTCCAACTTTTTCATTCCCGCTTTTTTTACAAACTGTTGTTGTTACGCTGCATATTTTCCCCTCTTTTTTTAGCCTCATTTTTTCAAACTTGTTTTTTTTTACTATTGTTTTTATGTCCCATATGTACGTCTCCCATTCTTTCCTAAACTTGTTTTTTGCCCCACTTTTTTCCCTGTTCTCTAACAACAATTTTCTTTATGTCCATTTTTTTTCTTATGCTTTTTTGCCCCACTTTTCCCTCCTTTATTTTACAACTATTATTTTTGCTCTTTTTTTCTGTTCTACCTGAAGCCAACTTTGTTTTTAATTTTCCTCCCTTTTTGTTGTTTTCTTCCCTTTTATTTCAATCCCCCTTCCTCTTTTTCAATTTTCTTCCCGCGTTATTCCACTTTTTTTATTTTCCTTTTCTTTCTCACTTTTTTTTCACACCAAAATTTATTGTTTTTATAGGATGGATTTTTCTTTTTCGTTTTTTACAAAAAAAATTAAAGAAAAATGAAAAAATTCCAAGCGCAGCGAGGTTCAGAACAATTAAATCAATCAACCTTTTTTCATTGCCGCTTTTTTTACCAACTGTTAGCTCCATATTTTCCCCTCTTTTTTATCATATTTGTTTTTAGCCTCATTTTTTCAAATTTGTGTTTTTTCATTTTTTACTATTGTTTTTATGCCCCATATGTATGTCTCCCATTCTTTTTCAAACTTGTTTTTTGCCCCACTTTTTCCGCTATTCTCTAACAAATATTGTTTTTATGCCCCATTTTTTCTCATGTTTTTTTTGCCCCAATTTTCCCTCCTTTATTTTACAACTATTATTTTTGCTCTTTTTTTCTGTTCTACCTGAAGCCAACTTTGTTTTTAATTTTCCTCCCTTTTTGTTGTTTTTTTTTCAATTTTATTTCAATCCCCCTTCCCCATTTTCAATTTTCTTCCCTTGTTTTTCCACTTTTTTTATTTTCGTTTTCTTTGTCACTTTTTTTTCACAACAAAATTTATTATTTTTATTTTTCTATCAAAGTTTTTTTTGGCAAAAGGTTGGATTTTTCTTTTTCGTTTTTTACAAAAAAAAAATTAATGAAAAATGAAAAAATTCCGAGCGCAGCGAGGTTCGTAGCAATTAAATCAATCAACCTTTTTTCCAACTTTTTCATTCCCACTTTTTTTACCAACTGTTGTTGTTATGTTCCAAATTTTCCCCTCTTTTTTATCATATTTGTTTTTAGCCTCATTTTTTCAAATTTGTGTTTTTTTACCCATTTTTTTATGCCCCATATGTATGTCTCCCATTCTTTTTTAAACAAGTTTTTGGCCCTATTTTTTTCCCTGTTCTCTAACAACAATTTTTTTTGTCCCATTTTTTTTCTTATACTTTTTTTGCCCCACTTTTTCTTCCTTTATTTTACAAATATTATTTTTCCTCTTTTTTTCTGTTCTACCTGAAGCCAACTTTGTTTTTTATTTTCCCCCCTTTTTTTCCTTTTTCTCCCTTTTATTTCATTCCCCCTTCCCCTTTTTTTTCATTTTCTTCCCTCTTTTTTTATTTTCCGTTTGTCACTTATTTTTCACTTATTTTGTAACTTTTTTTTCTTTACCCCAAGATTTATTATCTATCAATTTTTTTTTCCGTTTCTTCCAAAAAAAAAATGAATGGAATTTATTTAGTATTTTGTGCTAAAATTAAATGCTTGAACATTTCGAGTCTGTAATTTTTCATTTAATGTATTATTACACCTGAAATAAAAATTTCGTAGAAATAAAATTTGATTTTTCCGATTGAAGTTTCATTTTTAATCGATACCACTTTGAAGTCGACCGATAATTTCACATTATTATGAACTTAATGACATACTTATATCATTCAGAGTATGTTTGATGGCATCGCAGTGTTTTGTTTACGCTAAGCCATCTAGATGGATCTCAGAGAGTAGCCTAGCACACAGCTTTTGCTTTAAGTTTAAGTTGATCGGTAACAGATGATAAGCCGTTGATTTTATAAACTTTTAGATTCTCTAAGCTGGCTGTGTTTATGCTAAACAGTGGCGTTGCTAAAAAATATAATCTCCACAAGAGACAAACTTTCTGGAATCAGATCTTTAAAATTCTACGGGATTACAGTAATAAACAAAAATTTGTTTTAATTCCAAGTGTGACCCCTGCACTATTTAAAATCACTGCTTTGATATCTATTGAACACTTTAACATTAAAGTAGTGGATTTTAAATAGTACTAGGATCGCGCTGAAATTTATTGGAACCAAGTTCCTTAACGCGGCTTACAGTAGGATTTAACAATCAGAAATTGTAACGTAACGAAAAATAGAGACGTTGAAAAAGTAACTATTCATTCTTTAGTAACGAAGTAGATTGGATAGACTGGATGAAATTATTGCAATTTTATAATCGAAAAATAAGAAAAAATTGAAAAAATACAAAAAAATTGGGAAAAATTTGGAAAAATCAGGAAAAATTAAGAAAAATGGGGAAAATAAAGGAAACAGGGAAAACCTAATTAATGTTTTGTCCAAATCAATTTGTACTGCATAAATTTAACAAATTTTATACTTGGACAAATTAAATTGTGACAGCTGTAAAATTTTAACCATCTATAGTTGTAGTAATTTAATTTGTATAATGTTTTGTCCAAATCAATTTGTACTGCATAAATTTAAGAAAATTTATACTTGGACAATTAATATAAAAACGGGGAAAATTGGGAAAAATAGAAAGAAATATGGGAAAATAATGAATAATAGGGGAAAATAGAGAAAAATAAATGAAAATGGTGAAAACTGAATAGAAAGTAGTAAAATATAATAAAAAATGGGAAAAAACGGGAGAAAAGAGAAAAAAATATAGTAAAATGGGAAAAAATAATGAAAAACATAAAAAACTGGAAAAAATAGTGAAAAATTAAGAAAACCAAAGAAAAATAGTAAACAAATGGAAAACTAGGAAAAAAAAATGTGAAAATTACATACAAATAGGGATAAATAGAGGAATATAGGGACAATAATGAATAGTAGAAAATAATAGAAAAAAATAGGAAAAAGTAGTGAAAAATTGAGGAAAATAAAGAAAAATAGTGACTAGCAAATATAATGAATATAGAGAAAAATAAAGAAAAACAGACAAAAATGGTGAATAATTGGAAAAAATTAGAAAACATTGTGAGAAATGGAAAAAAATACATACAAATAGGGAAAAATAGGAGAAATAAGAATAAAAGTTTTCAAACAATGAAAAATAGGGAAAAAAATATAAAGAAAAATTAGAAACCAGGAAAATAATGAAAAATAGGAAAAAAATCAGAAATATTCTGAAAAAAATAGGAAAAAACTGGGGAAAAGAGAAGAAAATAAAGTCAAATTGAAAAAAATTATGAAACAGAAAAAAAATAGTGGAAAACAGGAAAATATAAAAAAAAATAAACAAAAACAATGAATAAGTGAAAGACTAGAAAAATATAATGAAAAATTTGAAAAAATCAGAAAAAATAGGAAAGAACGGAGAAAATAAAGTAAAATGGGAAAATAATAAAATATTATAAAAAATATAGAAGAGAGAAAAAAAATTGGGAAATATAGAGAAAAAAAAATAAAAACAAAAAAAATAGTGGAAAACTAGGAAAATATAATTTAAAATAGGAAAAAAACAGAAAAAATGAGGAAAAATTAAAATGGGAAAAAATAGGAAAAATAGGTAGAAATAGAGAAAAATAAAGAATAATGATGAATAATTGAAAACAACTAGGAAAATGTAATGAAAAATTAGAAAACATTGTGAAAAAACTGGAAAAATACATATAAATGGGGAAAAATAATGAAAAATAGGGAAAAAGAGGAAAAAATTTAAAAATAGAAAAAAATATGGGAGAATATAAAAAAGTAGTGAGAAATAGAGAAAAATAAAGGAAAATAGTAAAAAATTGGAAAAATTATTAAAATATAACGGAAAAAGGAAAAATTGGGAAAAATAGGAAAACAAGGGGAAAAGAGAGCAAAATAAAGTAAAATAGGAAAAAACAATGAAAAATTGAGAAAAATAGATTAAAATTGGGAAAAAAAAATAATTGAAAAACCTAGGAAATATAATGAAAAATAGAAAAAATCTGAAAAAATTGTTAAAAATAGAAAAAAACGGAGAAAACAAAGTAAATGGGAGAAATAATAAAAAATAAGAAAAAACTAAGAAAAATATAAAAAATAAGAAAAAATTTGGAAATATAGGGATATAAAGAAAAATAAAGGAAAAGAAAAATAAAGTGAATAATTGGAAAACTAAGAAAATATAATAAAAAACTAGAAAATATTGTGAAAAATAGGGAAAGATATATAAAAATGCAGAAAAATAATGAGTGAAAAATAGGAAAAAATTAGAAAAATAGAAAAAAAATATGGGAAAATTGAAAAAAGTAAGTCAAAAGAGAGAATAATGGTGAAAAATTGGAAAACTAGAAAAATATAATGAAAAATGGGAAAAAATCAGAAAAATTATGAAAAATAAGAAAACACGGAGGAAACTTAAAATAGGAAAATTTGGGAAAAATAGAAAAAATAAAGAAAAATAGTGGAAAGCGGGGAAATATGAAAAAAATAAAGAAAAACAAAGAAAATACTAAATAATTGAAAAAACTATGGAAATATCATGAAAAATAGAAAAAAATCAGAAAAAATCGGGAAAAAAAGGAAAAAACGGAGAAAAATAAGTTAAATGGGAAAAATAATAAAAAATAAGAAAAAATTGGAGAAAACACGAAAATAGGAAAAAATACGGAAAATAGGAAAATTTAGGGAGATATAGAGAAAAATAAAGAAAAAATAGTGAATAATTGCAAAAAATGGGAAAATATAATGAAAATATTGTGATAGATAGGGAAAAATAGAAAAATAATGAAAATAGGAAAAATATAAAGAAATATTGAAACTGAGGAAAAATTGGAAAACAGGAAAAATGGGAAAATAGAAAAAAGTTGTGAAAAAAAGAGAAAAATAAAGAAAAATTGTAAAAAAGTGGAAGACTGGGAAAAATAATGAAAAATGGGAAAAAATCAGTAAAAATTGGAAAAAATACAGAAAATAGGACAAAATACATACAAATTGGAAAAAAATAATGAAAAATAGAATATGAGAAGTAGAGACAAGAGGCGAAAACAAGAAACATGAGAAAATATAGGGAAAAATTGGGAAATATAAGAAAAATATTGCCAAAAATGGAAAAATAGAAAATAATAAGAAAAAGTAGGGAAAAACATGGACAAATTGGAAAAAATCGTGAAAAATAAGGAAAATCGTGAAAAATGGGAAAAAATCGTCAAAAATCTTCAAAAAATATGGGAAAATCGTAAAAAATAGGAAAAAAACGTCAAAAATCTTCAAAAAATATGGGAAAATCGTAAAAAAAAGGGAGAAATAGGGAAAAACTGTGAAAATAGGAAAATATCGTGAAAAATAGCAAAATATCGTGAAAAAAGGGAAAAATCATGAACAAAGGGAAAAATCGTGAAAAATAGGAAATTGTTTTATAAAATAAGAAAAGTAGAAAGAAATAGTAAAAGAAGGGAGGGATATGAAGTGAGAATAGAAGGAGGGGGGAGAGGGAGATTAAAACTTTTTTTTTTAATTGTAATCCTTGATTTAGGTTTTTCGGGTATATTGTGTATTTTTTACATGTAAGTTATATTAAATAATTAGCAATTTTTTTTTCTACTTCACTGTTGTTTAGATTAAACTTTTCAATTGAGATTTCGTACTCTTTTCCAGGAAAGTGTTTGTTTATGGTAAAATCATTAATAGTGGTAATTTGTTCTTTGATCTACCGAATTTCGAATATTTCCATCGAACTTTTTGATACTCAACCGATATATCAAAAGCATCGTAAATAGTCGCCGCGCATCCGATTTATTTTTAAAACGTAATTACATTTTATTTCTCGGGAAATGTATAATAGATTACGATTAAAAAAAAAAATTTGTTGAGAATAAATAAATTAAATGTTAAAAATCGAGGCTCTAATTAATGTTTTAATTAGAGGATATATCAAAAATAGGAAAAAACGGGAGAAAAGAGAGCAAAATATTGTAAAATGGGAAAAAATAATTATAAATTAAAAAAAAATTGGAAAAAATAGTGAAAAACAGGGAAAGAGAAATAAAGAAAAGCAAAGAAAAATAGTAAAAAAATGGAAAAAATGGGATAAATGGGAAACAAATGTGAAAATACATACAAATAGAGGAAAATAGGGAAAATAATGATGAATTGAAAAAAATAGGAAAAATTAGTGAAAATTAGAGAAATTTAAAGAAAAACTCGGAAAACATAATGATAAACAGGAAAAAAACAGAAAAATTCTGAAAAAATAGAAAAAACTGGGAAAAGAGAGGAAAATAAAGTCAAATAGAATATAATTTTTAAAACATTGAAAAAAGGTGAAATATAGAAAAAAATAAAGAAAAACAGTGAATCCTTGAAAAACAACAAAAATTTAATGAAAAATAGGAAAAAATAAAAAGAAAATAACAAAGAAAAATAGTGAATCATTGAAAAAACTACGAAAATTTAATAAAAAATAGGAAAAAATCAGAAGAAAATTGAAAAAATAGGAAAGAACGGGGAAGTAAAACAGGAAAATAATAAAAAATAAGAACAAATTGGGAAAAAAGGAAAAAATATAGAAAAGAGGACAAAAATAGAGAAATTCAGAGAAAAATAAAAGAAAACAAAAAACTAGTTAATAATTGGAAAAACTATTAAAATATAATGGAAAATTAGAAAACATTGTGAAAAATGGGAAAAATAGATACAAATGGGGAAAATAATGAAAAATTGGTATAAATAGAAAAACTGAAATAAGAAAAAATATGCGTAAATAGGAAAAATTAAGAAAAATAGGGAAAAATAAAGAAAAATAGGGAAAAATAAAGAAAAATATAATGAGAAATATAATGAAAAATTTGAAAAAAATGGGAAAAATAGAAAAAAAAACGTAGAAAATTAAGTAAAATAAGAGAAATAAAAAATAAGAAAAAATTGGGAAAAATAGGGCGACATAGAGAAAATAAAGGAAAACAAAAAGTGGCGAACAATTGAAAGAACTAGGAAAATATAAAGGAAAATTAGATAACATTGTGAAAAATAGATACAATTGGGGAAAATAATGAAAAATTGGTATAAATAGAAAAAACTGAAATAATAAAAAATATGTAAAATAGGAAAAATTGAGAAAAATAGGGAAAAATAAAGAAAAATATAATGAGAGAAATATAATAAAAAATTAGAAAAAAATTAGAAAAAATTGGGAAAAATAGAAAAAACATAGAAAATAAAGTAAAATAGGAGAAATAATAAAAAATAAGAAAAAATTGGGAAAATCATGACAAATAGGAAAAAATATGGAAATATAGGAAAAAATATGGAAATATAGAGAAAAATAAAGGAAAACAAAAAAATAGCGAACAATTGGAAAAACTAGGAAAATATAATGGAAAATTAGTAAACATTGTGAAAAAAGGGAAAAATAGATACAAATCTGGAAAATAATGAAAAATAGGTATAAAAGAAAAAAACTGAAATAAGAAAAAATATGTAAAAATAGGAAAAATTGAGAAAAATAGGGAAAAATAAAGAAAAATATAATGAGAGAAATATAATGAACAATTAGAAAAAATCAGAAAAAATTGGGAAAAAAAGAAAAAAAAACGTAGGAAATTAAGTAAAATGGAAGAAACAATAGAAAATTGGGAAAAACATGAAAAATGAGAAATAATATGGAAATATGGGAAAAATAGAGAGGAAAATAAAGGAAAATAAATGTATGTATAATTGATATCGAAAAAAAAAAAAAGTAATTTCACGGATCAAAATCATGAAAAAATTATAACAGTGAAAATAAATAAATTAAATGTTAAAAATCGAGACTCTAATTAACGTTTTAATTAGAAGATATATCAAAAATAGGGGTTTGATTTGGGCGCCAGGATATTCTTGAAATTATCCCTTAATATAACGAATTTTGGTTACTTAAGGCAATGATAAATCGTGTTTTGTTTATTTCTCATGACCATAACAAAAAATATTATTATTATCGACATCTCATTTTTATATATTTTGAAATATTACAGGAAAAATGTTAAATTTTTAACTATACTGGCTCATGTAATACGTCGAAACGAAAGCTAAGCTATCTCCCATCTGCGATTTTCCTTTATATCTTATTTTGTCGTTTTTCCGGGAAATATCGCCGGGATTTCGTCAGTGCCTGCTTTTCCTGGGATGTTGGAACAAAAACACGAACTTCCGACTTCCTCAATTACAATTTTAAATGTGCCACTACCGATCAAGTAAACCTTGTTAAAAGCGGCGTTGCCTTGAATTTATTACACACCGTGTAGGAAATCGTTCAAGGGATTGATTGATTTTTCACGAAAATTAAATCAAATTGAATATAAGTAAAAAATGTTTTTTTTTTCTTACAGTAAAAATATTTGTGATTTGTATGTCTGTCTGTCTGTCAGCATAAAAATTGTATTACAAAACAGTTATATGAGCCTGAACTTAAAGAAAAAGCATGCGCAGTATCAATGACAAAAGAACACTAGCATCTAATTTCGTTATTATTGGTCCAATTTTAATAAAGAAAAATAGTAAAAGTAGGGGGAAAAAGTTGCCCCTATTATCTACCGAGCGTAGCAAGGTTCATAGCAATCAAATTCTGGAGTATTTTTTAGTAAAAAAGTAGGGATAGAAGGTGGAAAATTTTTGAAATTTAAAGAAAACCGAAAAAAAAAAAATTCGAATCAATGAAATTGTAGGGGTATAAATGCTATTCGGGTATCCATTTGTTTTAGTACAAAAGAGGGAAAAAAAGAAAGGAGAAAGTGGGAAAAAAAGTCTAAAACATGAAAGAAAATTGTAAAAAAAGTAGTGGAAAAAAAATGGTGAAAATATTTAATTTGAATGCTTCAAACCTCGCTGCGCTCGGAACGGAGTGGATGGTGGGGAAATCCTTTCCCTACTCTTTTTACTGTTTACTTTATTTTTTTTATTCGAATTAATCAAATTCTAGGGGTATAAATGCTGTTCGAATATCCATTTGTTTTTGTACAAAAGTAGAAGAAAAAAGAGGGGAGAAAGTGGGGAAAAAAGTTTAAAACATGAAAGAAAATAGTAAAAAAAGGAGTGGAAAGAAGAGTGGGGAAAATATTTAATTTGAATGCTCCGAACCTCACTGCGCTCGGCACGGACTGAATAGTGGGAGAAACTTTTCCCCACTCTTTTTACTATTTTCATTTTTTTTAAATTATTTTAATTCGAATCAATGAAATTGTAGGGACCATTTGTTTTGGTACAATAGTAGGGCAAAAAAGAAGGGAGAAAGTGGGAAAATAGTTTAAAACAAGAAAGGAAATAGTAAAAGAGTAGGGGAAAAAGAGTAAAGGAAATATTTAATTCGAATGCTTCGAACCTCGCTGCGCTCGACTCGGAGTGGATGGTGAGAAAATCTTTTCCCCACTCTTTTCACTGTTTTCTTTATTTATTTTTTTAATTCGAATTAATCAAATTCTAGGGGTATAAATGCTGTTCCGATATCCATTTGTTTTTGTACAAAAGTAGAGAAAAAAAGAAGAGAGAAAGTGAGGAAAAAGTTTAAAACATGAATGAAAATAGTAAAAAAAGTAGTGGAAAAAAGAGTGAGGGAAATTTTTAATTTTAATGCTCCGTACCTCACTGCGCTCCGCACGGACTAGATAGTGGGGGTATCTTTTCCCCACTCTTTTTACTGTTTTGTTTTTATTCGAATCAATCAAATTCTTGGGTTATAAATGCTGTTCGGGTATCCATTTGTTTTAGCATAAAAGTAGGGGAAAACGGAAAGAGAAAGTGTGAAAAAGTTTAAAACACGAAAGAAAACAGCAAAAAAGTAGGGGAATAAGAGTGAGGGAAATATTTAATTTGAATGCTCCCAAGTTCGCTATGCTCGGCATGGAGTAGATGGTAGGGGAATCTTTTCCCCGCGTTTTTTACTGTTTTATTTTATTTATTTATTCAAATTAATGAAATTCTAGATTGCTTAGTACAAAAGTAGGGGGAAAAAGTTTAAAATATAAAAGAAAATAGTCAAAAAAGTAGAGGAAAAAAGAGTGGGGAATTTTTTTTAATTTGAATGCTCCGAATCTCGCTGCGCTCGGCACGGAGAGGATAGTGGGGAAATCTTGTCACCGTTTTCATTTTTTTATTATTATTTTTATTCGAATTAATCAAATTGTAGGGGTATAAAAGCTGTTCGGGTATCCATTTTTTTTTGTACAAAAGAGGGGAACAAAGAGGGGAGAAAGTGGGAAAAATGTTTAAAATATAAAACAAAATATTAAAAATGTAAGAGAAACAGAGTAAAGCAATTTTTAATTCGAATACTCCGATGGGGGAATCTTTTCCCCACTCTTTTTAATGTTTTTTTTTAAATTTATTTATTCAAATTAATGAAATTCTAGGGGTATTTTATTTAGTAAATTCATGTATAATGAACAAATAATAGATTATTCGTGAATAATAGCCATCATTATATGCGACTAGAATATTATACTTTATCCACGACTATTAAATAATTTTGGATAAAACTAATATAAGTACATATTTATTTAAACCAGTGAATAATCATTATTCACTAGTGAATAACGGATATTATTATTATTATTTAGTAAACTCATCGATAATTAACAAACAATGCATTATTCGTGGATAAAATACTAATTCCACTCCTTCATTTTAGTAAACTAGCTACTGAAATGTCCTTGTTTTTTCCTATTTTTCCATATTTTTTCCTGTTGCTCCTATTTTTTCGTGTTTTTCTTTATTTTCCCCTATTTTTCACCATTTCGCTTTTTTTCAATTTTTCCCTATATATCCCTATTTTTTTTCCTATTTTCCCTATTTTCTTTGTTTTTCCCTATTTTTACCTGTCTTTCCCTATTTATTTATATTTTTCTCTAACTTGCCTATTTTTTCCTCTTTCTTCCTATTTTTCCCATTTTTCGTTATTTTAAACGAATAATTTTACCACATTTAAGTTATGGATAATCTACTGTTTTTTCACTATTTTTCCTGTTTTCCCTATTTGTTCGTTTTTTGTCCCTATTTTTACTATTTTTCCTTATGTTCTTCTATTTTTCTCTATTTTTCAAAATTTTCACTTTATTTTTCCCCATTTTTTATTTTACCCTATTTTTCCTGCAATTCCATATTTTTTTATATTTTTCCGAATTTTTCTCTTATTTCCCTATTGTTTCTATTCGGATTTTTACCGGTTTTTATTATTTTTCCTATTTTTTACTGTTTTGCTATATATTTCCCTATTTTACGAAATTTTTCTCTATTTGTCTCTAATTTCCCCATTTTCTGGTTTTTTTCTTATTTTTCCCAATTTTTCACTATTTTTTCCAATTTTTTTTTGTTTTTCATGATTTATCCCTATTATTCTTGTCTTATTTTTCTTTATTTTTAATATTATTCTTATTTTCCGCCATTTTTCACAATTTTTACAGGCGTTTCCCCATTTTTCTCTAATTTTCCTACTTTCCCTATTTTTTTCTTATTTGTACTTATTTTTACTTATTTTGTCCTATTTTCCCCATTTTGTGCCATTTTTACGTATATTTACATTTCTTCGTATTTTTCCTATTTTCCATTATTTTTTCCTATTTTTTAACATTTATCCCTATTATTTTCATTATTCTATTGTTTCGTATTTTCCCTCTTTTTCCATATTTTTCACTATTTTTCCATATATTTCAGTATTTTTCTCTAATTTTCCGATTTTTTCTTTTGTACTTATTTTTAATATTTTTTCCCTATTTTTGTTCTTCTTTTTTCCCATTTCCCCTACTTTTTCCCTATTTTTACCTATTTCATCATATTTCTGTTTCCGTATTTTTCCCCAATTTTCTTTATTTTTCCTCATTTCTCCATACTTTTCCTAATTCTTCATATTTTTCCCGTTCTTCATTATTTTCTTCTGTTTTTCCTCATTTATCCCTATTCCTTATTATCCCCATTTTTCACTATTTTCCCATAAGTTTCCCTATTTTTCTCTATTTTTCCAATTTTTATCCAATTTTTTCCTCTTTTACCCAATTTTTTCCTATTCCCTATTTTTTACTACTTGTACCAAATTTCCTTAATTTTTCCTGTTTTACCTTATTTTTTCCTAATTTTTCCTTTTTCCAAAATTTTCACTATTTTTCCCATTTCTTTCTCTATTTCTTCTATTTTTATCCTGGTTTTCATTGTTTTTTTCTTCTTTTTTTTTGGTTTTAATCTTTTTCTATTTCTTTTCGTATTTTTCCCTATTTTGCTCTATTTTTCCCTATTTTTCAAAATCGCAAATTTTTTACTCATTTTTTTTTATTTATCACTATTTTTCCTTATTTTTTCCTTATTTTAACAACTTTCTCCTATTTTTCTCTATTTTTTGCAATTTTTCCCCATTTTTCTATATTGGTTCCCATTTGTCCAAGTTTTTCTTTATTTTCTATATTATTTCCTATTTTTTTATAATTCTCCCTTTTTCCCCACTTTTTACCATTTTTCATTGTTTCTCATATTTTCAATACTTTCCCCACTTTTTCCTATTTTACCGTATTTTTTCCTATTCTTATCTACTTTTCCCTACTACTATTACATATAGATATTACTTATTCTATGTAAGCCACCGACCTTGACATTGACCTTGACCTTGACATTGATCTTGAAATTGACCTCGACAATGACGTGACTTTGTTAACAGGACATTGATACGACCTTGAAACAACCTTAACATGACTTTAACATGATCTAGATATGACCTTGATATGACCATGTCATGACCTTGATACGACTATGTCATGATTTTGACATGACTGACTTTGTGTTCGGCAAATGGGAATATATGTTTACGACCTTTAAATTTGTTGAGAGAGGGGAGCACGTTGTGTATATAAAGCTGTTGACGTAACTTATCATTATTCACTAGTGAATAATGAAATCATTATTCACTTGTGAATAATGTATATTATTATTTAGTAAATTCATGTATAATGAACAAATAATATATAAGTCGTGGATAAAGAGATTTGAATTATTTTTAATTGTCCAATTTTTTTTCCTATATTTCAAAATATACAAAGATGAGATGTTGATAATAATTCTTACGTAGATATTGTTATTAATTTTAAAAATACCATTTTTCCCAATTTGCCCCAACTTTTCCATATTTTTTAATATTGTTTCTATTATTCCCTATTTGTCTCTATTTTTCCCCATTTTCTCTATTTTTGCCTCATTTTTCTATTTTTCATATTTTTCCCATTTACATTATTTTTTCCAATTTTTCCCTATTTGTCCCTTTTTGTATGTATTTTTCCCCATTTTCCCAATTTTTTATATTTTTCCAAAGTTTTCGGAATTTTTCATTACTTTTTCCTAGTTGTTCCAATTTGTTACTATTTCTCTGTTTTTCATTATTTTTTACACATGTTTACTGTTTTTCCCATTTTCAATATTTTTTCCTTATATTTACCGCTTTTTTCCTATTTCTCCTAGTTTACCCATTTGTCCCTATTTGTATCTATTTATCCCCATTTTTTCCTATTTATCTCATTTCATTGTTTTTTACCATTTTCGCTATTTTTCCCAATTTTTCTTTTTTTTCTGTTTTCATTATTTTTTTATATTTTCCCTTATTTTCTGTATTTTTCTTTACTTTTCTCTATTTTACCTGTTTGTCATTATTTTGCTTTATTTTCTCTATTTGCCTATATTTTCGCGTTTTTCATTATTTTTTCCTAATTTCTCAATTTTTTGTTTTTTTCTTTTTTTTCAGATTTTTTCCCTGTTTTGCATTATTTTTCCTCTTTTCCTATATTTTACCGTATTTGTATTTGTACCTCTTTGTATGTATGTTCCCTATTTTTCCATATTTTCCCCATTTTTCTCGGTTTTTGATTATTTTTTACTATTTTTCTCATTTTTCCATATTTTTGCTTATTATTTTACCCGTTTTTCCCTACTTTCCTTTAATTACCCATTTGTCCCTATTCAATAGTGAATAATGAAGTCATTATTCACTAGTGAATAATGTATATTAATTATTTAGTAAATTCATGTATAATGAACAAATAATAAATTAGTCGTGGATAAAGAGATTTAAAAATATACAAAGATGAGATGTTGATAATAATTCTTACGTAGATATTATTACTAGTTTTAAAAATAATTGTTTTATATTTAAATGAATTATTGGATATTAAGTAAAATAAATAAAATTAAATATTAAAGGAGGAGATTTAGAGGATCGAAACGTATCGGAAAAACAAAATGATCTGAAAGAGAAACGGAATAATAATATAACCGATGATGATGAGATGAGATGAGATGAGATGAAATGAGATGAGGGCGCTTTAAGGTTTTAAGAAACAATAATATTATGTTTTGTATAATATGCACTCTATTATCCTCATATTACCAGCAGCCAAGCCAAACCAACGAAATGCTATCTATCTCTTTTTACCTTTCTCTTTCTTTCGTCTCATCTGCGATTTTTCTTAGGGTATAAACTATGCGCCAGAATAGAGCAAGAATAATATAATTAATTTATCACAAGAAAGAAAAAACGAAATCGAGAAATACTGTAAAGTCCGGTTAAAAATTTATGTTAAAAAAAAACACTTTCTGAGATTTATTTTTATACAGAAAATTACAAATTGTCATAAAAAATAAGTCTTTTACCTCATTTTTCTCCCATATTTTTCCTTAACTCGGCTTGCGGTAGGAAATACTTGGCAAAAATTGTAACGTAACGAAAAAGCAAACAAGAATTGTGGGTGGCCAGCTTATTTTTGTTTTAATTCATTTGTTATTCATATGGTGGAATTGTCATATTTTCATTATTGCAATAGTACCAAGTACTAGTAGTAATAACACACAAAGTTTTGATCGTGTCTACAAGCAAAAAAAGTGTGTGTATCACTTCATAAATAAAATAGGGAAAAATAGAGAAAATTGCGAAAAAATTAAAATAGGAAAATAAAGAAAATAGGGATAAGGGAAAACTAAAGCAAAATTGGGAAAAAATACAGCAAAATAGGGAAAAATAAAGCAAAATAATGAAAAATAGGGCAAAACAGAGAAAAACAAAGAAAACTAACGATAAATAAAGAAAAATAAATGAGATAGGAAAAATAGAGAAAATAGGGAAAAGTAGGATGAAATTGGGAAAAATTTGGAAAAATAAAGTAAAATAAACATAGGGGAAAACTGAAAATAATAATGAAAAATCGGGAAAAGTGGACAAAAATAAGAAAAATTGGGTAAATTTTAAGAAAAATAAAAGAAAACAAAAACAGCGAATAGAAAAAAAAATGAGAATAAAATGGAAAAATAGAGAAAATTAAGGAGAAATAGAGGAAATAGAACAATGGGGAAAAATAATTTAAAATAAGGAAAATTAAAGGAAATTGGAAAAAAATAAAATAAAGTATGGACAATAGGGAAAACAGTGAAAAATAGATACGAATAGTAACAAATAAAGAAAAATTGGGAAAAATTGAAAAAAATTATGAAAAATAGGTAAAAGTGCACAAAAATAAGAAAAAATAGGGAAATATAGAAAAAATTAGAAAAATGGAGAAAAACAGCGAATAATGAGAAGAAATTGGGAAAAATAGAGAAAAAGAAGGAAAAATAAAATGGGGAAAAAAATATAAAAGAGGGAAAAGTTGGGAAAATGGTAAAAAATAGATACAAATCGGGACAAATATAGAAAAATGGGAAAAAAATAGTTAAAAACAATAAAAAATGGGAAAAAATACAGAAAAATGAAAAACGGGAAAAAATAAAGGAAATAGATAGAGTAAAATAGGAAGGAGTAGGAAAAAATTTGAAAAACTGTGAAAAATAAATACAAACAGAGACAAATAGGGAAAAATAGAGGAAAATTGAAAAAAAATAATGAAAAAAAGGAAAAAATTGGAAAAACAGACAAAAATAAGGAAATATGGGAAAAATAAGGAAAACTGGGAAACATAGGAAAAATAAAGACAAACGAAGAAAAATGGGTAATAATAGGGAAAAATAAAGCAAAGTAGGGAAAAATAAACCAAAATAGGAAAAACAGTGAAAGATTGTGAAAAATAGAATAAAATAAAGAAAAATAGGAAAAAATTGGAAAAAAATATGAAAAAGTAGGGACAAATAGGTAAAAATAGTAAAAAATGATGAAAAACAGGAAAAATAGAAAGAAATAGGAAAACGAAGAAGAGATAGAGATATTAAAATAACGAGTTGAAACAATAACGTAAGTAACTTCGTTCCTGACGAGGTCCCCCGACCGCACAAACTTTATTATAGCTATTATTTTTTGCCCCATATTTTTCAAACCAATGTTTTTTTGGATAAATTCTTTCGAACAATTTTTGTCCCCCCTTCTTTTTCAAAACTATTGTTTTTTTGACCCATTTTTCCCCTTTATTAATTATTATTGTGCACCAATTGTTTTTCTTCTTTTTTTCTCATGCTTATTTTTTCCCTATTTTGTCCAATTTTTCCTTTGTTTTTCACTTCCTTCATCCCCTTTTTCTTACAATTCAAGTAAATAAATTAAAAAAGTCTTAATATCTCTCCCTCTGTTTTCCCTTTTTTACTATTTTTCCCTATTTGTCACAACTTTTCCACATTTTTTCCATTTTTTCATACTTCTTTCAATTACCTCATATTTGTCCCTATTTTTTTCCATGTTTTTCTATTTTTGCCCCATTTCTCTATTTTTCATATTTTTCCTATTTTTTCCCATTTTCTGTATTTTTCAAAAAAATTTTATATTTTTCACAATTTTTCCGAAATTTTCTGAATTTTTCATCATTTTTTGCTAGTTGTTCCAATTTTTCACTATATTTTTTTATATTTACTATTTTTTCCCTATTTTACCCATTTATCCCAATTTGTCTCCATGTTTTATTGTTTTTTACTATTTTTCACTATTTTCCCTATTTTTCCCAATTTTTCTTATTTTCTTGTTTTGCTCAATTTTTCATTATTTTTTCATATTTTCCCTTATTTTCTGTATTTTTCTTTTTTTTCTCTATTTTACCTATTTGTCATTATTTTGCTTTATTTACTCTATTTGCCTATTTTTCCCAGTTTTTTTCTATTTTTTCTTAATTTTTCTATTTTTGGGTTTTTTATTTTTCACTGTTTTTCATTATTTTTTCCTAATTTTTTTCCCCATTTTTTATTATTTTTTCGTCTTTCCCCTATTTATCTATATTTGTCGCTAATTGGATCTATGTTCCCTGTTTTTCCATATTTTCCCTATTTTTCTCTGTTTTTGATTATTTTTTACTATTTTTCTCATTTTTCCATATTTTTTCCTATTTTTGTTTTTTTCGTTTTTCCCATTTGTCCCTATTTTCCCATTTTTTCTTTATTTTTCACAGTTTCTTCCTATTTTCTGTATTTTTCCCAATTTTTTTCCAATTTTCCTGTTTTATTTTATAATTTTTTTTTAGTTTTTCCAATTTTTCATTGTTTTTCATTAGTGTTTCCTATTTTTTATAATTTTTTTCCTATTTTCTGTTTTTTCCCTATTTGTTCCTATTTTTCCCATTTTTTTTCTGTTGCTTTATTTTCCCTCTTTTTCACCGTTTTTCCAAGTTTTTCCTATTTTTCTTCATTTTTCCCTATTTGTCCCTATTATGATTTATTTTCCCTATTTCACTTTATATTTCCCTGTTTTACTTATCTTTCCCTAATTTTTTACTATTTTCAACGTTTTTCAATATTTTCCCTACTTTTCCTAATTTTCCCTATTTTTTCCTTTTTCAATTGATTTTTTCCTGGTGTTTCCAATTTTTTACTATTTTTTTATTTTTCTTTATATTTTTCTGTTTTCACTATTTTTTCCCATTTTACCATTTTTTTCCCTATTTCTTACTATCTTTCCCAATTTTCTTCTATTTCTCATTATTTGTTCCTATTTTACTTTATTTTACTCTCTTTTTTTTCAGTTTTTTATATTTGTCTTTCGTTTTTTTTTTTAATTTTTCACCAGTTTTCCGCATATTTTGATATTTTTTCTGTTTTTCAATATTATTTCCCATTT